>CM054125.1:136703764-137019029 GCA_028751855.1 Ambrosia trifida
TTTAAAGTTAATTAACTTAACTTGATTAAGTTTAGTAAAGAAAACTAACAAAATTTAAAGGAATTGTAACCAAGTTTATCTAGAAGGACCAAATCTGCCAAAGTGTCAAAGTTTTAAAACTCAAATACATTTTCCCTCTGTCTGTTTTCCGGCGAGGCATTGTGGCCGGATCCGGCGATCGGAGTTTAGCTCCGGCGAGTCTCATGATGTACAATTATAGCTTTAAACGCGTGATAATTATGTCCAATACGTTTCTTCATTTATTCCTAGTCGTTTCCCATCATTAACGCGTTATAATCAAGATTAATCTGAGTTTAATTCGGGTGTTTCATTGTGAAACCGCCGGAAACTTTAATCCCTTTAAAACCCGTCCGTTAATCGCCCAACACGTAAATCAGTGGTCCCATTCTTTTTCTGCACTCTTTCTGGTTCTAACCGACTACGAAATGATAGCAAATAATGTCTAGAGGATCTGCAAATCGGCCAAACACATCCTCGGCTTGTACTTCCTTTTTTTTCGATCGAGTATGTATGGTGAGTGTCTTTTTATCATGCCATTAATCCTATCATATACGGATTATTGAAATTTCTTTAGGGTTAGGGTTCTTGGTTAGGATTTGAGGAAGAAGATGACTAATTATTAATAAGGGTTAAAAGAATTACTTTCAAAGCATAAAACAAGTTGTTAAGTTGGAGCAGTGGTTGTAGGTGTGTGGTGATATGGTGGGGACCCGGGTTCGAGTCCCCATGGACGCGCTTCTGAAGTTTTTTTTTTTTGGGTATTTCCTTCTTAATTTTCATTTTTTTTAATTTCTTTAATTATATATAATATATTTAACTTAGAATATTCATAATAAATTCATTTTTTATCCAAAACTTATAAAATTTTAGGTGTAGCTTCTTGACACCATAAAGAAAATTACTACACTTTTATTTTCTGGAAAATGTCATATTTTTATATTTTTATTGAATTTATTTGTTTTAATCATATTTAATTGATAAAAAATTCATTTTTAAGGATTTTAATCCCAAAATTTTTGATAAATTATTTCTAATCATTATGAACTGAAATAAAAATATTTGGTTCAGAAAACAATTATTTTTATTAATTTTCCTATTTTTAATCATTTAAACATAATTTAATCGCGTTAAATCAGTTTTAAATATAAATAAGTTTATAAAAATTATGAGAAAATTATTTTTACTTGTTTACATCAGAAAGCATCTATTTTCTATAAAAATAGCATTTTTGGATCATGTCTGATATTATTAGACTTATTTACGTTTAAATAGACATAATTAAACATTGATTTATTTATCTTATTTAGACATCTATTTTATAAATACTTTTCCTATAAAATAGAAAATGTTCATATGTATGAAAATCTTTATTATCATTGTTGGATCTTTGTGTAAACTATTCAAACATAAATTGTATCTAAATATTAAATTGGTAATATTTATATTACCTAAACCATATTTACAAATTTTGACATATTATTTTTAATCTACAACTTTTATATTAATTCGACTTATCATAAAAACTCTAACTCCCCAAATCGACTTAGCAAACCCTAATGCCTTAGACCCTAGTTACCTTAGACTTTTTTAGACATTTCCTTATTAGTATTCTTACACATTATAGGTTGAATTCCTCGGAATTCCCATTACTTAGCTCACGACCGCTTAAGTGGATTTTGATCGCTTTCGCAAACTGTGAGTATATCTTTCCCCTTTTTACTGTTTTACACTTTTGGGGTGACTCATGTACGCTTATTACTTCATTCACTTAATCATGGTTTATTCTATATTCACAAATCGCAATTCTTGTATGTGTTTTACTTGTTGATTCGTTGATAGTGTGTACTTATGACCTTAATCATTAACCGCTGGGCGGCCTAGCATAGCAATAAATAGTACTTAATTATTGTTATGTGTGAACGATTATTCATCGCCTACTGTGAGCGAATACTATATATATGTGACTCTTGATTCATTGAACGAAAGGTTTGATTTTGGGTAGCATTTGTACACAGCTTGAACACTAAATTGTAGACAGTATGACACGTGAATTGCGAAACACTTTTTCTACTATATGTATTCAAACAGGGTATGCTCACCAATACATTTTTGTATTGACATATACTATTTTCGTACATGTTTCAGGTTATTATTGAGAAGTTTCTTTTAAGCTTTTGGATTTATATTTAAATTTTGATTTCATTGTAATCTAGTTAGACTTGACGCTTTAGAATCATTGTACTTTGTATTTTTCATTTCAATGTAATAAATTATTTAATCAATGTATTCAAATTTACACTTTAGTCCATGAGCTATTGAACAATCGTCACTACGTGACACCTCGATGTTTCCGCCATCGGTTGGGGTGTTACACACACACACAAAATTAACATGCGCACACGAATTTACATGTCCAGTTTAAAGTTTTACATTATATAGAAGCATACCTCCACATTCATATTTGTTTTGGGTACTCTGTTTAAATGTTAATGTAAGTAGCAATTTAGGCATGTACTTGTGATGTTCACAAGCCATAGAAGTTTGACTTATACAGTTTCAAAGAATTTGATTCTGAAGGGATAGGGAGTCTAATCCGGGCGGACGCGGCATCCCTATCCCCGCTTAACAGAAGCTCCGCGGAAATGGGTGCGTAGCACAGTTGCGGCGGAAAGAACGTGGGTCACAACCCTACACACCTGTGTAAAACACGCGCACGTCTGCCAACGCGCGGGCCACTTCACATTATAAACATTCTTAAGTACGAGGTACGGAAGATCAAGATTCAGGAAGATCTACCTGCAGAAGATCACTGACACCACCAATCGGATAAAGACACGTGTCCGCGGTTGCCCAACAACCACTGAGGTTCAACAGTGACGTGACTGGTTCCATGCTGTCACTACTGTTCTGACCAGGCATGCTTACCCCTCGTCAGAAGTCACGTCAGACGCCGGCAGGTAAGTCAACCATGCCGGTTCAGAACGACATACCTCCAGGGACCGGTCACAAGCCGCCACGTGTCCACCTGTAAACTCACCGTTGACGTCATCTACAGTAGGCGTCCTTTTCCCACATTTTTCAGAGACCAAGGAGAGTTGGGCCGGAGCAAGGCCCAAAGATCACAAGACTCGGTGTGGGCCTCTTCTCAAGTCCACGACCCCCATTATAAATAGAAGACATCAACTCCTTTCAAAGGGATCGAAAATGGATCACTTGTAACATAGAGCTAGGATTACTTACATGCTTTGTATTCTCTCAAGCAATAATATCCTCGGCTCTTCACAGTGGACGTAGGTCATACTCGACCGAACCACTTATATCTTTGTGTTCTTACTTCACTCACCACACACTCACTCATATTTACTTCTCAGGGTTAATCCAAAGGTTTGGGTAAAGGAACGTACGTATAGTAACATAAGTACAACACACTCGGTGATTAGTGATAATCCCCGAGATACTTATTGTTTCTTTAGATTCCATATTCATCTGCAAGTGCCAAGCCTTTTGATAGCCAGGTTAGCATAGATGACGATGATGAGAATAAGATATCCAGTGCATAAAGTATAACTACAGCAGGTCTAGAAATGATAGTGCTAGCGAGATGGGTGTGTCAAGCAGTCATCATTTGAGTAATAGACCAAAACATGTAGCGGTATGGGTCGGGTTGACCTGAGGGCTGAAACAACTTTTGTCAGTGTTTTTTTCTGATAAATGGATGCAAAGTATGATAAAAAAATGTTAGATTTTTTGAATAACATTATAATTTTTTTAATGAAATGATTTAAGAGGTTGTTGTATGCAGTAAATATACACTTAGTGCGACTTTAGATATACCCAAAACGACTAATTCACAAGTGAATGGGTCAAAATCGCCACCTCTAATATTCAATGAGTATGCATGCATACGTAATTAGGAAAAGAAGAGACGGAGAGCATACCCTTTTGCTTTCATCCATGTCAGCATTGTTCCCGACCGGTATCTTGTTTACATTATCAGATTCATATTTGACCAATCGGCTCGGGCACCAGACCGCCCGTGCCCGCCCATTTTGTCTCGCCCTAAATGGAATCCCTTAGTTACGCTGCGCCCCGGCCCGAGTCCCCACGTCCGCTTTTCTCCGCCCGAAACCCAAAAAGTTGGCTTTGCCAACACAACATTAGGGCCGTTCCCTTCATCCTAAGCTGACCCCGGCCCGGGCTGGCTTTTTGGGAAGCCCGTCCCCACCGTGCTCACGGCGCGGCTGGCCTGCCAGCTGTAGTGGGAATTATCCCATTCCCTGTTCAAAGACTTGGAGTTCTTAATTTTTAAACATATTATTCTCTTTCTATTATTTCCCATTACTGATAATACACCAAACACAGTTAGATTCTAGTTAGAGTTGGCACAAATAAATCATCTATGTAACGATTCATTACATGCTTAAACATGTACTAGAGATGTTTTTATGACATTCAGCTGACTTAATACACATATCTATAATCAAATGTTCTTCTAGACAGGTTTGATTACTACACACTTACAAGAAACCGACATCGTTTGCAACACCTCGTTACATTAAACGTCACAAAAGTTATCAATTACGCAAAGCCGGATATTCTTTTCTTAAATAGTTACCAGTTGTGATTGTCCTGAATCGCTCCTGACCAGCCGTGTCCCAGATTTGCAGTATGATTTGTTTCCCGTCAAGCGCAACAATACTATACAAGTGAAGACCAACGTATAAATCATATGCATTCCCTGAGAAGCTACTGTCCTCACAAGTATGAAGATAACTAAAAATATAAACATACGAACCCTATGGTTGTAATGAAACTAGTGGTGAAGGAACCACATATCTGAGAAACGTAACAGAAGACAACTCTTAGTTTTGTTGATCGGTTTTTACTTTTACGCTTTACGCTTGCAATTCGTTTGTTGGCTATCACTGATTTAGCTTCCCCCCCCCCCCCCCCCCCGCGCGCGCGCGCGCGTCAAAACACACACGCACAAAAAAATAACCACAACAATAATACCACTCAGTCACATAATTAGCTTGTAAGGCCACGATTTTCGTTCTTGATCGTTCGTACCAATTCGCAGTCTGCCTCCGTCCATAGCCATAGCCAGTGTCGTTGCTACTGTTTTTGCCTCCATCAGGGGCGAAGCTTATTGAGGGCCGATGGGTGCCTCGACCCTACCGATTTTTTGCTCAGTCGTATAAATTTCCCCTGTTTTAGCCAAAAAAAATTGGTAGTTTTTGAGTCCAGCATTCGCTGATTTGAAAAAAAAAATGGGTCTCGTGACTTTCGGTCTCTGTTAGATATTTTAGTGTAATAGAATTGACTGTTTGATCAATATGTTCATAATAATACATCATATAGGTATGGTGGTGCGGAGTGCACGCCTATTTGAATTTATTATGAATTTAGGGGCGAAGCCCCTAAGGAACGGGGGTCCGGGGGCAGCGCCCCTGGCAGGGTCCAAGGGGCAGAGCCCCTGGCTGGGGTCGAGGGACTATTTTGGCAACTTTGAAAACCTTGGAAAAACTGCCTAAAAGGCAGTTTTTGGCCCTAATTTTTCATTACGAAATCATCTTCTTGATCAAAAATCTCTCTGGTTCTCATAATCTCAAATACAACATACAGAAAATTCTCAATCTCTGATTGTATCCGGTTGAATATTCGATAGAACCGTCGAATTGATTCAATCTGAAAGCGATCACGTGCCTTCAGAGATTTCTGTTATCCGGTTTTGTTCGTTTGTTACGGTTATTCCCCAACAGTCTCCACCATCCAAAATTTCAAGCTTCGCCACTGGCCTCCGTCCATAGCCATCGCCACAGTCATTTTAATTTTTTTAATAAAGTTACAGGCTAAGCATGATTATTTTATTAACTAAACGCATCACAAGTTTATATGTGAGTATGGTTTTTAGTCAGGTGTGTATTTGGGCTAATGTTCTTTTATTATATCAGCTGTGTTCGCTAACTCTTTTCATTTTGTTGGGCTTCCTTAACTAGGCTGGTTGGTCTCGGTTTCAAACATTTTGCATACTGTTTCGCAATCTATAATTTTTTCAAAAGATATTTTCTTAACAATAAACAGAGTAATTAAAAAAACAAAACAATCCATAACGCTTTCATAACGGTTAAAATCCCTTTCCTAGATGCTCTATTGACATATACCTTAAAGCACAAAAAAAGTTGCACATTTTTTTAATCCAACAACTCTAAGCTCTAATTCCATAAAGATTAGAAGACAAGTTTTTGCTAAAGGGACCAAACCCATTGTCCTGCTCTACATAAAGAGGCTGTCAAAACAGTAATCCATTAGGTAACAATTAACAGTGATTCAATATCATGAGATCTGGATTATCACGACAAGCAGACACACAGCAGCAGAGTAACGTATCACCCGCGTCACAAAATCATGAAAACCATCGTAACATGAAAACCGTAGGTACAACTTGTTGGGGATTTACAGTAATAACGAACAAAACAACCGGATAATTGAAATATCTGAAGGCACGTAATTGCTTTCAGATTGAATCAATTCGACAGTTCAATGGAAATTTTCAATCACATACAGTCAGACATTGAGAATTTTCTGTATGTGCATGTTTGAGAGAAGAACCAGAGAATATGACCAAAAGGATATTATCAAATTAGTTAATGAATTTTTGGCCCATTAACTGCCTTTTAGGCAGTTACTTTTGTCTAGGGGTGAGCATATGAAAACCGATAACCGAAAAAACCGAAACCGAATCGATAACCGCACCGAAAATAACCGAAACCGAATTAACCGATCGGTTACGGTTAACATATGGCTAAAACCGAACCATTCGGTTACGGTTTCGGTTTTCCCTTCTTCCATAACCGAAATAACCGAAACCGAACCGATAGTTATATACTTAAGTATTTTTCATACATATATCCATGTATTTAGAACATATTTTCATGTATTTCCGGTATATTTCATGTATATCTATGTATTTAAAATATATCTTTTGTCTAATTCATGTATTTTCATGTATATCCATATATTTGAAGCATTTTTTATTTGTTTCCTTGGTATTTCATGTATTTTTATTGCGTTTTCATATATATTTGTATTCTTGAAAAAGATCCAAACACTTTACTAACTACTTTAAGTTTATAATTTTGCACAAGTTTTATATTTGGATATTAACCCAACATAACCGAAACCGAACCGATAACCGACATATTAACCGAATTAACCGAACCGTCGTAACCGATCGGTTTCGGTTATGGTTTTTCCTAAAACCGAACTTCGGTTATCGGTTTCGGTTATATGTAAAAACCGAACCGAACCGACATTTGCTCACCCCTACTTTTGTCAGAAACATGAAATCAAGAACATATTACTTTTATTTATCAAATATCCCAACCCTAGATGTAAAAACCCTTACAAGATTGGACAAATACAGATCTATCTCTCACACTCAGAAATCAACCTAGAATACAGAAAGAGATTATGTAACAGATAATCTCTACAAGAACTACAGAGCAACTATCTACAGATTCAGGATGAATCTGTTGATAACCCACAACAAACCCTAGATGAACAAGAAAGAGAGTGATACACGAGAGAGAAAGTGAACGTAAACAAAAAATGATCTGATGATCTCGAAAGCAACAAACACAAAGCTTTTATAGTGTGAAGACTGGACACATCCTCCCACACCATCTAACGGTCACGATATAAGATGCCTTTTATGATCTACGGTGGACAATCCGTATCACACGGATTGCCACATCAGCGAGCATATCAACCGGACTGGGCCATCTCTTGTTAAGTCTTGAATGATGGTACTTGGGCTCCTGATCAATAGATAGAATACTAATGGGCTCAGCTCAGCTCAGCAACAACTTGTCTTGGACTCGTACACTTGGACTCGAACACTCGAACACACGAACACTCGAACACAGCAACTAATCCCAGCTACACCCAGCTACTCAGCACCATCTTAGTCAGCTAATCTACCAGACCCAAGACCTGTAAACAACTTATGCAACATGATGAATTTAAAGAAATAAAATGAAAGATGATTTATGTTATATTTTTAACACCCCCCCCCCCCCATCATTTTATTTCCCAAAACAATCATACATTTTTACTTTAGTACTTAACAAATCATGTTGAGATGGTAATAACCCTTTAGTGAAAAGATCAGCAAGTTGATCACCTGAATCAACTTTAATTGTTTTAATAACCCCTTGAGATATTAAATCTCTCAAGAAAAAAAGATCAAGACCAAAATGTTTGGTCTTATCATGGAAAACAGGATTTGAAGCTATGGATATTGCTGCTGAACTATCACAGTGTAATTTCACTGGAAGATTAACAACAATACCTAGTTCAAACAACAAATTTTTTAACCAAATAACCTCACATGCAGCAGCACACATAGCACGATACTCTGCTTCTGCAGAGGATCTAGAAACAGTACCTTGTTTCTTACTTTTCCAAACTACTAAACAACCACCTAGAAATACACTGAACCCAGTCACAGACCTTCTGGTTTCTATGCATTTTGCCCAATCAGAATCAGCAAAAGCTGATAGACTAAGGTTATCTCCTTTTTTAAACACCAACCCTTTTCCAGGGGCATTTTTAAGATACCTTAACAGTCTGAAAGCAATTTTTAGATGTCCATGAGTGGGCTTATGCATATATTGACTCAAATAATGCACACTATATGAGATATCAGGCCTGGTATGTGATAGGTATATTAATTTACCTATCAACTGTTGGTAACCAGTGATACTATCCAAAGGTTTATTGTCATGTTTGACTAAATTAGTCAAAACATGATTTTGTTCCAATGGACAAGACACTGGTTTACAACCAAGCATCCCATATTCACTTAACAAGTCTGTGCAATATTTCCTTTGTGACAAACATATTCCATTATCACATTTTAAAACTTCTATTCCCAAAAAATATTTAAGTTCACCCAAATCTTTTATTAGGAATTTAGTTTTAAACAAAGACTTAATGTGTTCTATTTCTTTTTCTGAATTACCAGTAATAATGATATCATCTACATAGACTAACAGCATAAGGAACACATCATTCTTATTCTTTACAAACATGGAATAGTCACACTTGCTTTGTACAAAGCCAAATTCAGACAAGGCCTTAACCAACTTCTCATTCCACATTCTAGGGGCTTGTTTAAGCCCATATAGTGACTTTTTTAGTTTACATACTTTATTTTTAGACATATTTGTATGACCCTCAGGTAATGACATATAGACATCCTCATACAAATCACCATACAGGAATGCATTATTAACATCAAGTTGAAATATTTTCCAATTATGATGAACAGCTAAGGTAATTAAACATCTCACAGTAACCATTTTTACCACAGGTGAGAAGGTTTCATCATAGTCTAAACCTTCCTTTTGACTATATCCCTTAGCTACAAGCCTAGCTTTATATCTATCTATTTCTCCTGTAGATTTGTATTTTATTTTGAATATCCATTTACAACCTATCTTATGTCTATCTTTTAGAAGATCCACAATCTCCCAAGTGTTGTTCCTATAAAGAGCTTCAAGCTCCTCATTCATGGCATTGACCCAATTTGGATCACACACAGCCTCTGAATAAGTTTTGGGTTCAACACTTTTATCAAGACTAGTTACAAAACACTTATTCTCACTAGTTAATCTAGAAAAATTAACCACATGTTCTATTCCATACTTAACTTTACCCTCTACAATATAATCACTATATTTCTTTGGGAAATTTATACTCCTAGATGACCTTCTAGACTGACTTAATTCAACAGATGTGTCATCCTCAGAAGTCAGATTAGAGTCACCTTTAGTACTCACACTAGGTGCCTGACCAGGACTCCCAATGTCATGACTAGGCTGCTGCTGCTCACCAGCCAAGCCAGTAGTCTGACTGGGTCCTGGTTGCTCCTCATGTGTTCCCAAATCCTCCTTACCTTTACCCTTCTCATCATCATTGGAATCATTCACATTAAGAGTCTGTTGATTTTCTGTGTTTTCAAAAATGTCAAAAAAATTTAAAGAGGTTACAATAGTATCAGTTACAGTTTCATGTTTATTAAGAATTGACTCTTCTTTAAATGGAAAACAAGACTCAAAAAACTTTACATCTCTAGAATACAGTATAGACTTACTGTCCAAACTGTATGCCTTGTATCCCTTTTTTTCATGAGAATAACCAATAAAGACACATTTTTCTGCCCTACTTTCTAATTTGTTGGACTCATTTAAAACTGTACAAAAACACAGACATCCAAAGACTCTTAAATGTTCTAAGAAGGGTTTAAAACCATGAATTACTTCATAAGGAGATTTTCCACTAAGCACAGAGGAGGGTATCCTATTAATCAAGTAAGAAGCAGTTAATATACACTCAGTCCACATCCTTATAGGTAAATTACTTTGAAACAAAAGAGATCTAGCCACATTTAACAAATGCCTATGCTTTCTCTCAACTACCCCATTCTGTTGAGGGGTATAGGCACAGGTTGTTTGATGAACTATTCCTTTTTCTCTACAAAAGTTTTTCACATAAGAGTTAACAAACTCTGTTCCATTATCAGATCTCAAAACTTTTACATTTTGTTTAAACTGAGTTAAAACAATTTGTACAAAATCCCTTATGTGTTCAAAAACTTCAGTTTTTTGTTTCATCAAGCATACCCAAAAAGCCCTAGAGAAATCATCTACAATTGTAAGAAAATATTTGTGACCTTCTCTATCAGCTACCCTATAGGGTCCCCATACATCTAAGTGAACTAACTGCCCAACATGTGAACTTTTATGATCACTGAGGGGAAAGGGTTCCCTGTGTTGCTTTGCCCTTTGGCAGACATCACAGGGACCATGATTAACTAATGCTTTTATTTTAAATTCAGGTTTTAAAATTTGTAAAACCTGCTCAGCAGGGTGTCCTAACCTAGCATGCCATACATCAAACATATTAACACTATTATAACACACCTTAGAGAACACATTAGCACTGCCACACATATACAAGCCATCAACTTGTTTACCAGTCACCAGGGTTTTCCTGGTGTACAAGTCCTGTATATAACATTGACTTTCATCAAAACCAACAAACAACTTATTGTCCCTTGCTAACTTGTGAACAGATAGCAAGTTTACATTGTATTCAGGGACAACAAGAACATCTTGCAGTATAATGTTTTCAGCAAGTTTAAGTTTTCCAATTTTAGTTACCAAAGCAGATGTACCATTTGGATGTCTAACCCTAATATTTAAATCAGTGACATCAACATAATCAAACAGACCTTTATCATTTTTAACCATATGTTCATTTGCCCCTGAGTCTACAATCCACCCTATCCCAATTAACTTCCCACCAATACTAGCAAAGCAATAAACACCACGACCTAGTACAGAAGCACAAAACAACCTACCTGACAGATTGCAACTTTGGGTAGAAGACTCAGAACTCTTATCATTTATCAAACTTAACAACTTAGCAACCTGATCACTTGTTAAAGTAGTAAGAGTAGTATTAGGTTTTTCAGAACAAGTATTATTACTACTAACAGTTGCCTTCTTTCCTTGATATCCTCTAGGTTTTGCCCAATTAGGATATCCAACAATTTCAAAACACTTGTCTATTGTGTGCCCTGTTTTATTACAATGGGTACATTTTAGTGACTGATTAGTGTTTTTAGAAAACCTTTTGTTATTAAAACTGTCACTTCCCTGAGTAACTTTAGCAACAAACCCTACAGTAGCAGAGGATGTTTTAGAAGCATTGCTGGATTGTCTATGAGATTCCTCTCTAGACACTACAGCAAATGCTTCCTTGACCGAAGGAAGTTCAGTTTTAATTAGTAAAGTAGTTCTTACATGTTGATAACAACTATCTAACCCCATAAGAAACTGCATAAGTTTTATCATGTGATTATAGTTGTTAAAATGCCTAGAAGCATCACATGTACAAGAGGGCAACTGTAGTATCTGATCAAGTTGTTTCCACATTACATTAAGTTTATGATAATACTCTGAAACAGTCATACCATTTTGACTAAATGAATTAATTTTTTGATAAAGATCAAAAACAACAGACCCATCTACTTTATTGTATGTTTCACTTAAGTCCTTCCAAACCTCAGAAGCAAGGTTGGAATAGACCTGACCCATATAAAGTTCATCAGAAACAGAATTCAGAATCCATGTAAGCACAACTGAATTACATCTATCCCACTGTCTAGCTAAAACAGGATCATCAGTGGGTTTAACACAGTTTTCATTAACAAATCCTAGTTTATTTTTAACTTGTAACCCTAGGATCATAGCATTAGCCCACATAGTATAGTTCTCAGTGCCCTTTAATTTGATATTTATTATAGTCAGGTTTGTAGAATCACTAGCATGCAGATAAAGAGGATCACTAGCATCAAGTTTGCTAACTAATGTCACATCATCATCACCCTGATTAACTATTGGACCACCACCACCAGCAGCAGCAACTGCAGCCTGAGCAACAGCAGCTGCAGCAGCAGCAGCAGCAACAGCATCAGGATCAGGGACAGGATCCATATCACACAAACAGATTCACAAATAATCAACAATTAATCACAAAACAGACCAATATCACAAAGAACACACTACACACACAACGGCGAAGCCAATCCGGTGATCCCGATCGTTGGTTCGTCACTCAAATGGTGCCAACGCAGGTCCTGGAGAGGGAGCCACCTAAATCTAGACACTCCTAAAAGCTAAAACAGGGACTCAAGCCCTGGCAACAGACTCCTTAAACAAAGACTCTATTAAATGTAAATGACAATAGAATCAGAACAATCTCACCGGTAAGGCCCAAGTTAGGGTTCGCCAAACAAACTCGTAATACTATAACCTTCACTTAGGGTTATAGTATCAGAGAGCAAGAAAATATGCTTCCAATCTTCAACCAACAGATCAGCCTTCTTGAAGACCAAGAAACCCTAGATCTGAATAGTCAATCCCACAAATCCAACGTATGGTCCAGATCGAGATAGATCTATACCAATCAATCACCACAGATCAATCTCAGACCTACAGATCCACAATGGTAGACCAGAAGATATAATCAAGAACAAATCACAGCGGAAGAACCAAGAATAAGAGCCATATGCTCTGATACCATGTCAGAAACATGA
The DNA here is from genome assembly GCA_028751855.1 of Ambrosia trifida. Classification (NCBI taxonomy): domain Eukaryota; kingdom Viridiplantae; phylum Streptophyta; class Magnoliopsida; order Asterales; family Asteraceae; genus Ambrosia; species Ambrosia trifida. The sequence goes on from CM054125.1 coordinate 136,716,954, forward strand.
AATCAAGAACATATTACTTTTATTTATCAAATATCCCAACCCTAGATGTAAAAACCCTTACAAGATTGGACAAATACAGATCTATCTCTCACACTCAGAAATCAACCTAGAATACAGAAAGAGATTATGTAACAGATAATCTCTACAAGAACTACAGAGCAACTATCTACAGATTCAGGATGAATCTGTTGATAACCCACAACAAACCCTAGATGAACAAGAAAGAGAGTGATACACGAGAGAGAAAGTGAACGTAAACAAAAAATGATCTGATGATCTCAAAAGCAACAAACACAAAGCTTTTATAGTGTGAAGACTGGACACATCCTCCCACACCATCTAACGGTCACGATATAAGATGCCTTTTATGATCTACGGTGGACAATCCGTATCACACGGATTGCCACATCAGCGAGCATATCAACCGGACTGGGCCATCTCTTGTTAAGTCTTGAATGATGGTACTTGGGCTCCTGATCAATAGATAGAATACTAATGGGCTCAGCTCAGCTCAGCAACAACTTGTCTTGGACTCGTACACTTGGACTCGAACACTCGAACACACGAACACTCGAACACAGCAACTAATCCCAGCTACACCCAGCTACTCAGCACCATCTTAGTCAGCTAATCTACCAGACCCAAGACCTGTAAACAACTTATGCAACATGATGAATTTAAAGAAATAAAATGAAAGATGATTTATGTTATATTTTTAACAACTTTTAAGGTTTCACAATTGCCAAATGTAGTCCCTCTAATTCCAAAAATTAATTTTCTTAGCGATTTTTATCGGTCAGGGGCTCTGCCCCTTGGACCCTGCTCCCAGGGGCGCTGCCCCCGGACCCCCTTCCCTTGAGGGTGAAGCCCCTAAGTTCACAATAAATTCAAATAGGCTTGCACTCCGCACCTCCAAATCTATATGATGTCTTATTATGAAGATATTTGTTAAACAGTCCGCACCTCCAATTACACTAATATCCAACACAACTACAAGCACACGATTGAACAACTTGCCTCATGACTGTGAAGCCATTCTAAAGGATGCAGATAATGCAATTGACATGTCATCAATTGATGTACTCTATGCTGGTGTGTTCTTGAACAAAAAGAGGAAGGTAGGCCCATTCCCATCTCAAATCTTTATAGTTTTCCTCAAGCTTTAAATTCATTGGTGTGGCAAATTGTTGTCATGTGAATAGTTGCAAAACTAGGTGCAAGTCTGGGTTGTGGATCAAAAGTGTCTTCAGATCAAGTCGGGCCAACCCACAAGATTTCGATAATCTTATTTTGAGTTACTACACGAATGATCCATGTGGTATGTACATATTGCATAAATGCTCCCAATTAACACGTACCCTTGGTCTCCATGGTTGATATTTCATAACTCTCATGGTCCTTACTAGCTAACGTCGTTAAACTTTCCAGTTAAATCTTGTAAAATGACCAAACTACCTTAAGTTTGACTTCTGTTAATTGGGAGGTTGACTGGGTTTCACCCAATGTTTTAAGAATCGGTTTTTAAATCATACCTATTTGGTTAAAAAATGGTTCAACCGGTTGGCCGGGTTGTATTAGGTGTTTCAACCGGGTTGAATAGTTAACTCTAAAAATCCAAATTACAAACAACCTTTGTTTAACCCATGGCTTCTAAAACCCTCACATTCGTCATCAAAACAAAAAATCCGGGTTAACTAGTTAACTCTAAAGTTCATATACTTTGAGTTTATGTGCTACAAAATTGCATTTTAAAAGCCACATTTGGCCAAATGCAAAAGAAAAAAATAATACTTTATTAGTAGCTAGACGAGATTTAAAATACAAGATTTGTATGGAGTATTAGCAGTTGGCACGTATCTAATATCAAATTGTTCAATAGAGTTATATTACATAAACAATACATAATATTTATTATAATATTGTATGTATTAGATAACACATAATCACATATGAGATAAAATAATCTTAATTTTTGTAACTGTCCCCCTCTTAGATGTTAGGGCTAAGGGTGACAAGTCACGGTCGGCTTTTTCTACGATGGAACAAAAGAATATTATTGAAAATTAGGTGATTTAGGTCTCCCCATGTGTTGTCATTTGTCAAGTTTTTGATCGATTTTATTTCATTACATAATATTAATAAACCAACTCATTATTACTACTAGTAGGAATGTCCGCGCGTTGCGGCGGGTGCATCTGTTTTGCCGCTCGTGCATCGTGTTTGTTGGTTATTCTTTATGATGAAGTAGAAAACAATGATGTATAAAATATATGTTACTAAAAACTGAAACTCATAAGTATATCTTCTGAAAATTTTAAATGGATACATAACAATAGGCCGTACTATTCCTTGCAACACCCTTAAATTGGCCCACGTCCTTTGGTGGGACCCTTTTATGTATCTCGAAGGCAGATAAGTATGCCATCGTAGAGCGGTGCTTAGCGTAGTGAAGTGGCGTTGTATCTCTTAATGACCATAAGATTGTAGTGGAAGTGATGTAATTACTAAAATGCAGTTTGTAGTGTCCAGCATATTTCTATTATTTTAGGGCACCCGCAAGATGCAGCGGAGTCAATGATTTGCATAGATACTCTCGTTTTATGTTAGTTTGACAAGTGCCATAACAAATATAATTAACCAAACAAATTAGTAATCAATATAGTTAAAACTACCAAATCGACTAATAAGAACTTGTCTTCTTTTGGATATGTAAACAATTGGTGACTTCGTGAGATCAGAAACTTAAATTCTATTTCTAGAAGCTTAAAGTAGCAGAGAAAACAAAAAACCATCGAGGAAGATGATGACGTTGCTCGTGAAGTATTTATACCATATTTGCTTGTATAAACGTCAAGCCTACATATATCGCTCACTTTAATGGGTTGAAACGTGTCATGGGTTGGGTGTGTTGGCAAACTTCAAGCCTACATATTCATTTGTGTGCAAAAGTGTCACATCATAGCATCCCGCAACAACATAAATTTAAAAAGAATATATAAATACATAATATATGATGTAATTTATTTACTATAAACATTGAAAGATATGTAAGTTATGTATGTGAAGAGTCACCACATTATTTATATACCAAATACATGACCACTATTTATAAGACTATAACATTGATACAAACATAATAAAGACATGGAGGTTATGAATGTAAAGAGTCACCATTGTTAATTTCCTCATCAATTTTATAATTATGTTTAAATTAGTTTCTTCAACAATTTACTATTTAAGTAGAAAGACAATTTTACCCACTATTTATAAGACTATAACATTGATACAAACATAATAAAGGTTGTATTTACTTAAATTTTGCAGGTATCCTTCACTGATGCTATATAATATAGTATAGAACATAAAAATTTGGGTTGATTCATTAGCATGAGCATGAATTTATAGCCTTTTGATTTCTTATTTCTTAACACAAATAACATAAGTAATTAACACATAGTTACATTTTTGTTTTCTCTTTATGCTAGTGTTTAATTTATTTTATTAATTAGAATTATAACTTAAACAATATACAATTGCCGAAAGTAAAATAATATTGCGAACCACACTACATACAACGTTTAACAAGAACTTTAAATAGATCAACAAATACCTTAAAATTCTTAGAACAAATATAGTTTACGTATAGATCGAGTTAACTATTTCATGACGTTCAAGGAGACCATATTGATTAAAATTGAGGAAAGTCTCCATACCCTTCTCCAACCATCCTCTCCATCATCTATCCTTCATGTCCATTTGTTCCCTACAACATCAGTTTTCATCCCATGTAGTAAGTGGAAGTAATATTTATAATATTTTAGAAACATATTAGCAAATCTAGAATGTTATATTTATAATTTTGTCCGTCTTATTTAGTTAACAATATATATGATTCAAGATACACAACTTCTTAACAATGATAGTTGGGAAAGCCATATGTCCCCTTCATAGGGGCCACATCATCCAATTCAGTAGAGTTGAGGTCAATAGGTCATAGAACATACTTGCTTCTGAAAAGCTTCATGGAGAGAAACTAAAAATGCACAAAGAAGAGAAAAAACTGCACTAATTAATTTTGAAAAATATTTTCTTCATAGGGGCCATATCATCCAATTCAGTAGAGTTAGGTCAATAGGTCATAGAACATGCTTGCTTCTGAAAAGCTTCATGGAGAGAAACTAAAAATGCACAAAGAAGAGAAAAAAACTGCACTAATTAATTTTGAAAAATATTTTCTCATCAATAATTCATAATATTGTTTGTTTATTGTTTTAATTGTTAGTTGCACAATTAAATTACATCAATTTGATTCTGCAATGATCAAACATAGATGATTATTACATCCAACATCACTGGCATTCCCATTGTCTATAGAAAATAACTAAATTTAAATGGAGCAAAACAATGATATATTATAAAGATAAATTTTTGTAATTGTCAAAGAACATATGAACAAGTAGAAAAAAAAATGTATATATGTATATAAAGATTAACTCATATCTTTATACCTTGTAGCATCCGGGAACCATATCTTGCAAGCGTCTTAACTTTTCATTGATTTTTTTCTCTTCTCATCTAATGAAGACATAGTTTTTTTGGACAAAACAATGTTTCAAAACATGAAATTAGCTCTAAGATTTTGTTTGGGGTTATGAAAAGACTATTAGCATTCAAGAAATTGATTATAATGAAGTATATATAATAATATAGAGGGGGGGTTGAAAGGTCTCACATTTAAGATGCATCATAGGTTAGGTTGTATTTTGTGTTTTAAAAGTTAGACATAAGGGCATAATTGGGATAAGATTTTAGGATGTGAGGTATTGGATTATGTTAAATTTACTAATCTACCCTCCTAAGTGTCTTAATAGTCACAAGTATGCCAATAATACCCTTAATTTTTTTGCTTAAACATGTTGTACATCTTGTTTGTTAAGTTGTACGGAAATGAAAATGACTATCTTAGCCATCACTCCTCCTTAATAAGATAATATAGATATATTAACTAGGTATATAAACATACGCGCGTTGCGCGATTTTCACATGTCGCGTTAACAAACGATTCTTCTAAACTTTCGACTCCATGATACTAATCTCCCGATTTCATTTTTTTTTCATAGTCGTTTAAAACAGTCATCGGCAATATTAACTCATGGGATTCCGTAGGACTGCAAACTGTCCTTATGGAAGCACTTACCCTGCACGATGTAATACACTGGAATCCATGGGAAACCATCCTGAAAGAGCAATTTACATAAAGTTAAAGATGAAAAATGAGGGATATTAATACATTATATATTATAGCTATCAAATAGAATTGTCATATTTTAAACTTAGATATTCTACAAATACATAAAAATATCATTTTTTATCATGTTGTCATTAGTTACTAAGTACTGGATATAACAAACTTGGATTTATATATGCTCTATTGCTTATATATATATATATATATATATATATATATATATATATATAGGGGGAGGATAAATTGAAAACCCACTCGAGTTAAGAAAACTAAGAAAACCCTTGTAAAAACCATCTAAAATTTTGTAATTTTTTTTGAAAAAAATACACAAGGTAACATACATGTTTTTAAGCGTTTTGGGCCAAAAAAATAAAAAAAGCGCCGAACGAATATTTTTAAAAACATGTATGTTACCTTGTGTATTTTTTTTCAAAAAAATTACAAAATTTTAGATGGTTTTTACAAGGGTTTTCTTAGTTTTCTTAACTCAAGGGGGTTTTCAGTTTATAATTTCCCTATATATATATATATATATATATATAGCATGTATGATCATCAAAGAATTCATACCAACAGTATCAAAACCTGCTGCGAGTCAGTGTTGTCTTCATTTAGCCGTAGACTGTAGAAGCGACTCGAAAACAATACGATTGGGATAGGGGCGTCTTTCTCCCAGATATTGACGTGTTTCATGACTTTGGCAAGTCAATCCCGCTGGGAAATCACTACAAAAGCAATTTCTTTCATGAATTGAAAGAGTTCTATCTCATATAGGGTCAAAATCTACTGCAGGTTATGTCACCCCACTAAGTCACTAATAGTGTTAACACCTTTGGCACATTGTTAAAATCAATAAGTGTGTGGTCACTTGAAAACATAATATGATCAAACACAATAAAATTAGATCTTGATATGCAAAACAAACCTTTATAATATAAAAAAACTAAATGATAACTTAAAGTTTATTAATGTAGCTTACCAATTTCTACTCAGACCTAATTGGTTATTAATCCAACATATGGAGCTTTGATCTGCATTCATAATAAAAGTAGATTATATGAGACAACCAAATTATATACAAATAAAACAGCAACAGTTAGAAAAAAACCACCAAAATTTTAAAGTATACTCCTGTGGTTCATAATTTAGTACCTTGCACATTAACTTTTTGCATTCTTTTACGATAGCTGGTCAGAGTAAAACATGCAATTTGACGAACCAGAATGCAGCAAACAACCGAGATGGTGATGTTAATCAGTGCAGCATTCAACTTGAAGGTAGTTAACTGAACCTTACTTAGAATATATAGATGAGCACACAAACTTGCAAGCGCCTATGCAGGTACAAAATAATATCATCAGTTGGCGCAATTGGTCATCAAATTGTAGTTCTTCTGTAGGAACAAAAGTAAAATCCTTATGAATGTGAATAATAGATAATTATTATGTGTCAAGAATATGTTGAAAACAACTTCAAATACCAAAGAAACCGTAACCTCCTTCCCAAAATTACAACGGTCACTGTTGACGCCCTTCACGGGACCCTATAGTCGTCGGAGTTGAAGGCTGCATATAAAACTGAATATGTTACTATTATGTTAACCGAATACAATTCTGTTTACAATTCCAGCAGCCGTGGTCTATATTTCATTTACCTATTATGTGTACAGGTTGGCTTTGTTCCAACGTCGTCCGCCATCACCGCCGCTCGTATCTTTGTCACAGATATAGATTTCTGACCCCAAATTTCCACTGATCTTCACGTCATCGGCTGAAAAGAAAGAGAAACGAAGACACCATACCTGTAGCAAAATGAAGCTAATAAAACGAAAAGAAGAGGCAAGAATTTAAAAAAAAAAAAAAAGCGTAAAAACCTCACATTCAAATAAATTACAATTAACCAATAAGTAACAGTTGACTGAATTAAGTAAGAACCATTTTAAGCGATATATGTATCATGGGTGATTTCATAATAGTAAATGATATAAGATGTGTTATTACTATATGCGCGCTTCTGTAACATGTGGGACAAAGAAGTATTACAATACATAATTTATCAGTTCGCATAGCAACAATCATAGATCGTTGATCACACCAAGGTAAGACGGTGTGAAAGAGCTCAGACTTGAAAACTGTTACTGCATCATGCGTTGCCTGGTTGCAGCCTATCGATGCCATATCACACAATTGACATCAGTAGCTTCCATAATCACTTGTCATCATCACGCTAAGAAAGCAAATATGTGTATTTGTAGAATACATGGAAAACAATCATAGATCACTGATCACACGAAAGTGAAAGGGTGTGAGAGGGCTCAGACTCGACAATTGCTATTGTGTCATACGTTGCGCGGTTGCATCATATCGATGCCATCACACACAACGGACAACAGCAGGTTGTTTAATCAATTGTCATCATCGCCATACCATACGACAATTGCTAACGCTTTCCCTCTACAGTAGCTTGCGATGATAAGAACTCGTCAAAAGTTTGGTGGGATGGAAGGTTATTGTAGATTCCATTTTTTTCTTTAATCCCGTAGCGGAACATATACATATAACCCTTTACTTATTTACATACTTATTTCTATAATCACTTACTTATCGTCATTATTGCGATTATAAGTTATAGGAAACCAATTTGGAAGTTATAGGAAATCAATTTGGAGAAATTGAAACCGATTGATTGAAATTTATGGGTTAGTTGATTATTACTACTAACGCTAATCCTTGACATATTCGGCGAGAGCGTTACAATCGGAACAGAATACGAGACCTGTAAACCCTAGATCCTGACACTCATTTGAGCTCAGTTGTTCTGCTCTTGAACATATGAATAATAATAATAATAATAATAATAATAATAATAATAATAATAATAATAATAATAATAGTAATAATCAACTAACCCAACTCTTAAAACATAGAAAGTAAATTCTAGGAGCTTTAAATTTAGCTCGAATATAGCAAACCTCATATTCCAATTGAAGAAATCAACATCAATTCACATCATAACAAATCAATCACATAACACAAACACACACACGTTCTATAATTATGTGTAACAACAATCAGAAACAAAGTGTAACAACAATTAGAAACAAAGGGATTGTAGTGTTTAACAATTAGAAACAAAGCGGGGATGGTTTATAGTTTTACCTTCACTGCCGGAATCCAAGATCTTCCGGCGTTGCCGCTACCATCTCCACCGAGACTCCAACTCCCGTCATCATCAAATCACTAACCGAATCCCAGACCCTTGCCGTTACATCTCAATCGAAACCCCAACCTGCTTCTCTTGCCGCCTTCATCCACGTCTCTCTCTCCTCTCTCTAACAGATCTGTTCCTCTGTCTCTCGATTAATCATAGGTGTGGGGGTGTGGCAGTAGGTAGGTGGTGACGGGAATGGTAACGCCGCCGGGGAAGCGGTGGCCGGAAGCCTTCTTCAGCCCCTCTCTCTCATTTGTATGTGTGTGGGTTATTCAGATGATTTCATGATTTTAAGAGAGAGATAGAGTGTGTGTAAAAAAGGTCTCTAAACACGTGTTGGAGAAGAAAGAAGAAGAAGACACGTATCTGTGCAATATTTCAAATGACTTAAATGCCCTTGTGCAATTTACTGTTCAAATACACTTGTTCTTTAATATAGTGTAATTTGCAAACTACTTTGAATAGTAGTTTGCAAACAATAGTAAAATATTATTATTTTATTTATATTATTATTTTATTTTAAAACCTTATTATATTATATACTATTAATATATTATACCGATCTTGACAATACCGATAACGAACGGTTCGGTATCGGTACGGTACTTGTATGGTAAAATACCGATACCATAACCATACCGATCCTGTACCGATACAGATAATACCGAAACCATGGTTCGGTATCGGTTCGGTACCGGTATGGTATCGGTATTTTACCTTAAAATACCGATACCATACCGATCCCGATAATACCAAAACCGAAAATCCATAAATATGGGTACCGATACCGATCCCGAAACCACTCGGTTCGGTATCGGTTCGGTACGGGATCGATATTCGGCCTTGTATGCTCATCCCTAATTAATATATTATATACTATTATTTTATTCATATTATTTTATTAAAAAAATTATTATATTATATACTATTAATATAAATAACATAATCTTATGTAATTTCGTTACAAATTTCATGTGTTACCTTATGTGTAGATTACTTTATTTTTTTTAACGTTTACAACCAAAATGAAATCTCGATTGTATAATTCATTGATTGATTAAACACCTATCTAAATCTCGATTGTAAAACGCGCAACGCGTGTGATTTTATACAACTAGTTTGAATAGTAATTATAATAATATTTAATTCAATTAACTATATTATTATTTTACTATATATTATTTTATTTGATTAACTATATTATTATTTTATTCATATTATTTTATTCAAAAACTTTATTATATTATATACTATTAATATAAATAACTTAATATTATCTAATTTCGTTACAAATTTCATGTGTTACGTTATGTGTAGATTTCTTTATTTTTTTAACGTTTACAACCAAAATGGAATCTCGATTGTATAATTCATTGATTGATCAACACCTCATCTAAATCTCGATTGTAAAACGCGCAACGCGCGTGATTTTATACAACTAGTTATGATATAAAAGGAATTTGAACTTCATAACATTATAAGTTAGAATAAAAAACATTTCCAAACAATAAATATCTTCACAACATCATAAATTTAAAAGAACTAAAAAAAATTGAAATCCAATAGTGTGTCCAATTCATTGATTCACCTATTCTATTGGTAATCGACCGGTTCAAAAGAAGACAATTCAAATAAACTCAACCGAACCTGTCACTTCTAAGAAAAGTATTTTATAAATTCAATATTTATTATTATTAAATTAAATACACACCAAACGAATTACATGCGACCATATCTCCGTAATGTTAGCATACCAAACGTCCACCAAGTTTGTTGAATTGTCATCCAACATGACTTGGACCGGCCAGCAGTGGACCCCACCACCGACATCCAGCGTGTCACAGCCACGTATTACCACCTCATCTCCTACACACAAAACCATCTTTTATTATTCCAAAATCCCATACACCAGATCCTCCTTTTAACTAAACCCACACCTCCATTGCATCACAACTTGTACATTCACCATCAACACTTGTACACTTACCTGTAACATAAACATTTCTGTTATAAAAAAAGCACCGATATTTAAAACGCGTAACGGAGAAACTTTCCTTCTACCTTTGCTTTAAATTGCTAAAGCTGAAGATAGCGGGAACACAACACAACAACAGCGTGAACTACTTTCTCTCTCTATAAGGTGAGTTTCTCTCTCTAAACTGCATCTTTGCCTTGATTATTACGCTTTTTGATTTCGTTGTTGTTAAATATTCAGATCTGTAGTTCGTTTTCTCTGCCTCAGATTCACATTATTAATTCAGGTTTGTTATTCGTATTCTCGTTTATTGTTTATAATAATAATAATAATAAAGTTCGTATTAGTTTATATTTAATGTTGTTGTTTAATCACTGCACACACATTACTTTGTGTTACACGGTTTATATCGTTTTTTAGGGTTTTGATGTCAAATGTTAGTAGTTATATTATTGTTTTTAAATTTGTTGATATACTTTTTCTGTTATTCTCTTTTCTTAATGTTTATATTATTTATTACGTCTTCCGGTTAACTAGTAAGTCGTCCAGTTCAATGTTCGGTCCGGTTATGTAAACATTGCTGAATATCACTAGGTATTAATGCCTGTTTTTTAGTATTCCGTATTGAGAGTCATTGTGTTGTATTTAAGTGTTTTTCTGGTGTGATTATTGGTTGTCATGAGATCTGGATTGTTTTTAGGTGCGTACACTGGTTTGCTGGAGAAATTTTTTAAAGCTTGTGAAAATGGTGAAAAATGTGGTTCAGGATCTCTGATTCTGGTTATTTAGTTTATTAATGCTGTTGTCTTCTTTACGATGCTAAGGAATTTATAGATCTTAATTTTAAATAGTTTTGAAAATATTAGATTGCTATCATTATGAATGTTTTATGTGACACAGTTTATGCATATGCTAATAAATGCAATGCTACTGTTTAGATTGTATATCATGTAGCGCTTGATCAACCTGAACTACAAATTCAGTTTATTGCACCAAACGAGCACTTTTTGCCTTTTTTGGGTCATAGCATAGATCTCTTAGGGGCTGTTTGTTTTTTGCTCAGAAGCACTTCTGACCTCTTTTGTCTGCGCCGCGTAGACGCGCACGGACATTTGGGGTCTGCAGATTGTTTGTTTTTTGGAAGACCTTTCACTCAAAAAGGTCTTCCTGACCTCTTCTTGGTGCAGACTTGCTCCAAGGTCTTCTAAGGTCTTAATATTTTAATCTGTTTTCATAATTATAATATGTTTCATTAATGTATTTTAAACAGCGTCTTGTTGTAATGTTCTTTTCACTCTCAAAGTGTCAAATTATTTTGTCATTTGGACGTCCAATATGATTAAGCAACATTTTGTTTCTTTTGTAAAACTCAACTGTCAGCAACATGCTCGAATTAGTTTTTATAGCAAGTCAGCTCTTTGAAAACGATAGAAGTGTTTTATCCTGAGTATATGGTTGTGCAGATTGCAACAATGACACCACCAATTGAGACTCCAAACAAATCTGCTGTCTCTCACCATCATAAACATCCTCCTCTTAATGAAAGAATCCTTTCATCCATGAAGAGGAGGTCGGCTGCTTCCCATCCTTGGCATGATCTTGAGATAGGTATTTCATATTTTTATTTAACTAGCTCCTTTTGATTAATGAAATAATTATAACTTGTGTAATGATTTAGTGATATTCAAACGTCTGACTGTTATTATTATTCAATGCAGGACCAGACGCGCCAACAATTTTCAACTGTGTAAGGATAAAGGATGTGGATCTATACAGTTTAAAATCTAATTAATTGTAATCACTAGAGGTGGCTAAATAGTTAGGGTAACAGGTCAAAATAAGAGAGTAATTTTTTGTGCCTTTGAAATGATTCTGGTTGATTTGAATTGAGCCGGAAACCTTTTGTTCGAAGTTTTTAACCAATATTAATAAATAATTGGTGTTTGGCAACAAGTGACAACAAAAGTTATATCATCTTTTTAATAATCTGATATATTGAACAAAATTACTAAATACTTTTATATATTAAAATACGTTTTGGGTAACTTTTGGCCCTTTTGAACCATTAGACCTACTGTGCCCGCTTTCGTTTTCAAGCTATTGTGTTTAGATTTTATCAATTTGATATGTTGGAGAAACATAAAAATGGCTAATTAATACGTAAATGGGGGAAATGCCACCTTTAGAAATCACCATCCTTGCGTATGGGACTGAGTGTATATGTATACAAAGGGATTTGTTTTGTGTGTGTATATAAAGGATTTATCATCAATCCTATCCTTTTTTTGCAATTTTTCAGGTGATTGAAATTAGCAAGGGGAGCAAGGTAAAGTATGAGCTTGACAAGAAAACAGGACTTATCAAGGTAAATATAAAAATAATTACTTGTGTAATGAGCTAGATTCTGTTGGTTCAAGTAACATTCTTATCCTTATATGTAACAATGTAAATATTTTCTAGAATAATTGATATGTGTTTTTTTATCAGGTTGATCGTGTCTTGTATTCATCTGTTGTGTACCCTCACAACTATGGCTTTGTACCTCGTACCCTTTGTGAGGACAATGACCCACTTGATGTCTTGGTTATCATGCAGGCATGCCAATTTATCTTAATAATTCATTTCTCATTATTGCATAGTTTGGAGTTCATGAAATTCTTATATTAAATGGGAAGTCTTGACATATTATGGTGTTTTGAATACACTTGCAGGAACCAATCCTGCCAGGCTGTTTTCTTCGTGCAAAAGCAATTGGTGTCATGCCCATGATTGATCAGGGGGAGAAAGATGATAAGATCATTGCAGTATGTGCTGATGATCCGGAGTATAGACACTACAATGACATCAAGGAGCTTCCACCACATCGCTTGGCAGAGATCCGCCGCTTCTTTGAAGACTGTAATATTTCAAAACTCAATTATCTAATTTCAACAATACGTTTTGTTTTTTTTTATAATGATGTGGCAGTTCTGACCGATTTACCTTAACAAGTGGGGCATTTGGGTTGTGTTTAACTTAAATGGGTCAAATGGGTGAAAGTTGCCAAGCGTCTACTTCCAATGCGGACCTCTTACATTGTTTTATAAAAAGCATAGCTATTGTAGTCATAACTAAATCATTAATTATATAGAAATGGGCAGAAAGTTTTAGTAGGGCAGCCCAAGCCAACCTGATCCTTGTTTCGATCCATAGTAAATATGTGACTTGTTTTGAACATTAACCCATTTTGACCCGTCCATTTTGCCACCTCTTAAGTTACTTGAAATTGTATGACCCTTTTGACCAATGCCATTGTTAATGGATTCAATGTTGTTTATCTTGCCAACCAATAGACAAGAAGAATGAGAATAAGGAGGTTGCTGTCAATGATTTCTTGCCATCTGCTGAAGCAATTGAGGTGGTCAAACATTCTATGTAAGTAAAAGTGTTTCATTTAATTCATCTATATAACTTTTTTTTCTTATCATTCACGCCAATCACTGTGATATTTTAACAACGTATATGGTAGATCTTCTCATGATGTATCTATCTTTCTGTGTGTGTATATAGAAATTAGAAAGAGAGAGATGTTTAATTAAAAAATTTAGTAGAGAACAATGAGAACCGCACAGATAATTTTACTTGTTTTAAATGCTATACATAAGAAGGTTTTTTAAATGCATCTCATTCTCTTATGAGTCTTTCCCACTACCTACATATGTGTGCGGTTATCGCAATTCTGTATTTAACACTCGTTCTGTGACATTGACCATGATTTTGTAATTATGTTCTTGTGTTTGTGACATTGAGCCTGTTTTGTATCTTGAAGGGATCTGTATGCGGATTACATTGTGGAGAGCTTGAGGAGATAGGGGAAGATGTTTGCTCCATATATAACCGATGCCTATACTTTCTGCTGTGTAATCTTCTTATTGCTATATATGATGATGACGACGATGACGACAACTTAGTAGTACTGAAGAAATGGTTTTATGACTTTATCGATACTTATATTCTATTTTTTCATTTTTTTTCACTTGATGAATTGGCAATATGTAAGGAAAAGAAGCTTTGCGATTTTAAACTGTTTTTTATCTTTTTTCAGTTCATTTGATTTTATATATTGAATTTTTTTATGATAACAAATCTTTTTAAGATTGTGCCCAAAGTGTATTGGAAATCAGGTTGCTCAAAGTTCATAGCTCGGAACTTGTTTGAAATTAGGTTGAAAAGAACTTGTTTGACGTGATGATAAATATATTCATCAATTTGTACTCGTGGATCCCGCATTATAAACGGCTATATGAACCAGTTTAGTATTAATTGTAAGGGTGACTAATGTATAAGTTAGGTTGCATTATTAGTTGTGCTTTTAAGTAAGATGCTTGGATTAGTATTAGAGCTTTGGATGTGGCATCTTAACCTTCATTATACACCGCTTCCTATTTGTATTAAGGGGCTTTAAAGTGATCATAAATTAATATGTTAACAATAATCAAAAAGAGAAAAAGATAAGAGGATGGAGTTAAGGGGTATTAAACTATTTCCTTGAAGTGATGTAGTGTGAAAGGGAAAAAGTGAAGGATAGGGCATCTACGTGGAATTAAAGATGGTTAAAGTGTACCTCATGGTCTTAGATCATGTACGTGGAATTAAAGATGGCTAAAGCTGATAAGCAAAATTGCTATGACGTAAGTTACAAGCGACATCATATATAATGACTTAGCCACCCACCTCCATATTAGCATCTTTTAGGCAGCCAACCGGGAGAATGGATGTGACAAGCTGAGCAATCAACAAAACCCTCCATTTGGATAGGGGTCAAGGGCTTCAGCCAGTGGTGCAAACGAGTTGAGCCTGAGCTCGACGGGGCTCAAGCTTGTTTAGGTTTTGAAAGCTCGAGCTTGAGCTAGGCTCATAGGTATTTTTCAAGTTCGAGCTCGGCTCATTTTTTAATTAATCATTATTATTTACATATATTGTTAATATATTAATTAAAAATTATATATTTAATAGGCTTGTTAATACTTGCGAGTCGAATTGGGCTCGTTTGCTCAACGAGCTTGTTTTTAGGCTCAGGCTCGAGCTTGGTTAAGTTCAGCTCGTTTCGAACCTTTTTTTCAAGCCGAGCTTAAGAAGTTCACGAGTAGCTCAACTCGTTCGCACTAAATTGTAGCCTTGTAGGTGACAAGGATTGCACAAGAAAGAATAACGGAGGGACCATTGTGTAATTTCCAATCTTCCATAAGTTAATTTCAAAGATTTTAGCATCAAATACCATAAAGTGATAAAACCTGATAAACCCTCAAAAACCCTAATCACTCAATCAAATCACAACCTGAACATTTTCTTAACCATGAATTCATACACAAACAACAACACATCGAATTTCGATAACCTCCTTATTCAAACCCTAATGAACAGGCTCCAAATCCGTCCACAAAACCCTCTTCAACCACAGTTATCCCCAATATTAAACCAAACCCTAGAAGATCTCTTATTGGACACCATCAACAACATCTCTGACGACGACGATGATCAAGACGATGATGACGAAAACATCAGCTCCAAAACTCATCTCGCTAAAGAAGAATCAAAGCTTGAAAAAGAGATTATTAAGATAATTCTCACTGGAAATAGTGAAGAAGCCCTTAAACCTAATTCTGGTCAGGCGGTTACCATTGGAGAACATCATATTTGTGTCGGGTATATTATTATCTCGTTTAACTTATGAAAGCTCGAGCTAGGCTTGAGTTCGGCTCGGGCTTTTTCTTTATCATTTATGAGTTCATTTATGTTAATTATGATTATATTTCTATAATATAACATAATATATATGTGTGTATGTATAATTAGGTATTTTTATCATAGTTTTATAAATAAAAAAATTATAAGCATATAAATATCTATTTAATATGTTAAATAAAAATGAAATAAATAATAGCCTAGTTTAGCTTTGCCAGCCGGATCGAGCTCGATAAGTAAAGCCCAAGCTCTGTTAAGTGCAGCTCGTTTTGAGTTTTCCGACCTGATTTCGCGTAGCTCGCGAGTCGCGAGTAACTCGGCTTGTTTAACTTATGAAAGCTTGAGCGTGGCTTGGTTTGAGCTTTGTTTCTAAAGAAGTTTGAATTAGTTATATAGTTTATATTGATTATAGTTATTTTTTATGAATTTTATATGTAAAATGATATATGTGTATATATTTATTATTTAGTTATCTTTATCGAAGTTTATAAATAAAAAAGTTATGCTTATGTAAATATATATTTAAAATATAAAATAAAAAAAGAAATAAATAATAGGCTAGCGAGCAGGCTCGATAAGTGAAGCCCGGGCTCGTTTACTTAACAAGCTTTATTTTAGGCTAGGCTCAGCAGCTCACGAGTAGCCCGGCTTGTTTACACCACTAATTGAGTACTTGTATTGATTGTTCTAAATTAGAGTTTACATTGTGTGATAGGTATCATGTGGAGCCTGGGTCGGAGTACCGGGTATGGGAGTGGCATGGGCATATTATGTTGTTTGATGAGGAGAATGGGTATAATCCGGAGTATATTTATGGGAATTATTTTGAGAGGTTGAGGGTTGGGGTTCGGAAGGTGAAGGAAGAGGTGAAAGAGGATGGTGATGATAAGGAAGAAAAGGTTGTGAACTTTGGTTTGAAGGACTTGATTGGGTCGAGTGAGGAGTCTGGGTCTGGTCGGATACTTCATCGCAACGTGAATGTGGGGTCCCCAAGGTATATTTAATGTTTTACATTGTAAAACTAGTGATTGACTTTGCAATTTGGACTAATGATGAGAAGTTTCGTGGTTTATTCTATGTTTTATGATTACGTTATTTGCAAATGGGCCTTTTTTGGTGTTAATTTGTAATTAAAAGTCGCGTATTTGTGGCTTACAAGTTACAAGGTCGTTTGTCATCTCATATTTGTTAGTAGCTTAGAAATCTATATGTGGTTAATGAATGTTGTTAGGATTTCAGGAATTTTGTGCTTGAATGCGTGTTCAAATGGGATTTTATTTTATTTTTTTTATCATGGTTTTCAAGATTGTCTTGATAATATTTTTGTTAGCATGGATGCTAATTAGACTATGAACATTTTCTGTTTTTTAGGCTCCATTTTTGGTAGTAGATAGTAGTAGATACTTCTCTATGTCTAAGATTCATGTGTGTTTAAGTTTTCCTATGAAGATATGTTCAAGTAACATTAATTGCTAAATATGTTGGTTAATTTTCTAATAGAAAATATTAAAGTCATGAGTAGCGAAGGCCGAAGTATGTCAACAAAACAGTAGGGATGGATTGATCTTGATTTGGATTCTCTCTTATTGTTTTTATTTTTGCGTTTTAGCTCTACTGGGTTACAGAACTAATGAACTATAAATACGTAGAAATCTTGCGAATATCTCATGACTTGCATTCTTGCAACTCTTTGATATGTAGTGTGCGTTATCAGTATAAGTGTATGCTTTCTTAAAAAATCGAAGTAAAAATTGTAAGGGCATTAGTTGCACTTGCAAAAATCGTATGCGTCTAGTTATCTACATGTATAGCGCCTAGGGTCTTAGGCCAGGGGATTATTTGTGGAATATACAGAGATATTTTGTTCTTGTTTATATGCATAGGCAACTAGCTCAACCATTTGTTTTAAAAAAGAAAAAGGGGAAGTGAAGAATGAGTTAAGTACTACATAAAGTTTTGAAGATGTTGGCTTTTTTATAACATTTTGTTATTAATGTTTCTTGGTCACAGTAAAGGCATCTTAAAAATCCAGACACCCAAATCAGTACCATCAAGTTATTTACTTATTTGTAAATTGTAGTTAATGGAAAATATGCATCTACTATAAATCGTTCCCAAGGAAAGATATATAGTAGTTCTCATGGAACATCCCACGGTTCCCACAAAGCGTTACAACTTTATGTGATGAAGGGAACTTTTTATCTTTTTTAGAAGAAACATGAAATGATATCATTCGATTGCACATCTGAATTTTATGATATAAACAATTAATGCTGTTGAAATATCCTACCTTTGTTCGGACCATCTAAAGATCATATGAAAATCTCCCCTTTTCGTGGCTACCTGTGCTATATCATCTTTCATGGAAAACGTTAATATTATCCAACTTGCATACTAACTGGTTTATATGATTGGCAGTGTCTGACGGCCTGTTTGTATCAAAAAGCAACAAGGAGTCCCTTGCTTTTACAATTGCTTGCTGATCTTTGGAGACCATCAGCAGGTTTGGGGTTCGAATAAACAATTCTCCAAAGTAGGTTTGTAGTGCAAAATCAAGATTTTGATACTTCAGAGCAGACAATATTGTGTTCTTATGTTCATAGACTAGTTTTGCAGCGTTAAATATGCTAAAAAGAACGATCTTGTTCACCATTGTTGTGAATGGAACCTTTATTAAATGTTAATCCACCCTTGTTGAAATGGCTCTTTGCTTTTTAGCAGGCTCTTTTTTCTTTCCTTTTTTTACCTAATCTTGAGCAATCTGTAGCTTTTGTGTATGTGATACAAATGTTAATACTCAGATGTCATTATTTAACCTGTATAGCATCCGGTTCGATACAAATTAGATTATAACCAGTTCAGTCTCAAACCAGACTTGAATCCGAATTACTACTGTTCAAGTATATTATTGTTTGGACATGTTTGGTTGAAGCAGAAGACCAAAAAAAGACGTTTATGAACAAACGATTAGAACAACCGATTAGAAGGGTCCTGAGGCCACATAGACACCCTTATGGTGCATCAATCCATCATGATGTTCACAAGTACTGTGTGCATAATGAGAGATATACAGCTAGAGATTTGGAAAATGAAACCTGATGACCGGACCATTAGTGGTTGGGTCGGATTGGCGCTAATTTGGTTTGTTTGGTTGAGTTATCAATGGTCGCAGGTGAGGACCGATTTATAATACCTCTTTGAACCAAAATCATGTTCTTCAAAACAAACTTGACCATCCTCCAACATGTTATCATAACTTAAACCAGTTTTCTTGTGTAATCAATTGGGCGAGATATATGCGTAGGCATCTTCATACCAATTGAGCTGATCAATATCATCGACGACCATTAAAAGGAGTGAGCTTTGACTACCACAAATAGGAGACTAGTTTTCTTAGTTGGAACATAGTTTATTTCATATGAACTTACTGAGATTGAGACCAAGGGCCGAACCAGAAATTGGTATTCTCGGAATCTCGGGTTTATAAGGTTGAATCAAGATCTTGCTCACCCCTATCCCTCAGGGAAGGCTCAAGTCCTTTTCATAGTAGGAGGTTAGCCTATTTGGATGTTATGCTACAACAAGCAGTTTCGAGAGCGTATGCTTATTTAAAATCGAAATAAGTAGTTCTTGATAAACGATTTCGACACTTACTAAATACAATGCTATGACATGCTATCATTGTTTATTTAGGCTCTTATGGAATACAAACAAACTGATTATGGATGGCTAGGTGGCCTCTGTGACTGATGAGAGGCGCAAGCTCGAGCTGTGTGAATTGACAAAACTACCCCCTGAGAAAATTTCCGGAAATCCTGGAAGCAAGTCGATATCACTTGGATGTTGGATCTCGGAAACATGGGTGACTTCCTCTTTGTGCTCACACAACTTGAAACCCATGTCTTTACCAGCTTCTTGTTTCGCTTTACTTTTACTTCCTCGTGATTTACTCCGGCTTTTCTGTTTACTCTTCGCCTTCTTTTTACCATGTTTATGTGGCCTGTTGATTACTATATGTAATGATGACATCGGGACTGGATCATACACGTCTGGTGCCCACTTCACGGTCAGCTGCTTTGGTAAGCTCAACCCACGTTTCTCACGGCTGCCTTTCATGGCGGATACAGGCTTTAAACGTTCCTGTATGAATTTATTATGAATATAATGTACTTCAATTCACAACAAAGTCCAACAGTAAAATATGGCTTACAGGTAGAGATTGAGCACTTGAGCAATGAGGATTAATAGATTTAGCATTATCATCATGTGGTATGACATCATCGTCACTCTGATGAGCATTGGCGATTATTTCAATCGGATGAGTCTCTAAACACGCGTTTTTCATCTGAATTACATCTGCCTTATGTGGTGGTATGGAAACCGAAATCCGTTCATCAACTTGGATATTCAGAAGTTTGGTAGCTCCATGTGCAAGTTCATCCACTAAAAAATCACCCACAGGTCCATAAGTGGATCCAAGAGTATCCGTACGAAACCCATGAAGGCTGTTAACATCATTAACCGAGAAACCAATGTGAGAGCAAATGTCCATTTGCATCAAAAGAAACTGAAAAGAAATGTAACTGTGAATCCATGGTAGACTGTAGACAAGATGTCAATATGTACATATGCTTTCTAAGAACATAAAGACTAAATTAAAATGATGAATAAATGGATGGGTCGCGATTTTATATATTTATGAACATATTAGTGCCAAGCTGTACAAACAGCATATGCAAGCGTTAACGCATGTGCAACTATTGGCAACGGAAATTCGATGTGCTACACTGGCGTAGCACATTTGTGAAGCAATCCAATTGCCATATGTGTCTGTTACAGTAAGAAAAATGTGTTGAAAAATTAAGCACCAGGTGTGAAGTTTAATGGTAGTGAAGAGTAAAGGGTATCATAACAGAAAGAGAATAATAGTATATACTAAATTAGACTTAATATCAAGGTTTAAAAGTATGGAAACGAGCCTCGAGACGTCTTCCTTTCGCCTCACGAGGCGTAAGCCTAGAGGCGAAACTAAAAAAAAATAAAAAATATATATATCTTATAAAAAATAAAATGCTAACTAATTTCATCATCAAAAACACACATAAAAAAGATATGGAATGTCACAAAAGGTCTAAAATATCAAAAACAAACATGAAAACTCCCTGAGGCGCGCCTGAGGCACACCTTTTCTTACCGCCTCAAGCCTGTAAGGCGCACATATCTTAAGTGTCAGCCATCAGTTGTGTGGAATATAGTCTGTTTGGATTCAAGCATCTTGTATGCATTGAGTGCAAGTTTTTAGTGTACACATAAGGCCTTTGTGGCGTCTAAAACAGGCATCTTTTATGTATTGACAAACTTTTAAATAATAAAAATAAGTACACTCACATCAACTAATCCTTGTATGCAAAGTCAAAGTGTAATACTTTCCCATATATAACAAATACCATTAGGTTTGCCTACAAAAAGCTCACGGATTTGTATTTTTTTAGTTTATCTAGTCTGGGTGAGACATATATATCATGTCACCCGTCTTGGATTTACTCCTACCCAAGCATGACTAACTGTGGAGTTCTCTCATCCATAACCAATGCGTGCTGTTTGTGGTGGAGCAATTATTTTGACCAAATGACCGGAGACAGAACGACGTGAAATTCGCCTTAGATTAACCGTGGAGTTCTATCATCCAAAAATACATTAAACAACATCAAAGTCGGACGATTAAAGATGACAAATTTGGGATTTTATTCTTTACAAATGTACAAATTGGAGAAATCTAGGAAAAATAATCTGACCTTTAAAGGATCAGATAAGAATATAAGATTACCTAGGGGTGTAAACGAGCCGAGTCGAGCCGGACCCGAGCCTGACTGGGCTCGAGCTCGGCTCGGTTCGAGCCTAACACTTTGAGCTCGAACTCGGCTCGAAAGTAAAACCCAAGGGCTTGACTCGGCTCGAAATAATTATAGAACAATTTAAAAGGCGCTAAAAGCTCGGCTTGAGCTCGCTTTGATAGCTTAAACGAGCCAAAGCTGAGCTCGAGCTCAACTCGCCAATGTTAAATAGTAGGTATACTATATATAAAATAATAATAACATAACATTTGTTTGGGCTCGTTTAGGCTCGCGAGCCTAAACATCTTTGTATGAAAAGCTCGAGCTCGGGCTCGATAACGACACTAGTCATGTTTCAAGCTCGGGCTCGGGCTCGTTAAGGCTCGGCTCATTTGAGCTTTTTACCGATCCGATCCCGAGTAACTCTCGAGCCGTTCCGCATCATTTACACCCCTAAGATTACCTAAGTTAACAACATGATGAAACTATTCAAAGACTAAACAAGTAAATAAATTAACAAAACAACAATTTGTTTAAAGATGAGTTATATTAATTGCGGATCCAATGCAGTATTATATTTATTACTACCATAGCATTCATAGATCAAATCATCAACAATTAATCTAAAACAAAAACAAAATACACATCAGATCAAATCAATAACTATAAGTGCACTAGATTCATTACCTTCTGATATCGTCCGTCAAACTAAAAGATATCCAAACAAACTTGTATGCAAACGTGAAACCAAACAATAAATTCGATTGATCGAGTAAAAAACAGGATTATAACGGCAACGAAGAAGAAACTGATTGATAGCTACGATTACAACAACGATGACGTGTATGAAGATAGTGTTTTAAACGATGAGAAGATGAACAGGTGACATTAAAAGATGTGGAATTAGGTGGAGTGAGTGATAATAATAATTTGATTGAAGGCAACGAATGCATTGTTCGTTGACCCTAATAATAATATCCTCCAGAGTTTGATTGATAAGTGATTACATGAATTTGAGGATGGAGATTGGATGAGATGGAAACTTGGATGTTCAGAAGTTTGGTAGCTCCATGTGCAAGTTCATCCACTAAAAAATCACCCACAGGTCCATAAGTGGATCCAAGAGTATCCGTACGAAACCCATGAAGGCTGTTAACATCATTAACCGAGAAACCAATGTGAGAGCAAATGTCCATTTGCATCAGAAGAAACTGAAAAGAAATGTAACTGTGAATCCATGGTAGGCTATAGACAAGATGTCAATATGTACATATGTTTTCTGAGAACATAAAGACTAAATTAAAATGATGAACAAATGGGTGGGTCGCGATTTTAGCTGTACAAACAGCATATGCAAGCGTTAACGCATGTGCAACTATTGGCAACGGAAATTCGATGTGCTACACTGGCATAGCACATTTGTGAAGCAATCCAATTGCCATATGTGTCCGTTACAGTAAGAAAAATGTGTTGAAAAATTAAGCACCAGGTGTGAAGTTTAATGGTAGTGAAGAGTAAAGGGTATCATAACAGAAAGAGAATAATAGTATATACTAAATTAGACTTAATATCAAGGTTTAAAAGTATGGAAACGAGCCTCGAGACGTTTCCTTTCGCCTCACGAAGCGTAAGCCTAGAGGCGAACCGAGGCGTAAGCCCGAGGCGAAATAAAAAAATTATATATCTTATAAAAAATAAAATGTGAACTAATTTCATCATCAAAAAACACACATAAAAAAGATATGGTATGTCACAAAGAGCCTAAAATATCAAAAACATACCCGAAAACCCCCTGAGGCGCGCCAAAGACACACCTTTTCTTACTGCCTCAGGCCTATGAGGCACACATAAAAAATAATCCCTAGGGCAGCGCCGCCTCAGATTCGTTTTCACCCTGAATCGCCTTGAGGCGTGAATCGCCTTGAGGCGTGCATTGAATCGCCTTGAGACGTCTCGAGGCTCGTTTCCATACTTAATATACTGATATATCTTAAGTGTCAGCCATCAGTTGTGCGGAATATAGTCTGCTTGGAGTCAAGCATCTTGTATGCATTGAGTGCAAGTTTTTAGTGTAAACTTAAGGCCTTTGTGGCGTCTAAAATAAGTATCTTTTATGTTTTGACAAACTTTTAAATAATAAACATAAATAAGTACACTCACATCAACTAATCCTTAAATGCAAAGTCAAAGTGTAATACTTTCCGGGTGAGGCTTATCATGTCACCCGTCTTGGATTTACTCCCACCCAAGCACGATTAACCGCGGAGTTCTATCATCCCAAAATACATAAAGCAACATCAAAGTCGGACGTCCTAAAGATGACAAATTTGGGATTTTATTCTTTACAAATGTACAAATTGGAGAAATCTGGGAAAAATAATCAGACCTTAAAAGGATCAGATAAGAATATAAGATTACCTAAGTTAACAACATGATCAAACTATTCAAAGACTAAGGCTGTTTGGTAAGCCTCTTAATGAGGCTCTGAACCATTCAGCGCTTTTGTTTCAGCTTCTGAATGGATTGGTTAAGGATGAACCATTAAGACTTGGGATATTGCTGAACCATTAAGCAGTAAGCACTGAACTAGGCTGAACCTTAACGGACAAGAAAACTAACCATTAAGAGGTCTTACTTAATGATTCAGCACTTTAATTAATCAACTAAACAGCCCTAAATAAGTAAATAAATTAACTAATAACAAGAGTAAAGATCAAATACATATAGTTTTTTTGTAAGAACTGTGAGAATCAAAGGGGGTAAAAAAAATTTATTTTTTTTAGAATTTTTTTTCCCATGTGCTTAAACATTCTTTCTAGATGAATAATACAAAAAAAAAATTTTAAAAAAATTTTTTTTTAGTGTAATTACGTCATTAAGGTAAATACATTAGTTTACACTAGAGTAATTATGTAATTACTCTACACGTAATTACTCTACACCAATTTTTTTTTTTTTTTTTTTTTTAGTTTTCAATACTATAATACTTGTTTAACAATATGGGAAAAAAAAATTTGAAAAAAAAAATAAAAAAAAAATACCATCCTTTGATTCTCACAGTTCTTACAAAAAAAGCTATTTGTACCGGATCTTTACTCCTAATAACAATATGCTTAAAGATCAGTTATATAAATTGCGGATCCAATGCAGTATTATATTTATTACTACCATAGCATTCATAGATCAAATCATCAACAGTTAATAAATCCAAAACAAAAACAAAATACACATCAGATCAATAACTATAAGTGCACTAGATTCATTACCTTCTGATATCGTCCGTCAAACTAAAAGATATCCAAACAAGCTTGTATGCAGACGTGGAACCAAACAATAAATTCGGTTGATCGAGTAAAAACAGGATTATAACGACAAAGAAGAAGAAACTGATTGATAGCTACGATTACAACAATGATGACGTGTATGAAGATGGTGTTTTAAACGATGAGAAGACGAACAGGTGACATTAAAAGATGTGGAATTAGGTGGAGTGAGTAATAATAATAATTTGATTGAAGGCAACGAATGCATTGTTCGTTGACCCTAATAATATCTTCAAAATGTAATCCAGAGCTTGATTGATAAGTGATTACATGTATTTGAGGATGGAGATTGGATGAGATGGAAGATATTTGTGTTTAATAAAAAAGAATGGATAAGGTAGAAGAAGAAGATATCTTTGCAATTACATTTACACCCCTTGATAATATGGACCTTTTACATCTTGTGTGCCTATACAATTTGCAATGCCACCAAATGCACATATTTCTATCAAATTTCTCTTGTTTTCTACTTTTGTATTTTCCACAGTCGTTACAAAATCATTGAAGCCCTAATCTCCCTCAAATTTACAATCCTTAAAAAATCAGCGTCGATTTACGTTAGGGTTTATATCCGATGGAAGAAATTGCATTCAAGCTATGCTATGGTGGGACTTTTGACGTAGGCTTTGCACGTTTGAAGTATATTATAGGTGAATCGAAGTTGTTGTGGATGGAAGTGGACAAAGTTCGTTTTTTGAGCTACCGGGTTACGTAATGGAAACGGGTTGCTACGAATCTAGGGATTTTCACATGTATTACTTGGATCCTGAAGAAGGACTATCGAAATGATTTGTGAGTGATAAAGATGTTGTATGCATGACATTGAAGGTTAGTAACATTTCAAAATCATTTCTTGAAGTTTTATTCAATAAGGAAGCCCATCTAAAGCCAGCCTATCTAAACTGCAAGCCCAACTAAAACCCCTAGCCCAATGTAGTTCCCAGCCTGATATTTTTGAATCCCAACACATTAATAAGGAACCCCAACCCCAGTCCAGTTCCCAGCCTAACCCTCAGCAAAGCATGAGTCATGTGTATGAGGGTATGAAAATTGGATATACTAAGTCAACTTCTTCAAGATTAGCATAATCATCTCATGTGGTATCAAAGCAGAAGATGTATGAACGATTGGAAACTAAAGAGGGGGAACATGATATGTTCAAGATTGTCAGAGCTAATAAGCGTAAGAGGCAAGATCTAGGGGTGATGAAGTTTATAAAGGGATAAGATGGTCGAATTCAAGTAAAGCAACACGAAATTAAGCAAAGATGGCGAACATATTTTTGCAATATTTTCAACGATGAGAGAGCTTACCAAGAGGATCATGACAACACCAACCGATGGCGGAATCATCGAGGTGCCACGTAGTGACGATTGTTCAAAAGCTCATGGTACTAAAATGTAAATATATGATTATTGAATATTGTTTTACAACATGTGAAATTAAATACAAGACAACAAGATAAAGATAATTGATTGATTTAATCTAAGTCCAAGGTCCTATGTGAAGCGTCAAGCAGCTTATCCTGAAACATGCACAAAAATAATTTTATCAAGATATGATGTTGGTGAGTACTACTTAGTTTTGTACATATAGTATAAGTTTGAAAAGTAGTACAATTCATGTGTCTAGCATCACCAAGGCATTATGTAAACACGCAAGTAACCAAACAAGACAAAGATCACATGTAAAGTTGTACAATGAATTTGATAATGAGCACCATAACACCAAGTTATGTCTGTATGTAAAGAGCACCATAACATAAGTTATGTCTGTATGTAAAGAGCACCATAACACAAGGTTATGTCTGTATGTAAAGAGCACCATAACACAAAGTTATGTCTGTATGTAAAGAGCACCATAACATAAAGTTATGTCTGTATGTAAAGAGCACCATAACACAAAGTTATGTCTGTATGTATGATTTTGTATGTAAGCTACATTCATGTTCAAGCATAAGCACAAAGATAATCAAGACACGTATATGAATTGTAAATGAATAAAAATGTATGTGTAAATGAATATGAAACTTTTGTATACTTGTGCATGAATCACCCCAAAAGTTGTAAAAGCGGAAAAAGGGGATAAGTAATACTCACCTTAGCAAGGTGGTAAGTCTTGTGTAATTGAATAAGTATAATCCAACGTTGCCAAGTATCACCCTATGTATAATGTAACAAATAAGTCTAAGTCTATATGGTCTATAAGTATTTTCTAGGGCTTCGAATTGGGGATAAACGTTTATTTGATTAATAAACAAATTGTTTATTAAATATAAGAATTTTAATAAATAAATAAATAAAAGTCTCTTTGTAAAATTTTAAGTTGAATAAAGTCACTACATAAGGTTTTGAGTATGAAAATAATTTTTATAAAATTATTTTCTTGAAAATAGAATATTTAATCTAATTATTTTAAATTGTCAAAATATGACTTTAATATCTAAAAGATATTAAAATTAAAGAATTTCTGAATTAAAAATTGTATTTCAGTTCTAGATAGTTAGAAATAATTTATATAAAAATTTGGTGCAAAAATATTGAAAGATGAATTTATTATGATTTAATTATGATTAAAACTAACAAAAATTAATTAAAAATATAAAATAAACGGTTTTTCTGAAACAAAAATATTTTTCTGAAATGTTTAAGGATATACAAGTTTAGGATAATTTTTGTGAGATTTAATAAAATTGTTTAGATATTTTTATTGAATTTTATAAATAAAAATGAATAAACTTGTATTATTAATAATATATATTAAATAATTTATTTTTGAAAAACTAAAAATTGGATGATGAACTTTAACATTTGGAGATCATATGATAATTTTTGTAGAATTTATAAATCACGTTTAGTATTTAAAAACTAAAAAAAAAATATGTTAAATGTATATATAAGAAAGGTAAAAAAAAAAATAGGTTGTTTGTTGTGGGGCTCGAACCTGGGCCCTTGGCCGGTTCAATGCCCTTAGCAAAACACTCCAGCCAATTGATCTGTGAATCATTTGGTGATACATTCCGTTTCGTTTTAAACTTAAACATTACGCAACGAGGTCTTCTTCCCCAATTCGTGCCTTATAAACCCTAGCTTTTCCAATCGAACAAATCACACATCAATAACCCAATTAACCTTAGGGTTATTGATGTGTGCATGCCGAAGATCAAAACCCATCAAAAATATCACACTTAAAAATACTAATTCGCGTCTATAAGCCCGGTCAACAGAAAGTCAAACTCTTTTGATTGAACACGAATGAGATAACATCAGAAGAATGTGAGAGTGGGGATGTGTTTTTCGGCGTCTATGCACTGCTAATCCATGTTCAATTTATAGGTAAAGGTTCGAATCGATGGATTGGAAAGGGTTGACCACGCTTAAATGCATTCGCGTGATAATTGTTTAAATTGAAGGGATTGGCTATTAAACGCGATAATGTGTTCACGATTGACGCGAGTTTGAATTTTTTTGGTCAAAAGGAGGCATTTAAATGGTGATTTCAAGCTGGTCAACAGCATTGATGTTGTTTCCTTTTCCTCTGCGTCGCACAACAGGAAGGTCAAAAAGGAAAGGGAAAGGATCGCAGATATCAAGGCTTTTATATAAATCGCGTTGAAATAAAATCAACAGATCAGTGTAGCTCAGATGGTTAAGTGTGGTGTGGTGTTTCAGCTTCTGCCCGGGTTCGATCCCTGGCAGAGGCATTCTTTTTTTTTTTTAACAAAAGGGGGAAGGGGAGGTGTTGGGCTTGGTTCTGCTGGGCCTGCTGTCTGGGCCGGTTTCTTGGGCTCAGATAGTGGGCTTCAGTAACCTACCAAGAATAAGTGATTGGGTTATGTTGTGGGTTTGGTAATGGGTTTTCAAGTGAGTGTGTTTAAAAATATATATATATATATATATATAATCTGATTTTTTTTTATTACTAATAATATTATTATTATTATTATATAAAAATAAAAATATAAAGAAAAAAGGTGACGGTTGTCACAGCATCCCCTACTTTTAGAAAATTCGTCCCGAAGTTATTAGAAACATAGGGTTATGGATGTCTGGGTAAAAATTAAAGAAACCGTGGTTTGGAAAATTTGAATGATTTGGATATGAGGTTTGATAGTTGTGAGTTAAGGATTGGATTAGGCTCGTCTTGAATAATAGAGAGAATAGGAATCTAGTGAAACATCAAACTTCAAGTTTTTAGGACTCCTAAAATAATTGCATGAGTTGATTGATTATAGAATGACTAATGAACTACCAAGTAACTAGAGTTTGTTCCTGGTCCGACTTCCAGTCTCACTTTCAATGCATCATTAGTGTTTGTATACAGGGTGTACCGCAGCTAACCCATGTAACCTCAAGAATTTTTTTCTTCCAAATTTTTTTTAACAAATAAAAGTTCTATTTTGTCCCACTCTCATTCGTTTCACACACTTATATTTATTTCAAATATTTTACATTTCAAAAATGATTAAAAATCTTAACATCTAAAAGTTTATATAAATATAAAGTTGTAAAGTTCCAAATGCCACATTTTTATAACCGTCATTTTTTTATAATAATAACAAGGATTTGTTTTGTTATAAGAAGATGAAAAATAATGTTTTTGAGGATATGGAGTTCAACGTCAAGTTAATAATTTTGAGGATTCTTGGACACTTTCTCTTTAGAAGAAGAATGATTATATTTATTTATTTTTTTTTTTTTGAGCATTGGAACTAAATAAAATAATTAATGTCATGTTATAAAATCTCAATATGAAAATAAAGATTTGCACTTAACGACAAAAAAAGTATAGAAAGACTTAGAAACTAAATTTGCGCCTTCACCTTCCTCACTTCTCTCTGCAACTTGACGAAGTGAAACGACAAAATCTAAATTATCGGAATCAACCGTCTATCAAGCCAAATAAATTACCCAATCAATCGCGAAATCAACGCAGTCAACGCAAATAAAGATTTCGCAATATTCGTGGATTTCGGCTTCAATCATACCGAGATTTGTGGGACCTTAAACCAAAACATCCAACCTTATAAATAGGCGATCGTCTAACCATTTAAAAGCCACACCCTCGAAACCATGCTCTTGGTCCGCTCTGTGTTTTTTTGGTCAGAATACGGTGAAACGAACCACCAACCGTCACCGTTGTGTTGAATCGCCCTTTCCCGACTCACCTTATGTTTTAATTTCGACCAAGCTCCGACAACCTCCGTCACTTACACCACAACCGTTTCGTATAACAACTTCATCGATTCACCCTAGTTTACTGCCAAACCAACCCCATCATAGCAACATCATCACACCATCCACCCTCGACACCCCTCGAATCTCTATCCCTCTCGCGGCTCTATTTTAGACCACAACATGCGTCCGCCGTACGCTCATCTTCAACATCGTCAACCCACTATTTCCACCACTAATCATCCGCCAAGCACCTTCCACCCTCCACCTCTTCGACAACTTACAATATCAACCATCACCATCTCCGTATACCTAACAGTTTAAGTCAAGAGGTACCCATTCAATCCAAATTTGTTATACTAGTCATCAATTTACAATAACAAAAGTTAAAGGGTTTTATTCTGGGTTGACTTGCAATTTGGTTTGTAAATACTAAAATGAATTGAAGTTTCTAAATGGAACCATGGAATTGTGAATTGAAGTTTCTAAATGGAACCATGGAATTGAATTTCAAAAGCTGTTTTACTTGTGAAGTTTAAAAAAAAAATATAATTCTAAAAGCCTAACATAATTTATGGTATTTTATTTTCTTTAAAGCTTTTAAAAATGTCTCGTTTTTGTAGTTGATATCGTCATCTGATGAAAATTTAAATTTTGAAACAAAACTATTATTCAAAACGTTTAATAAGGAGCATAGTAATAATATAAACAATTAAATTAAAAGCAATATACTATGTTCGATCACTGTAACTTCCATACTAAAACATCACTCTTAATTAGGTGCAAGCATAATTTGGTGATTCCCGTTAAATTATAAACAGGCCTATCACAATCAAGGTGAGTTTTACATAGCCCCTTTTATTTATCACCATTTTTGGGGTGAAACATGTTATAACATCATTATTGCAATTCAATCATCAATGTGTCTATGTGTTTTCTATGTTGCATTATGTCTTGAGCATGATTAGAGTAAGCACCATTCTAGCATAATCATTAACTCCGTACAAGCCGACGGTATACATTGATAGATCTATTGGACTGACAATCCCACCCGGATACGTGCCTCCTACAAAGGTAGCGTGGGTGTTTGTTATCGTATAACATATTGGACCATGAGCGTATGGTATGTATCATTTTATAACAGTCATCAGGGTTGATTATGCACTCGATTTATTTCTAGTATGTTCTCACATATGGACTAGATTGACATGACACATGAATTGCACAACATTTTTATTCAATTATCAAAAACCTATGTAATTCTCACCAACTTTTGTTGACCCAAAACATTTTCAACTTAACATGTTTCAGGTTCTATTTGCTTGAAGATTTGAATTGATACTTGAAGATATGTGTATAGTTTTATTCAATTTGATGTACAAATTCTAGAACAATTGTATGTAATTCATTTAAATTATTTAATGGAATTTATTATTCACCATGAGCTACTGAACAATCATCAATACGTGACATCCCGATGTTTCCGCCATCGGTTGGGGTGTTACAGATTGGTATCAGAGCCATGGTTATAGGGAATTAGGTTATTAGAAAAATAATCTAGTCTATAACCATAGGAGTTAATCAGTACTTGCTTCTTTACTTGCTAATCTCTATCTTCCTCCTACTTCTTATCCCTACTTTCATCCCTACAAGAAGGTTGCTCTCCGTCAGTGGATCTACTCTTAGACTAATAGGACAAATTCCTCGGGTTTAACCTGAACCCCCTTGAGATCTCGTTGAAGTTCTAGATTTTAATAACGAACACGTGCAATCTGGAAGGGTGAACGCCTGTATTCTGAGTCTTCTGTCTAGGCTGGCATTGCGCATATATCCCAATCAGACGAGGGACCCGGATGCCTACCTGGGAATTCTCGGGATGAGTGTTCACTTATAGGCTAAAGCATGTCTTCATATGTTATTAGAATCTGGAGTCTTTGATAAGTCAACGTTTTCGTTTATTCGTTTTAATTAATGAATAAATGATTACATTCCTTGTATCACCTCATTCATTTCATGCCACATTGAACCCTCATTGTGTCCCTTACGGATCATGTCTCCACGTCGTAGCACTCGCAATAACAATGGTGAAAACCAAGAGGAAAGTAACACCAACCACAACACCAACCACGACAACAACAAAAACAACAAAGGTGTTGATGCCCGACTGGCTGCGATTATCCACAACCCTGCTCAGGTTACTAATCCTAAACGTCTTGGTAATTACAACTATGGTCAATGCTATGAATGTGGAAACCCAAATCACTTCCGTAACCGATGCCCTAAACTAAACCGAGATCAAGACCCTCGAGCTACTTAACAGCAAGTCCCACCATTTGAATGTTGTTTGCTTTTAATTCTTTGTATTGACACTTTATGGATTCAAGTAATAAATTCAAGTATTATCATAACATCTGTGTGCATGCTTGTTTGAATGTGAACTAATTGCTATATCTATAATCATACTTGCTTACTTGTACAACAATTAGTGATTACCAAACAATCTACTTAACGATTGGTAGAGGTCATCATGTCTTTCCAACAGTCGGGAGAGGCCCTACCACCTGCTCAACGACTGGTGGAGACTATCAGACCTGCTCAACAATCGGAAGAGCCATAGAAGGACGCAAAACCCTAATGTAAGGTAAGTTGGTGATTACGGTCCGGAACGTAATCGTGAATTTACAGGTACGTTAAGGTGGTGTGGAATTCTACCAAGATTTTCGGTAGTTAACCAAATGTAAACTCTAAATATCTAGTAGTTCATTTAGTAAATCAACTCACACGTAACACGCCTCCTATCCACGCTATTCGAGACAGGTTACTCTATTCATTGTCATGCCCTAACATAAAATTCTTCAAGTCACACTCGTCCTAATTTTTATCCAACCCCCTTCAACCCTGTGTTTTCAATAAACTTCGGGACGAAGTTTTCAAAAGTAGGGGTGACTTTAACCTCAAGAATTTTTTTCTTCCAAATTTTTTTTAACAAATAAAAGTTCTATTTTGTCCCACTCTCATTCGTTTCACACACTTATATTTATTTCAAATATTTTACATTTCAAAAATGATTAAAAATCTTAACATCTAAAAGTTTATATAAATATAAAGTTGTAAAGTTCCAAATGCCACATTTTTATAACCGTCATTTTTTTATAATAATAACAAGGATTTGTTTTGTTATAAGAAGATGAAAAATAATGTTTTTGAGGATATGGAGTTCAACGTCAAGTTAATAATTTTGAGGATTCTTGGACACTTTCTCTTTAGAAGAAGAATGATTATATTTATTTATTTTTTTTTGAGCATTGGAACTAAATAAAATAATTAATGTCATGTTATAAAATCTCAATATGAAAATAAAGATTTGCACTTAACGACAAAAAAAGTATAGAAAGACTTAGAAACTAAATTTGCGCCTTCACCTTCCTCACTTCTCTCTGCAACTTGACGAAGTGAAACGACAAAATCTAAATTATCGGAATCAACCGTCTATCAAGCCAAATAAATTACCCAATCAATCGCGAAATCAACGCAGTCAACGCAAATAAAGATTTCGCAATATTCGTGGATTTCGGCTTCAATCATACCGAGATTTGTGGGACCTTAAACCAAAACATCCAACCTTATAAATAGGCGATCGTCTAACCATTTAAAAGCCACACCCTCGAAACCATGCTCTTGGTCCGCTCTGTGTTTTTTTGGTCAGAATACGGTGAAACGAACCACCAACCGTCACCGTTGTGTTGAATCGCCCTTTCCCGACTCACCTTATGTTTTAATTTCGACCAAGCTCCGACAACCTCCGTCACTTACACCACAACCGTTTCGTATAACAACTTCATCGATTCACCCTAGTTTACTGCCAAACCAACCCCATCATAGCAACATCATCACACCATCCACCCTCGACACCCCTCGAATCTCTATCCCTCTCGCGGCTCTATTTTAGACCACAACATGCGTCCGCCGTACGCTCATCTTCAACATCGTCAACCCACTATTTCCACCACTAATCATCCGCCAAGCACCTTCCACCCTCCACCTCTTCGACAACTTACAATATCAACCATCACCATCTCCGTATACCTAACAGTTTAAGTCAAGAGGTACCCATTCAATCCAAATTTGTTATACTAGTCATCAATTTACAATAACAAAAGTTAAAGGGTTTTATTCTGGGTTGACTTGCAATTTGGTTTGTAAATACTAAAATGAATTGAAGTTTCTAAATGGAACCATGGAATTGTGAATTGAAGTTTCTAAATGGAACCATGGAATTGAATTTCAAAAGCTGTTTTACTTGTGAAGTTTAAAAAAAAAATATAATTCTAAAAGCCTAACATAATTTATGGTATTTTATTTTCTTTAAAGCTTTTAAAAATGTCTCGTTTTTGTAGTTGATATCGTCATCTGATGAAAATTTAAATTTTGAAACAAAACTATTATTCAAAACGTTTAATAAGGAGCATAGTAATAATATAAACAATTAAATTAAAAGCAATATACTATGTTCGATCACTGTAACTTCCATACTAAAACATCACTCTTAATTAGGTGCAAGCATAATTTGGTGATTCCCGTTAAATTATAAACAGGCCTATCACAATCAAGGTGAGTTTTACATAGCCCCTTTTATTTATCACCATTTTTGGGGTGAAACATGTTATAACATCATTATTGCAATTCAATCATCAATGTGTCTATGTGTTTTCTATGTTGCATTATGTCTTGAGCATGATTAGAGTAAGCACCATTCTAGCATAATCATTAACTCCGTACAAGCCGACGGTATACATTGATAGATCTATTGGACTGACAATCCCACCCGGATACGTGCCTCCTACAAAGGTAGCGTGGGTGTTTGTTATCGTATAACATATTGGACCATGAGCGTATGGTATGTATCATTTTATAACAGTCATCAGGGTTGATTATGCACTCGATTTATTTCTAGTATGTTCTCACATATGGACTAGATTGACATGACACATGAATTGCACAACATTTTTATTCAATTATCAAAAACCTATGTAATTCTCACCAACTTTTGTTGACCCAAAACATTTTCAACTTAACATGTTTCAGGTTCTATTTGCTTGAAGATTTGAATTGATACTTGAAGATATGTGTATAGTTTTATTCAATTTGATGTACAAATTCTAGAACAATTGTATGTAATTCATTTAAATTATTTAATGGAATTTATTATTCACCATGAGCTACTGAACAATCATCAATACGTGACATCCCGATGTTTCCGCCATCGGTTGGGGTGTTACAACCCACCACACCTTTGATACCTTGAAAACGTACTGGACGCCTACCAAAAACTCTAATAGAATTTCACACTACCCTATCGCACCTGTAAATTCATGATTACGTTCCGGACCGGAATCATCAATTTACCTTACATTAGGGTTTTATGTCCTTCTATGATCCTATTCCAACAACACATTAACGCAAATAAATTTCACGAGAAGATGACACAATAAGCACGTTGAGTTACAATGAGATGTTATCAATGAAATGAGGCCATGTAACAATGAGGTCAATTGCATGGGTTTGCAATGACTTGTAAGCATAATAGTATTTAAGTATGGGCTATCACTCGTCCGAGGAGCCCTTTAAATGAAATGTTTATCTGAGTTGCGTGGATAATACACACATGCAAGCAAGTTTGTAAGTACTACAACCATTAAGTGTAAGTGTTATCTTGGTGGCCTATAGAAATAGTTTACGAGTATCATGAATAAATAAATGTTCAATGGATGGAAAAATCAAGTTTCATATAATAAGCAATGATGTTTTCTTAAAAAAAGCTCTGTAAGATCAAGTATCAAGTCCAATATTTCATATAAGTGTAAGATAGAGTCTTGTATGATTAGAATAAACATAGTCAATATGATGAATTCCCAAATCTGTGTTCGTACACAACAGTATGCAAGGAAATTTCTAGATGTTATATGCTAATGAGTGCGACAAAATTGGGTACAAAATGATAATAGGATGAAAACACGAGTATCATGAATAATTAAATGTCCAGTGAATAGTCAAATTAAGGGGAAATCAAGTTTCACAAACAATGATGTTTTGGAAAAAATCCTGTAGAATCAAGTATCAGGTTTTTAGTAGTTTGATTATCATGGGTAACTAGCTCATGTGTGAGAAGGTGAAGGATATGAATTTAGTTCTTGAGAGGATGATGAAAAATCTTGAAGCAGAATCAAGGTTGTGAGAGATAGTGAATGTGAAGATAGTTGATAAAGGGTTTATTTTATAGTAAGGAGATTATATAGCAGTGTAAATTTTGGGGTTTGGATCAAAGGTTATAATCAAGTGTATAAGAAAACATGATTGTGGTATATGCCAAAATTTGAACAAGTTGAAAATGAGTGAGTGTCGATGGAGAATCTAGCGACTAGATATTATTCCTAAAAAAAAAATTATTTTCAAAATTGGTTTTGTACATAAGGCAAAAGTTGTTAAATAGTACAAGCTAAGTAGGCTTTGTAATAGTTTAAAACATTATATAGAAAATCGTTTGTTACGTCAATAAATAATCAATTGAATTTAAGTTCGAGGAAAATATGTACTTTGTAAAGTTACTAGGTAATACGACAAGTTTTAGAAATCTTTAGTTTGTGCATATTTAAAAAAAATGGCTAAGATGGTAAGGTGAAGTGTGATTGTGAAATCCATAGATGGTTATGAAAGTATGAACTTGTAAGCAATATATGAAAATCGTGAAATACAAAATATTGTATATGAATCGAGAGAGTATTTTCGAAAAAGCTTGCATAAAATGCTTGGAGTGCCCTTGTCTAGCTGTAAAGCCCAACAAGAACGTTGACTTTTCAAAGGAATTGAACCCAATGGTGATCAAAGAAGACATGCTTTAGCCTATAAGTGGACACTCACTCCAGGAATCCCCAGGTAAGCATAACAGGTCCGTAAATGGATTTATGCGCTATGCTTGCCTATGCCAGAAAACCCAGTGTACAGACGTCCACCCTTCCAGATTGCACGTGTCCTTATCACACTCATTAAAGTTCAACAACTTTGAAGGAGTAAAATAAGAGTAGGTATTATGTCTAAGAGTGTCTTCATAGAAGGTAATGTTCCCGTTCCATGATGATGTAAACTTTCCACTCTCTGTAGGACACCATCTCTATGCACCATGATGAAA
This sequence comes from Ambrosia trifida, assembly GCA_028751855.1. Classification (NCBI taxonomy): domain Eukaryota; kingdom Viridiplantae; phylum Streptophyta; class Magnoliopsida; order Asterales; family Asteraceae; genus Ambrosia; species Ambrosia trifida. The sequence goes on from CM054125.1 coordinate 136,754,628, forward strand.
GATAAGAAGAATAGAGAGAGGGAAGAAGGGAAAGATAGAAGGAGGAAAGTAGGGAGAAATGAGGGGTAGGGTAATTCAGGAAATATTATGCATGCAAGTTAAAGTTCGGTTATAGTCTAGGCCATTTTATCTAATAACCTAATTCCCTATAACCATGGCTCTGATACCAATCTGTAACACCCCAACCGATGGCGGAATCATCGAGGTGCCACGTAGTGACGATTGTTCAAAAGCTCATGGTACTAAAATGTAAATATATGATTATTGAATATTGTTTTACAACATGTGAAATTAAATACAAGACAACAAGATAAAGATAATTGATTGATTTAATCTAAGTCCAAGGTCCTATGTGAAGCGTCAAGCAGCTTATCCTGAAACATGCACAAAAATAATTTTATCAAGATATGATGTTGGTGAGTACTACTTAGTTTTGTACATATAGTATAAGTTTGAAAAGTAGTATAATTCATGTGTCTAGCATCACCAAGGCATTATGTAAACACGCAAGTAACCAAACAAGACAAAGATCACATGTAAAGTTGTACAATGAATTTGATAATGAGCACCATAACACCAAGTTATGTCTGTATGTAAAGAGCACCATAACATAAGTTATGTCTGTATGTAAAGAGCACCATAACACAAGGTTATGTCTGTATGTAAAGAGCACCATAACACAAAGTTATGTCTGTATGTAAAGAGCACCATAACATAAAGTTATGTCTGTATGTAAAGAGCACCATAACACAAAGTTATGTCTGTATGTATGATTTTGTATGTAAGCTACATTCATGTTCAAGCATAAGCACAAAGATAATCAAGACACGTATATGAATTGTAAATGAATAAAAATGTATGTGTAAATGAATATGAAACTTTTGTATACTTGTGCATGAATCACCCCAAAAGTTGTAAAAGCGGAAAAAGGGGATAAGTAATACTCACCTTAGCAAGGTGGTAAGTCTTGTGTAATTGAATAAGTATAATCCAACGTTGCCAAGTATCACCCTATGTATAATGTAACAAATAAGTCTAAGTCTATATGGTCTATAAGTATTTTCTAGGGCTTCGAATTGGGGATAAACGTTTATTTGATTAATAAACAAATTGTTTATTAAATATAAGAATTTTAATAAATAAATAAATAAAAGTCTCTTTGTAAAATTTTAAGTTGAATAAAGTCACTACATAAGGTTTTGAGTATGAAAATAATTTTTATAAAATTATTTTCTTGAAAATAGAATATTTAATCTAATTATTTTAAATTGTCAAAATATGACTTTAATATCTAAAAGATATTAAAATTAAAGAATTTCTGAATTAAAAATTGTATTTCAGTTCTAGATAGTTAGAAATAATTTATATAAAAATTTGGTGCAAAAATATTGAAAGATGAATTTATTATGATTTAATTATGATTAAAACTAACAAAAATTAATTAAAAATATAAAATAAACGGTTTTTCTGAAACAAAAATATTTTTCTGAAATGTTTAAGGATATACAAGTTTAGGATAATTTTTGTGAGATTTAATAAAATTGTTTAGATATTTTTATTGAATTTTATAAATAAAAATGAATAAACTTGTATTATTAATAATATATATTAAATAATTTATTTTTGAAAAACTAAAAATTGGATGATGAACTTTAACATTTGGAGATCATATGATAATTTTTGTAGAATTTATAAATCACGTTTAGTATTTAAAAACTAAAAAAAAAATATGTTAAATGTATATATAAGAAAGGTAAAAAAAAAAATAGGTTGTTTGTTGTGGGGCTCGAACCTGGGCCCTTGGCCGGTTCAATGCCCTTAGCAAAACACTCCAGCCAATTGATCTGTGAATCATTTGGTGATACATTCCGTTTCGTTTTAAACTTAAACATTACGCAACGAGGTCTTCTTCCCCAATTCGTGCCTTATAAACCCTAGCTTTTCCAATCGAACAAATCACACATCAATAACCCAATTAACCTTAGGGTTATTGATGTGTGCATGCCGAAGATCAAAACCCATCAAAAATATCACACTTACAAATACTAATTCGCGTCTATAAGCCCGGTCAACAGAAAGTCAAACTCTTTTGATTGAACACGAATGAGATAACATCAGAAGAATGTGAGAGTGGGGATGTGTTTTTCGGCGTCTATGCACTGCTAATCCATGTTCAATTTATAGGTAAAGGTTCGGATCGATGGATTGGAAAGGGTTGACCACGCTTAAATGCATTCGCGTGATAATTGTTTAAATTGAAGGGATTGGCTATTAAACGCGATAATGTGTTCACGATTGACGCGAGTTTGAATTTTTTTGGTCAAAAGGAGGCATTTAAATGGTGATTTCAAGCTGGTCAACAGCATTGATGCTGTTTCCTTTTCCTCTGCGTCGCACAACAGGAAGGTCAAAAAGGAAAGGGAAAGGATCGCAGATATCAAGGCTTTTATATAAATCGCGTTGAAATAAAATCAACAGATCAGTGTAGCTCAGATGGTTAAGTGTGGTGTGGTGTTTCAGCTTCTGCCCGGGTTCGATCCCTGGCAGAGGCATTCTTTTTTTTTTAACAAAAGGGGGAAGGGGAGGTGTTGGGCTTGGTTCTGCTGGGCCTGTTGTCTGGGCCGGTTTCTTGGGCTTAGATAGTGGGCTTCAGTAACCTACCAAGAATAAGTGATTGGGTTATGTTGTGGGTTTGGTAATGGGTTTTCAAGTGAGTGTGTTTAAAAAAATAAATATATATATATATATATAATCTGATTTTTTTTTATTACTAATAATAATATTATTATTATTATTATTATATAAAAATAAAAATATAAAGAAAAAAGGTGACGGTTGTCACAAAGGCAGTTGGTCTAGACAACATACCGATTGAGGTGTGGAAGTGTCTGGGAGAGGAAGGAGCCCAATGGTTAACTACTTTGTCCAATTGTATTTTCAAATCTAAACAAATGCCAGAGCATTGGAGGAGTAGTGTCATAGTGCCTCTGTATAAGAACAAAGGCGATGCACAGTGTTGTGGGAATTACGGAGGTATTAAGTTGTTAAGTCATACTATGAAATTATGGGAAAGGATTATTGATGCTAGATTTAGAATAGAAACTCGGGTTTTGGTAAACCAATTTGGATTCATGCCTGGGCGGCCGACTACGGAAGCAATACACATCCTAAGGAGGTTGATGGAAAAATATAGGGGAAAAAAGTGGGATCTACATATGGCCTTTATAGATCTTGAAAAAGGCATATGATAATGTGCCTCGTAAACTGATTTGGGACAGTCTGGAGGGTAGAAGGGTCCTTGAGAGGTATATAGACGTTATTAAGGATACGTACGGCAGGACGGAAACTATTGAAACTAGTGTTCACACGCCAGTAGGAGAACCGATTCCTTCCCAATGGGGGTAGGACTCCACCAAGGATTTGCGTTGAGTCTATTCCTTTTTTGCAGTTTTCTTGGATGAGTTGTCCAAGTCGATTAAGGAGTCAGTGTCGTGGTGCATGCCTTTTGCAGATGATATTGTGTTAGTTGCAGAGTCCAAACATAGTCTGAATGAGAAGCTAGAGGGTTAGCCTGCAGCTTTAAAGGGCAAGGGTTTAAGGATTAGCCGCTCTAAGACTAAGTACATGTATTGTGGTTTCGGTGGTGCAAGTCACGATGAAAATACTCAAGTTACGATTGGAGGGCAACTTGTCCCGCAGACAACTAAGTTCAAGTACTTAGGATCATTTGTTCAGAGGGATGGGGAGCTAGATAGTGATGTCACCCATCGCATATAAGTTGGTTGGTGTAGGTAGAGGGCCGCCAGCGGGGTTTTATGTGACAAAATGTTCCGAACTAAATTAAAGGGAAGATTCTATAGGGTTGCAGTGAGACCTGCTATGTTATATGGGAGATTGTTGGGTCAAAAAAGACACAAGCTCGCAAGATGGAGGTAGCTAAAATGAGGATGCTAAGGTGGATGTGTGACTACACTAGGGTAGACTGGATAAGAAATGAGGTTATTAGGGAAAGGTTAGGGGTAACTAGTATATCATTGATGAGCCGGTCGTCACGAGTCATACAAAACCTAATTAACCTAGGTAGATAGGATAAGTAGGGTATCAATCCAAGGAGCGTGTGGTTAGTGGATATTATTTAGTTGATTAAATGATGCTACTTATGAAGATGCTAAAAAACTTATGAAGATTGTATCTGGTTCATTTAAGATTTTGATTGAAAGGATTTTGTTTGTTATACTAAAAACTTGAACTTGTATTGTAAACAATTTTAATTAAAAGGATCACACTTAGGTTTCAACAACTGAAGTCTAAGGTTTTCACAAATGGGTCAAACAAATGTAGTGCAATTGGTGTTAACGGGGTGATTGTTCAATAGGCTTAAGTGTCAAGTTTCATCGACATTCAACAATGGACTAAATTACACTTCATTACCTAGAACATACAACCCTATGTTTGTGTTAGAGCAAGAAACCATGTCCATGACATTAGAAATTGGCACAAGATCAATTAACTAAAATGACTCCAACATAAGATTAATCACAATCTAACACGATAGTTCAAACACACAATCACACAATTAAAAGTTTGAAGGAATACCCAAATGCTCAACCCCAGAACTTCAATTGTTTACTTCCTAAGCATGATACAAAGACATTGATTTCTTTTGACTTTGACTTTGACTAACAGTGTTCGTCAGCGACGGGCCTTGACCAGTTTCTCCATTTTTCTTTTTCGTTTTTCTTTCCTGAATCATCCTAGCTCCAATCCAAAGCTTCGTTTAGCTCTAAAATACACCTTAAACTTTGTTAAACCTGCAAAACGCAAACTTTATCAAAGTAATGTGCCCAAAACCTTAAAATTGCATAAAAACACAACCTTAACTACTAAAAACCTTAGACTTTCATCCATGCATCAATCATACAAGATAAAGGAGGGCAGATTAAGATGGTATATGCATGTGAAGAGGAGGCAAATGACGACCCCAGTTAGAGTAGTGGAAACAATCACTATAGATGGAAAAAGGTGTAGAGGAAGACCCGTATTGACTTGGGATGAGCAGATTAGGCATGATTTAATAGAGATGCAACTCTATGAAGACATGGTCGAGAATAGGGCTTCGTGGAGGCACATGATTAAGGTTAAGGATTATTAGGGAGGTTTTGGTTGTATCGTAACGTGGTTCTAGGAGCTTAGAATTTTTCTTACACTGGTAGGAGGTTTGTAAGGGTGACTTGTATTTGGTTGTTTTATGGGTTATGTTGTTTTTGATGACATGTATACAATATACCTTTATTTTATTATGTGACGCTTTCAATGTTTCTCTAAATTCAGCAGCTCCGTATTAGTTTTTTTAGTATTGTTTGCTTGTCGTTTGTGTGTTGTCGAGCAAGAGGTATCTCTGTAAGCAGTCTCTCCATCCGCAATGATAGGAGTAAGGTTTGCCTACATCTCACCCTCCCTAGGTAAGAAATACAAAGAAGTTGTTGCTGTTGTAGATGAACACACTAACTGGAAGAAGTTTAGTTAGAAGGTTAGAAAAAGGTTTGCTTCAAGAGATGCTTTAAAGAAGCAGTGAGAAGGTATGTTGTGACAATTAGTAGGAATTTGGTCATTGCTAAGAGTAATACGAGTAGAGAAGGTCGTGTAGCTTTTGTTCACTCTATAAAGGGAAAGAGTCTTGTATAGTCTATGTGGATCTAGATAATAGAACCTGCACATGTAGAAAATGGGATTTAAGGGGATATCCATGTAAACATGCGTGCGTTGTTGCTGGCTTTTTACATAAGAAAGTTGAAGACTATGTTGATAAGTGTCACCACAAAGAAACTTACATGAAAGATTATCAATTCTCAACCCCACTATTGCTTAGCGAAAGGTATTGGCCCAAGGCTCATTATCATTTGGATCCACCTCCAATTAAAGCAGCTCCCGATAGGGCTAAAAAGAATAGAAAGAAGGATCCCCATGAAGATCAAAAGAAATCGGGAAACTTACCAAACATGGTGTAATTATGACTTTTGGTATTTGTAGGGAAAAAAGGTCACAACAAGAGAAAATGTTGTGAAAAGGGAAATTGATTGCGGGTGAATTTTGTGTTAATATTGATATGTTATTTGACTGTAGCTAAACAATCAACTCAACCTGCTCCTAAAAGGCAAAAAACGAGGAAGCCAAGCGAAAGAAAGGCAATCATAAGAAAGTCAACTCAAGATAGTAAATAGCCAATTCAATGTATAGAACAGTCAACTCAACCTTCACAAGCTTCCAAAAAGTCAACAAGAAGGTCAACTGCAAAAGGAAAGAAAATACAAAAAGGAAAGTCAAAAGTCAACAAAAAGGTCAACTGTCATAGGCTGCACTTGGGTCATTTGGTTTCGTCATAACTTTAGTTCATTTGGTTTTGGTGATTAGTATTGAAGTTGGTCATAGGCGAAAATGGGTCACTTAGGTCATTTGGTTGCGGTCATAACTTTAGTCATTTGATTTTGGTCATTTGTGTTGAATTTGGTCATAGGCTGCAAATGAGTCACATGGGTCATTTGGTTTGGTCATAAGTTTAGTTCATTTGTTTTTGGTCATTTGGTCATAGGCTGTAAATGGGCCAGTCATATGTTTAGTGCAAATGGGTGAGTCATATTGTAGCAGTCATATGATTTTGGTTTAGTGAGTCAAGTGTGTCGTTGCAGTAGCCATATTGTGGCATTTGCAGCAATCATATTGAGAGGCGTTTGATACAAAGTTAATATGCAGTCAATATACATAGCCAATATGCAACAGTCACTAGTCAACAAAATTGTCACTGAAATCAATTAACCAAAATACAAGAAAATTGTCATTGAAATCAGTTAACCAAACTTCTTACAACAAATTTCATCAAAATACAACCAATCTACTTGGACACGATGCAACCAAACTACTTGGACAAATACAAACATATTGCAATGCATATTAATACACTTAACAAATATGGTTTATTCCACTTAACGTCTATAGCACATAGCTTCTATTTCAACATCTTTTTCTCTTTAAGTAGCACAACCTTTTGTAATTCCAAATTTTGGATTTTCAAGCCCTTCATAACTTTTTGGCATCATAGTTCCGAATCTAACATTTGGATATTCTTTGAACATTTTATCAACATCTTGTTTCCACGTGAAGAATTTGTGGTCGGATTTTTGTTCAACATAATTAAATTAAAGATTTTTTAACTAAACAATTGAATCCAAAAAAGAAAACCGAACCGGGGTACTAACCATCCATTAGGAGCAACCATAAATTCAAGTGTTTGGTTCAAACAGTTGTTGACTTAAACAATTGCTACTAACAACTATAACACATTTACATTTTAAATGTTTGTTTACTAAAGATCAATGATCTGTTGGTTTTAACGGTAGACTATTTAATCAGTTTTATAATACTCAAATTTGTATTTAGACCAATAATAATATCAAATACATTTAAATAATTAATCTGCGTTTAACAGTTGGTTAAATCTTTTTTCTTCTCTTTAACAAAATTTTTGTCAAACAACTGTTATATAATTCAACCATATTATTATAATTCAATAATTTGATTAAATATTTAGTTTAAGACAAATAAATAGAAAATGAAAGGCCTATTTGATAATTTTTGGGTGAGTAGTCAATCTTTGTAATTTTTGATGATTTTCCCAACAAAATAAACCCTTCACCTCATTGGCTAAAGATAAATCACACGGATCCCCAATCCTGACCACTCATCCTTCAACCCCAATCCAACGGCCAAAACCCCACCAACAGAAAAACCATTCGGATCACCAACACAAACAAAACCGTATATAAACCTGCCCTCACCGTTCTCCTATTCTCACGCTTTCTCTCTCTCTCTCTCTATCATCTCTCTCTCTCTCTCTCTCTCTCTAAAAACATCACACATTGCAATGGAAACCGGTGCAAAGACGAAAAAAGGAGCCGCAGGAAGGAAAGCCGGCGGTCCAATGGGATGTCGAGTCTTGTACTTTGGGTCAGTTAAACAGTCACGGTGTTTTCAAACGAACTTGGTTATGGTCTGGACATCTAGGGACTAATTAACCTGCGGGTTATTAGTCTAAGTACTTGTAACTGTCGTATGTTAGGTCGCCGCTTTACGGGACTAGCATAGCAGCTGAGTTTACTCGGGTTAAGGAGTAACGGAACTTAAGGTGAGTTTACGGCCCCTCTTTTAAACTGGTTTCATATTTCGGGGGAGAAAACATGTGTTAAAACGATTATTTGGTAACTACTGTCATACTATGGGTTTCTATTGTGTACTACACGATCTTTGGAAGTCCCGGGGGGAACCATGAATGTGCGGGTTTGCACAACGGGGAAATGTGAATAGCGCTATTGGGAGTGACCAACCCCGCTCGTCGGCTTGGAGAGCTGGGCGAGTGCATATTGTCTCAAACAGGAACAACAGGAACAACTGGTTTACTTTTCGGGCACAACATCTGGTATTCGAGTTAGTAATGGTTTTCCAATCGTGGTAGTAACAAAACATACGCCTAGCTAGCGTATACTGGTTTTCTATTTGTTATAGTATGGACAGGTGGACTTGGTACTTGGATACAAAACCTGTAAACTCACCAGCATTTTTGTGCTGACGTAAACTTTTACATGTTTTCTCAGGTCGCTAAGGTAGCACGACTGGACTAGGGCGCACGCGTCTGCACGGCGTCTAACTAGGGTTGCATGGTCTTTTGAACGTTGAACTATTATTTTATTGTTGGGATATTGTTTTTGAATAAGCTTCCGCTGTAAACGGGATTTTAAACTATGTTTTGAAATTGCATTTATATTCATTTAGACTTGTTTATTGTGATCGTTGGTTTTGATCCTGGTTTGTCATGCGCCTCGCGGTAAAACTCCGCAAGTGGATTTTGAGGGTGTGACAGCATATTGTGAACCTGACTACAATCAAGCCATTGATGAGATGAGAGTAGTCAATCTTAATGCATTTAATGCCTTACTGAAACAAGATACCAAATACTCTAACATGTGCTATTTGAACACTCACAAAAAAATGACATACAATAGTAAACAACATGGTAAAGATCGACTTTTAATTGTTATATCCTCAATGCAGGATCAAAACATATTATACATATGTTAGAGGATATCAGGATTCAAGTGATGAGTAGGCAAGTTACTAAAAGAACAAAATTGGTTGCCAAAGATGTCATCATATGCCCTAAAATCTAGGAAAATCTAGAATTTTCAAAAGGTGGGCTTATAGATATGAGGTATATCCCTCATCATATCATGTATTCCAAGTTAGGGATTTTTTATGATGTCTTTGTGGATCTGGATAATAGAACCCACACATGCAGGAAATGGGATTTAAGGTGATATCCATATTAACATATGTATGCTGTTGCTGACTTTTTAAACAAAAAGGTTGAAGACTACGTTGATGAGTTTTACAACAAAGAAACTTACATGAAAGCATATGAATTCTCAACCCCACCATTGCCTAATGAAAGGTATTGGGCCAAGGTTCATTATCATTTGGATCCACCTCCAATTAAAGCAGCTCCTGATAGGGGTAAAAAGAATAGAAAGAGGGATCCTCACGAAGATAAAAAGAAACCAAGGAAACTTACAAAACATGGTGTGATTATGACTTCTGGTATTTGTCGGGCAAAAGGCCACAACAAGAGAAAACGCAGTGAAAAGGGGAAAATGATTTCACGTGAACTTTATGTTACTATTGATATGAAACATGTGTTAATATTGATATATTATTTGACTACAGCTGAACAGTCAACTCAACCTGCTCCTAAAAGGCGGCAGATGGGGAGGCTAACTAGAAGAAAGGCAATCATAAGAAAGTCAACTCAAGCTAGTAAATAGCCAACTCAATGTACTGAAACAGTTAACTCAACCTACACATTTTTCTCAAAAGTCAACAAGAAGGTCAAATGCAAAAGGAAAGTCAAAAGTCAACAAGAAGGTCAACTGTTATGTTAATCTTATGACTGTTATGTTAATTATAGGCTGCAAATAGGTCACTTAGGTCATTTGGTTTGGTCATAAGTTTAGTTCATTTGGTTTTGGTGATTAGTATTGAATTTGGTTATAGGCTGCAAATAGGTCACTTGGGTCATTTGGTTTTGGTCATAACTTTAGTCATATGTGTTGAATTCGGTCATAAGCTGCAAATGGGCCACTTGGGTCATTTGGTTTTGGTCATAACTTTAGTTCATTTGTTTTTTGGCCATTTGGTTCAATTAGTCATATGCTGCAATGGGTCAGTCATATGTTTAGTGCAAATAAGTTAGTCATATGTTTAGTGCATATGGGTCAGTCATATGTTTAGTGCAAATGGGTGAGTCATATTGCAGCAGTCATATGATCTTGGTTTGGTCAGTCATATGTGTCGTTGCAGTAGTCATATTGTGGGATTTGAAACAATCATATTGCAGAGGTGTTTGATACAAAGTCAATATGCAGTCAATATACAAAGCCAACATGCAGCAGTCACTGATCAATAAAATTGTCACTGAAATCAGTTAACCAAAATACAAGAAAATTGTCATTGAAATCAGTTAACCAAACTTCTTACAGCAAATTTCATCAAAATACAACCAAACTATTTGGACAAATACAAACATATTGCAATGCATATTAATACACTTAACAAATATAGCTTCTTCCACATGACATCTATAGTACCTAGATCATCTTTTAACCTTTTGTTCTCTTCAAATAGCATAACCTTTTGTTATTCTAAAGTATGAATCTCCAAGCCTTCATAACTTTTTAGCATCATAGTTCTGAATCTAACATTTGGATATTCTTTGAACATTTTATCAACATCTTGTTTCCATGTGAAGAATTTGTGGTCGGATTTTTGTTCAACATAATTAAATTAAAGATTTTTTTAACTAAACAATTGAATCCAAAAAAGAAAACCGAACCGGGGTACTAACCATCCATTAGGAGCAACCATAAATTCAAGTGTTTGGTTCAAACAGTTGTTGACTTAACAATTGCTACTAAGAACTATAACACATTTACATTTTAAATGTTTGTTTACTAAAGATCAATGATCTGTTGGTTTTAACGGTAGACTATTTAATCAGTTTTATTATACTCAAATTTGTATTTAGACCAATAATAATATCAAATACATTTAAATAATTAATCTGTGTTTAACAGTTGGTTAAATCTTTTTTCTTTTCTTTAGCAAAATTTTTGTCAAACAATTGTTATACGATTCAACCATATTATTATAATTCAATAATTTGAGTTAAATATTTAGTTTTAAGACAAATAAATAGAAAATGAAAGGCCTATTTGATAATTTTTGGGTGAGTAGTCAATCTTTGTAATTATCTATTTTGATGATTTTCCCAACAAAATAAACCCTTCACCTCATTGGCTAAAGATAAATCACACGGATCCCCAATCCTGACCACTCATCCTTCAACCCCAATCCAACGGCCAAAACCCCACCAACAGAAAAACCATTCGGATCACCAACACAAACAAAACCGTATATAAACCTGCCCTCACCGTTCTCCTATTCTCACGCTCTCTCTCTCTCTCTCATCTCTCTCTCTCTCTCTCTCTCTCTCTCTAAAAACATCACACATTGCAATGGAAACCGGTGCAAAGTCGAAAAAAGGAGCCGCAGGAAGGAAAGCCGGCGGTCCAAAAAAGAAATCAGTCACCCGGTCCGTTAAAGCCGGTCTCCAGTTCCCGGTCGGTAGAATCGGCCGGTACCTTAAAGTAGGCCGGTACGCTAAACGAGTCGGTACCGGTGCTCCGGTTTACCTTGCTGCTGTCCTTGAGTACCTTGCTGCTGAGGTAATGTTTAACTTTATATCTTATTTTTATAATCTGTTTGCTATGTTTTTTCTAAAAAAAATGAAATGATGTTGAAAATGTATACATTATGTTAATAATTTTATGATATGTAAGTGAAACGTTGTTTATGTATATATTAATGATTAGATAATGTTGAATTTGAGATTTATTTGTGAATTAGGCTAATAATTTAATGATATGTAACTGAACCGTTGTAATTTAGGTTTCATTAAGTGATTGTGAATCTATCTGCTAGATTTGTGATAATATATTGTTGAATCAGCTATTGCTTTAGGTTATTAATCTAATATTATGTAACTGAAATTTTATTTGTATGAATTAATGATAAGATGATGTTGAATTTGAGATTATGTTATTGTGTGATTTTGTAATTGGAGTTAGATAATGTTGAATTTGAGATTATGTTATTGTGTGATTTTGTAATTGGAGTTAGATAATGTTGAATTTGAGATTTATTTGTGAATTAGGTTAATAATTTGATGATATGTAATTGAACCGTTGTAATTTAGGTTTCATTTAAGTGATTGTGAATCTATCTGCTAGATTTGTGATAATATATTGTTGAATCAGCTATTGCATTAGGTTAGTAATCTAATATTATGTTATTTGTATGAATTAATGATAAGATGATGTTGAATTTGAGATTATGTTATTGTGTGATTTTGTATACATATGCTAGATTTTAGAGAAAATGTGGTTGAATCTGCTTGCACATTAGGTTGAATTCTGTTTACCTAATTTTGATCTCATTGATGCTGTGAATCTAATTGCAATTACATATAGGTTAATAATGTTTTGGAGTTGAATTGCAATTGATTATAGGTTAATAACTGAATGATTATTCGTACAAATCAACGATAAGTTAATGTTGAATTAGGATTTATTTGTGTTATTGTGACATTGGTAAAATAGGTTTTGGAATTGGCTGGAAATGCTGCAAGAGACAACAAGAAGAGCAGAATCATACCGAGGCATGTATTGTTGGCGGTTCGGAATGATGATGAGCTTGGAAAGCTGATGTCTGGTGTGACTATTGCTCATGGTGGTGTTCTTCCAAACATCAATCCGGTGCTCTTGCCAAAGAAGGCTCTTGACAAAGCTGCTAAGGAACCGAAGTCGCCATCCAAAGCGACGAAATCACCAAAGAAGGCTTAGATTGTGTGTATGTTTGTATGGAAATGTAGTTGGGTTGGGTATGGGATTTAGGATGTGTTTTAGGAGGATTGTAAACTGGCTTGTTTATGGTAGAATCCTTGAATGAAGAAGAATATCTTTCTTTTGAAATGAAAATTGTTAAGTATCTATTCTTTGTTTGCTCAAATGTTTACACATGTTTTTTTTTTGTTTTGAGTTCTATAGTTAAAAGTTCCCCAAAAATGTTGATAGTATGCAATGTTAAATATAAGCAAAATCGATTTATCTAAAGTTTCATGTGGATACTGATGAAACTGCTAACCACTTCCTTACAATTTGTTACATTGCCACTTTGGTTTGGCAAATCATTAGGCGTCAGGGTGTGTCTACACCACACCGTCGCACTTAGGACCGGCCTATCGAGACCGTCCCCCACGTGATGGAGATGATGTGGCTGTTGGGGAATTTGAAAGGCCTGTCGAGACCGTCTCCCACATGACGGAGATGATGTGGCTGTTGGGGAATTTAAAATGGTGTGTCCACACCGTCCCTCTTAGGACCGGCCTGTTGAGACCGTCGCCCACATGATGGAGAAGATGTGGCTGTTGTGGAATTTGAACGTTGGGATTTTTAGAGGAGGGATGTGGCAGACCATCCTCAAAGGATGGGCGTCTCCACATCCACAAGCCTTAGTAATTAGTGTGACATTCTATGATTTTTTGCTTTTTTTTTAATTACGTTGGTTGCTTGTTGGTGCTTTTAAAAGGCTTGGACCGATCATCTTGTCCAACTATCTAATTCTTTCATCCAAGATTGTTGAAGACATAAATTAGTTCATTTGGACTTTTTTTTTGGATTTAAAATGGATCCTCTTTAAAAGCTTTTGGTGTATTGCTTAGAAAACTTTAATAGAGAAGGTTTTGCTATTTAAAAGGGTTGGCGACGTAGCTTGTTGTCCGTTTACCAGCCGTCCACTTGTAATGTGTTGATTTTAATTTACTAAGAATGAAATGTGTTTGATTTTTGGATCAAAAGAAGGAAAATTGTAATGTAATTTATATTGCATTTCATTAAAAAAAATAAATAAAAAAATTACAGTATCTTAACTAAGACTTAACAAAGCTCAAAGAGAAATGAACTTTCCAAAATTTTGCTATAGCGATAGCGATCGTATTTATTGCCAAATATCATGTGATTTAGTATTCTTTTGTAAACGAATGACGTGAACCACATGAACTTTTAGATGTTTTATAAAGTGTCTTGTATTTGTCTATTTGATGTCAAAAGTCCCTACCACATGTTAAGGAAGATCAATGAGTATCGAACTCTTAGATTTTTATAAAGTGTAGTTTTTGTTAATTTGATGTCAAAAGTCTTGTTAAAGAAAGTCTAAAGTGTTGTTAAAATATTTCTTTGGTAAACGAATGAGTTGGGATTGACACAAAGACTAAAGTGTCCTAACTATATGTTAGGAAAGCTTTAGGTGTATATTCTACTTTGAGAAGTTTTGGATACGTTATCTTAAGATGCTGAATACACCTCAACAATATTTTAGGTCAACTATGTTTGATAAGACTAGATGGTGGGCTTCATTCAATCACCTTAGTGTCGCATAGGCGTCACGTTAAAAGGGGGCTTTGTTCCCCTTCAAAAACACCTAGAGAATAGAATAACGCCTTATAATTAGAAAAAGAGAAGGAAAACGAAAAAAAAAATCATTGGTTAATTGAAGGGGAGGCCATCAGACCACCCCCATAACGCTAGTTATTATGCACACATTTGATAAATGGAGTCCAGGAAATAGGGGACGAGCGCCATTTATAGGAAAAATGATGAGATGGCAGGATCGCCACCCCTTGCACCGACCAACCTAACTGATATTGCTTTTCTTCTGCATATAACTAACTTGAGATCTATAAAGTGTCTCAACTAACTGTTAACCACTCAAAAGAGTATAGAACTAGAAGCTCTTTTAGATTCTGTCTCTAGTCAAAATGCTGAAAACTTGTTTATAATGTTTGATGCCAAATATCTAGTGGCGAGCCATAAATAATTTTCTGGAGGAGCGATTGGGGGTTTAGCCAAACTTTTACAGGGTGCAAAAGAGATTTAGCCAAACTCCCCGAGCGCGCGCTCTCTCTCTCTCTCTCTCTCTCTCCCCCCCCCCTCTCTCTCTTTTTCTTTGATGTTAATTGCAGGGGGGGAGAAGGGGGAATCATTTCCTTGATTTGGAGGAAGGAAAGGAGAGAAAGAAGAAGAAAAAGGAACCACACCCCGCTGCCTTAACAAGCTGAGCTTTAGTAAAAATGTTCTAACTACAAAAGCTACAAGGGCGTTGAAAGATGTTATGGAAACCTTATTTAGGTATTTAAGACCACTCTTATTGCCACTAGGGAAAGGGTAAAACTGTATAAGATACATATTTAATTTATAACAATTTTTCTTTTCTAGCAAACAATTTATAAATAAAATGTTTTCAATTTTATTAAAGCTTCGGTTGGGGATGGGTCAATCATTAGATTTTGGATGGACCATTGGTATGGTGATACATTACTAAAGGAAAGATGGACAGGCCTATTTAACTTGGAAAAATACAAGACTTGCACGATCAGCGAGCGTTTCATTCGAGCTGCTGATGGTATTCTTCTGGCGCAGAATTGGAAAAGATGTCCTCAATCGGTGGCCAAGATTTCCGAGATGCAGGAGTTACTTGAGGTGTTGGGAAAATTCGCTTTTAGCTCTAGAAAGGATACATGGTTTTGGGAGGTTAAAAACAAGTAGGAATTTTCGGTCTCTGCAGTAAAGAAATGGATGCGTTGTGGGCGGGACGTCACTCGGGTCCAGGTGATGAAATGGGAACAGTGGGTACCTCCCAAGGTGAGTTTGTGTATTTGGAGAGCCGAGATGAACTGGTTGCCAACAAGGGATGCTTTAATTCGAAGAGGTATATTGGTAAATAATGCTTCCTGTCTTTTTTGTGCTGAAAACGACGAGTCGGTTCTGCATATTTTTACGGGATGCAGTTTTGCTCTGGCTATTTGGGCTGGGGTCAGTACGTGGTGCAAGATAGGTCCGGTTTGCTTTTGATTTCAAAGATTTGCTTTCAGAAAAAGAAAAACGGATCGTGAATGGCATTATCATGGCTAGTTGTTGGGCAATTTGGCAAGCGAAAAGCTATTTGAGGATAAAGAACCGAAGGTGCATCATGTGTTAGCTACTATAAAATCTGTATCGTTTTTATGGTTTAGGAGTCGTTCGAAGTATGCGTCTCCACAATGGAAGGATTGGGCTAGTTATCCCTTGTATATGTTGTAATGTTTTGGCGGCGGCCCTTAGTTTGAGGACGCGGCTGTTTTAATGAAAGTTGATTTTCAAAAAAAAAAAAAAATGTTTTCAATTTAAAGAGTATTATCAACAGCAGTTCACTAAATCAAAATGCTAGTCCTTTATAACCAAAAGATAGTTCAACAAAGATTTTGCCAACAGAATAAGACCATTGTTGTGCATTATACCTACCTGAGCACACCCAAAATGTTTCAGAAAAGTTAAAAAGCATACAATGCTCATAAAAAAAAGAACTAACAAAATATGAAAGCATGATTTATCTTGAATCTATGAAGCTGACTCATCACAACTAAGTTTAACATATTTGAAACATAACCCGCCTTCAGTATTGATATCTATTAAGTAATTCATCATTTGAACGTTTAGACGAATCATGATTCATCACCATCTTCCCAGCTTCCATTTTTTGGGTGGCTAAAATATACGTTACAGGCGCAAGATCATCAGTAAACTTCCCAACTCTTTTCTGTTTGTCCATTGTTTTCGAGTTCAATTTTGACCCATTTTGTCCAGCCAGTCCAATAAGCCCTGACATCGCGTGTCCCCTAACACTCTGCCAAGAAACAGCTGCTTTACGCTTCATCTTATGGGCCCAAGCAATGCTATCTTTGTCCCACTTCTTGATCTCATTAAGTGACAAACTTTCATCATCTTTAACATCATCTTTCAATCTCGGAACAAAGAAATCAGGCCTCGCTCCTGCTACTGCCATTCTTGGTAAGCCCAAAGGGTTCACGAATGAATAAGATGTTTTATCAGTTTTTGAAGAAGAAAACGCAGAAAAAAATACATCCCGCACGTTTGTCATTTGGTTTCCTACGGGCGTTAATGTGGGCGTGGCTTTATCAGTAAACGAGTTTTTTGACCCGTAAGCTATACCTTTAGGTAGCCCAACTACAACATGACCAGTCTTAGGCCCAAAAGAAACAGCCTTTTCTTCTTCTTGCATCCCGGGCAGAGAAGAGAATGAAAATTGACCTTGGACTGTCATGGTAGGTGAGAACTTATGAGTGGGTGGTGCAAGGTCTTCAACGGTGTTGACTTTCTTGTGGCGGTCAATCCCTGCACCCTCCACCCATCGGACTACAGCAATTCGAGAAGTGCGATTTGGGTCATATTCAATTCTTTCAACAATACCCACAGATGAAGTGTTTCTTTTTAGATCGACTGTTCTTTGTAATCTTTTTGCTCCACCACCTCGGTGCCAAATTGATATACGACCTGCAGAATTTCTACCAGCAG
Source organism: Ambrosia trifida (assembly GCA_028751855.1). NCBI lineage: Eukaryota > Viridiplantae > Streptophyta > Magnoliopsida > Asterales > Asteraceae > Ambrosia > Ambrosia trifida. The sequence goes on from CM054125.1 coordinate 136,772,198, forward strand.
ATTTGCTTTTACCTGAGACAAATTGTCTAAGCGGTCTCTCAGAGCTGACACCATGAGCACCTGTAGAAATAAAATCATAAGTACCACTTTTCTAAAAAAAAAATTAGATACCAATTACATTACATTGTGGATCCTAAAAATGTAATGACGTCAGACGTCTAATACCTCAAGTTTTGTCTGTAATTACTTTGTTCATAAACAGAGAACAATAATCTATCCATGAACAATATTAATATAAAACAAGAAGTACATATAGTGATGAACAGAAATGTACATGTTTCAGTCTCTTGTCATAACTATCATATTTCTACAACTCGTATAGCATAAGATGGGACGTTGGGAACAAGCCAATACTAGTTTCATTTTCAGGGTTGGCTTGATGGTAAAGCAAACCCAATCAATTGCTTTGAGGCCCCATTTTCAAAATAAAAATAAAATTGTACTCCATCGGTTAATTGCTAACGTCCTTGGGTAAGTAAATAATCGCTATGGCCGATTGAAGGAGAGAATCAAGGAGATCTTGAGATGAATCGATGATTTGCAACTATTCATTTCTCATTGTTTTCATTCTAGAATCCATATTTTTGCAGGTGTTTCTAATGGATTTTGTTTTCAAAATTTTGTTAAGTCGATTATGTTTCCTAATCTCATTTCTAACTGATTCTATTTCTGATTCGGTTCTCACTATATTCAAGCATTCAGGTATCAAATCAATTCTTTTATTGATTTTGGGTGGTTCTAATCATGTTCTCCTAATTCTGCTCTAATTTACTTCTGTCCTAATTCTGTTAATTTCTTAACACAACATAAGACCATCAGTAGTGGAACAAGCAATTAGCGCCCCTCCCTTGATTTCTATTGGATAAAAGAAGATGGCACAATAACCAATGTAAAGTGGCGTTATAAATTTATAATCTTCACGCTCAACACTCATTTTTGGAATTTTAAAGCCCCATAGCGCCCCCATAAGGCCCCTGCGTAACGGTGTTTGAGCGCTAAATTGGGATTTAAGGCCCCAATAACGCCCCACTACACATGGTCTAAGAAAGAACCAGATATCTTAAACTGATTGAACATTCACTGACAAGTCAACATTCCATTTAGAAGTCACCTGTGGATTTAAAATGACTCAAGTATAAATTGTTTAGAACTATAGATTTAAAATGGCTCAAAAACTTAGTAAGAGTACTCTCTCTTAAAATCAATAATATCATCTGGGCCACAATGTTACAAGCCAAGTGATATATTATACATGACATGCATTAAAGATAGACAATATTTGAATACTATGACATATGCATTAAAGAGAATAACCTTTTTCTAAGTTACTGAATATATTATTTTGTTATCTATACACATATCTCATAGCTTTGATATTTTTCAGAATCGCATCTCAAACGCATATACATGACATATAAGGGTTAACAATGAAGTTCAGGAAAAGGCCTCAAATTTACAATTCGCTTTAGGCCTCAAAATGGTTGAGCTCACAACCGGTGATCCAGATGATGAAGAGCCACATTTGTATCTATGTGATTAAACTGGTGATCAGATGGTACAAATTGGTGAAAAAAAAACTACATATCGGTGATGAAACAGTAACAAAAAACTACATATTGGTGATTGCATACTGATAGAAAACTACAAACCGGTTGAGATACTACAAGTAACCAATAAATGTTGTTTTAAAATAAACCATTGATGTACTTAATCTGTTATTCTGTTCCTTAGTGCACGTCATTCAACGTTCCTCTTGAGTTCATTTCAGTTTTTCATATGCATTGCTAACTTCATTAGTTCATTTCAAACTCAAAAGCCAATACTAAAGCCATATGTTGCGGTCGCTGTTGGTGCCACATAGCCCGTTACAGGCGGGGCACCGTTGGGGCGTTGAGCTAGGGCTTGGTGCAAGAAGAACAAGATGGAATGAGGGGGCATTATTGGGGCGTGGGGCACGACGGTTGCTTAGGTGTTGTCTAGGTGGCATCACTTTTTTCTCAACGAAGCCCCAACGGATCCCCTTGATAACACATAGTCTAATATAATTATAAACTTTTTTTTTTTTTTTTTAAATCAACACAATGTCAACATTAATCAATATAGATTTACCTAGTTACAAATAATACATCTGTATCAACATTAATCAATACAAATTTACAATCCTAATAACTTTCCTACGTCAAAATCAATCATTTCACTTAAACATTAAATCAAAAGTTTGAAACTTACGGCTGATGGTGTGCTTGGATCTCATCTGCGAGCTGGTAATCCTTGAAGTAATCACAGAAGACGATCCATTAACCAGCCTTCGAAAGGATGACATTTTCGATTCACTGATTCGAAGCTACAATTGAATAGGGGATATGCTAATTAGGGTTTTCTTTTCTGTTGAAGATGATAACACACTTCTGTTCTTACTAAGTTACTATTATTCGCCCTTAACTTCTCGTCTTTTACTACTTTACCCCCCTACAGATTTCAATCCCTCCAACATTAGACTTTTCGACAAGTTGATCATAAAAGTTAGTAAATAGTTTTGTACACCTCTAATCAATAGTAGGAGACTGTTTAATAACATTATATAGCTCAATTTTAGAACATATTTATTGAAATTTGTAAGGGGGGGGGGGGGGAGAAGTTAACGGCGGACAATAGTAACTTAGTAAGAGCACAAGTGTGTGTTATCATATTTAAGAGGCCTGGTTGATTATGATTAAGAGGTAACCTTTGAATCGATCAATAAATATGTTCTAAACCTGACCCATATAATGTTACTAAGCAGTCTCCTACTATTGGTTAGAGGTGTACAAAACCGTTGCTTTCACAATCTGAACTAACTTCTTCTTTTCATCAAGCACTCAAACCAATTTTGGTTAGAAATCGGTTTACGATGAAAAAATGTTCGAACCTATCACACTGGTTGGGTCGGGTTCAAAACCGGCCAAAAAGCTGTGTGGTTTTTACATGGTTTCCAAACCAATTCAAGCTCAAACTGGGTTTAAAGTTGTAATCACAAACTGGTCCTGAACAGTCAAGCTGGGTTGGTCCCAAAATATTTTTTCACTAGGTCGGTTTCTAGGTAAAAGTGGTAATCCAACTCGGGAAAGCCACAGCGGTGGATCCAAGGGCCAGGAATCCCCCCAGTTTGGAAAAATTAAAAAAAATAGTGAAAAAAGTTAAAAAATTAGTGAAAATCAGTAAAAATCCATGAAAAGAACCCCTGAAAATTATCCCTGAATTCGCCACCGGAAAGACGAATGGGCCATCAATAAAAGCCAAGCCCATGGGCTAAATTGTTGTAGCCCTTGTTTGAGTTTTGAGTAGTTTTACAGTCACTACTACTGCAACCGTTGTTGTTCTGGTATTCTCTCATCAGTTCCAAACGAAAGAAAGAAAGCTCAGGAGAAACCCTAGAGAAGAACACACACACACACACACACACTCAGCCACCTTCGACCACTGATCCCTTACACTGTTCAGCTATGCAATCACCGGTTCTCGTTCTCAGTAAGTCCTCACATTTTATTGTTATTGTTAAACTTAGCTTACGTTGATCTGCTTTTCACTGTTCTTTCACATTTTGAAGACCTTATAATATCATTAGGAAATTATTATAACACAAGAACATTACTAAGACATGTACACATAATATTGAAACATTGGAGTCTAGGGCAAAACATATTAGAAGCTTACATTGAAATAACAGCTCATTTGTATATTATTTGAATTTTGCAGAGGATTCGCTTACTCGTGAATCTGGAAGTAAGGTTCATCATGCTAATATCCAAGCTTCAAAGGTACTGTGCAATATTTTGCTTTTGTTAAACTGTTGTTGTTAATTTATTCATCCTAGAAGTTGCTTCTAATGTTCTATTAAACTATTTGTTTCTTCACGTGTTACCGCTAGCGCGTTCAGCACCATAAATCAATTTTACTAATTATGTTGGTTTCACATGATCCACATATGCGTATTCACTGTTGTATGACTTGGTATGCTTCATAAGTTAGCTATATTATGCGTAAATTTAGAGGATCAATTTTGATGCTATGTACTGGCCTAGTATTTTTGTCAGATCATTTTTATTCTTAGGACATCTAATATCAAAGGAGGCCACAACTATCTGGAACACGCATTATATTTGTTTTTAGAATGGTTTTAGTAATGAAGCTTTATCACTCACGAGCAAATGGATGTTGGATGGTCTCAATTGTCGTCTAACTATATTTATCAACCTTTTCAATATTCAAAGGATTTGTTGCGGAACTAAAGAAAACTGGGATGTGGTGAAACTTGATAGGCTAAAACTAAATACAAGCAACAATTGTTATATCTTTTAGACATCTTATTGTAAAACATACTTTATATGGGACAACCATATTATTACTGTGGAGCTTTCTTGCTAAGTATGATTGTAACTTTTAACTTCCAAGTCCCTCATAGAACAGATAATTATTGTTTTTTTATTTATAGGCCGTGGCTGATATTATTCGAACCACTTTGGGTCCAAGGTCCATGTTAAAGATGCTTCTAGACGCTCAAGGAGGTGCTTGCCTTTTGTAATCTTTCAACATGCTGGCCATGTTTTGTCATCATGAGAATTGAACTTTTGTTGTCTTTTTTGAAAATGTATTTTTAATAGGCATTGTGGTCACTAATGATGGGAATGCCATTTTGCGGGAGTTGGATATTGCTCACCCAGCTGCAAAGGTATCCATGCTAATGGACTATATTATTAATGATTATATTATCACTTTGCATTTTTCTCTTGTCCTCTCTATTTTGAAGCCCTCATAGGCTACCTCTTTGGTAGATTGTATCGTCTCATCATTATCATGGCCTTTCACATATTTAGATACTTTGAGTTTTATTGTGTTTCCTAATCGTGTGGTTTTTTCTCCTTATTCTTTTAGTCCATGATTGAACTGAGCCGCACACAGGATGAGGAAGTTGGTGATGGAACTACATCAGTCATTGTTCTTGGTAAGCGCTTCTCCCTAAGCCTTTTAATTTCTGAAACTTGAAACAACGTAGGTTACACTTATTCTACTCCATGTCCCTGATTGTTAAAATTGAAAATTTGTAGCTGGTGAGATGCTTCATGTTGCAGAAGCTTTCATTGACAAGAAGTATCATCCTACAGTAATTTGCAGAGGTATTTTTTTTTTTCTTTTGGCTCAATTATTAAGCCCGCAAAAATTACAAGATACAAGTAAGGAATTACACATTTGCAGCTTACAGCAAGGCTCTTGAAGATGCTCTTGCTGTGTTGGACAAAATCTCCATGTCTATTGATGTGAATGATCGTAAGCTCTCTTTTTTATAATATTCAATGCATGTTATGTGAACTCTCTATATTCAAATATTTGTCTATAAGCTGAAGTTACGTAGCATTTGGTTTGTAAATGAGATTGGGAATGAGTATAGCTTTGTAAGAAAAAGGATGAGAGGAAACTATGTACTTTCGTGGGGTTTGAAAAACATTCATGGTATCATAATAAGTCATAAAACCTGTTTTTGTAAACAAAAACCTTTCTATCGTTTTTACTTCCATCATTTCCTTTCAAACCTGAAACCAAACGCACCCTTAAACTAGTCTATGCAATTGCTTCCTGTAGGTATTTGCTAGACCATTTGTGTTCCAAATTTTGTTGATTGAATTTTTATGATCAGTTGCAGAAAAATAGTGTTTGATTTTGTTTCTTTACTTTCTAATTTTGGAATTCTTGCATTGTAGGTTCAATGATGTTGGGTTTGGTGAAGAGTTGTATTGGCACAAAATTTACCAGTCAATTTGGGGATCTGATTGCAGTAAGTATCCTATTTGTTCTTTTTTTCTTTATCCCCTATAAAGTAAAACTATAATTGAACCTATCTACTATCATGATATGTAAAGATGACTGTTTTTTTTTATATAGATGATGTACCATTTTATTTATTTATAAATTTTGTAATAGTTTTCTATGTTTAGTTTACATTTGCCAATTTTGTGTCACTTTAATTGTCTTTAACTCTAATTTTGTAATAGTTTTCTATGTTTAGTTTACATCTGAAAATTAAATGTTTGTGTCAGCTTAACCCTGACATTACCCATACCATTATCAGCTGGTTCGACCCCTTTATGTTATACCTAACCCACCTATTTTGCTATCTCTGGTATTTTTGTTCGCTGGTGAAATTTTTTATGTTACTTATCATGATTTTGTTGTGTTTTAGGATCTAGCACTTGATGCGACAACTACAGTTGGTGTGGATCTAGGCCAAGGACTAAGAGAAGTGGATATTAAAAAATATATTAAGGTTGAGAAAATCCCTGGTGGCCAGTTAGAAGATTCTAAAGTCCTAAAAGGTGTTATGTTCAACAAAGACGTTGTCGTCCCTGGGAAAATGAAAAGAAAAATCATAAACCCCCGTATCATTTTACTAGATTGCCCTTTGGAGTACAAAAAGGGTGAGAATCAAACAAATGCTGAGTTAGTTAGAGAAGAAGATTGGGCAGTACTCCTAAAAATGGAAGAAGAATACATAGAAAACCTCTGTGTGCAAATACTTAAGTTCAAGCCAGATTTGGTGATCACTGAAAAGGGGCTTAGTGACTTAGCATGCCATTATTTCAGTAAAGCTGGAGTTAGTGCTATTAGGAGATTGAGGAAAACAGATAATAATAGGATTGCTAAAGCATGTGGGGCTGTTATTGTGAATCGGCCTGATGAACTTCAAGAATCAGATGTCGGGACTGGGGCTGGGCTTTTTGAGGTTAAAAAGATTGGTGATGAATTTTTTTCATTTATTGTGGATTGTAAAGACCCAAAAGCGTGCACGGTTCTTCTCCGAGGTGCCAGCAAAGATCTTTTGAATGAAGTTGAACGGAACTTGCAGGTATATTTGAATTGGGCTGGGCAACATGTTAAAAATGGCGGGTCAGAATGTGGGACTTTTGGAACACGGGTTGGGATAGGCTGAAACACTTTGTCCAATTTATTTTTTATTTTTTTTATTTTCTTATAAACAATTAGCTTGCCAGGTATGATTACCGGGTTATTTTTATTTCGGTAATAATCTAGTTTTAGAGTAAGGTATAGATTTTTTTTTTTGCTAACAAAATACTCTTCGTGTGAGTTTGTATCCTTTGGACCTGTTTTCTTTGAAGCTCATGTTTTTTTTTATTTGACTGTTGGTGATAAAACACAGCCCGTTGCACCCTCAACAACTAACCATATATACTTATTTATGACTGAGTCGATTCGGGTTACGCTTTCTATCTAATGGGTTGAATGGGTAAATGAAAAGATAGCTTAAAAGGAAATTGATCAAATGGGTAGAAAGTTCACTGAAGTAAATATATTTCGTGCGCAAAAACCCTGAATCATTTTATTAAAAAGCTGCATACTGAAATAATATGAGTTTTGAAGTCATTTTTTGACAGACTAGTTATATATAAAAAAGGTTACAAAATCTGGACAAAAAGTATTCTGGCTCGACCTGACCTGTATGAAAATCCTTTCGTTTTGAGTTTTGACCTGTTATCGTTACCCACTAACCCTCTAGTAATGAATGTCATCTTACAAATTAAGTACAGCCAATGTAACAACGTTTTATTTATTGTAGGATGCAATGTCAGTTGCTAGGAACATCCTAAAGCATCCAAAACTCGTTCCTGGCGGTGGTGCAACTGAGTTAACTGTTTCCGCTACACTGAAGCAGAAGAGCTCGTCAATAGAAGGCATTGAGAAGGCAATACTTTTTTTTTTCTCCCTATATATGGCTATCTTTCTGTCCAGGGAAACATAAAATATGTGAATACTTTAGATGTTTATTTTTTGTTGTTGTTGAAACAGTGGCCTTATGAAGCCGCAGCTGTAGCATTCGAGGCTATACCACGAACATTGGCTCAGAACTGTGGTGTCAATGTCATTAGAACTATGACTGCTCTTCAGGGGAAGGCAAGTTTACTTATTTTCTTTACTTTCTCTTTCCATCAATGCATGTCCTTTTTTTAAATAGAAAAGTATTATTTTTGCCTTTTCATAGTCTACTTGATAATAAGTTATATATTGTGACAATAAAACATAATCTTGAAATGATATCACAAAATTTAGTCCCATGCCTAGAGTTTTCTTATGTCATTTTCCCATTGAATTCTGTTGCCTACATTTTCTTAAAATTTCGAAGTTTCATATACTTATAAAGCAGAAGATGTTATGGCCTTCCTTGAGATACTATGTATGCCCTTTTAAAGATATGCTAATGACAGTTTTACATGTTATTTTTTACAGCATGCAAACGGTGAGAATGCCTGGACAGGTATAGACGGGAATTCAGGTGAAATTGCTGATATGAAAGAACTAAAGGTGCACATCCTTCTCTTTTTCCACTAGTTCCTATAGTAATTGAAAACCGGTGGCAATTCACATTTACTTATGGTCGAGTCGATTATATTTGTGTTAAATCTCAAACTGGTCAAATGATTCTTTTGGATCCAAATGGGTGGGTTGAAAGTCTCCTTACGTTTCTTTTTGATGCATCAAACATTCAAACAATGGTTATATTCAGAGAATAGTATTAAATTTGTTTTTGTAATCATAATGAACACTTGAATTATGCTTTAAAGAATTTGAAGTCGTTTCAACACGTATGGGTTGGACCGTTACCCTATGCATACATCCATGATCCATTTTGCCACCTCTAGTCTTGCCATCAGAGATATATATTCATAACTGTTTCTCGGTTTGTAGATTTGGGATGCTTATAACGTGAAGGCACAGACCTTTAAGACAGCCATCGAGGCTGCTTGTATGCTTCTAAGAATCGATGATATCGTGAGTGGAATCAAAAAGAGGCAAGCTCCTGGATCTAATCAACCATCAAAACCCACTATTGAGACTGAAGGGGATGCCGACAACGAGCAGATGATTCCTGAGTGAAGAAAAACATTAACCTAGTTTCACCAAAAACATTTTTTGTCTTGATTCATTCTTAATTTGTTATGTGCTCCATTATGACTATTTAGCTGCTCGAAATTTTGGTCTGTTATGCAAGGTTTTGTTTCTTTTCCCTTTTGACCACTGTTGATTCCTAGTATTTGATGTTTGTTTTCATGTTTTGTACTGTAGACATTGTATATTAGTTGAGAGGTAGCAGTTTGTATCCGACGTAATGTGGCTTTGTTTAACCTAAAAGCGAGGGGGTGAAAAGACCATGTTACCCGCTAATTGCGCCTTTTATTGTTATACACGCTAATCTTATTGCTAAAAACACACCATTTTGCTGCATCAAGCTTCCTTTTTCTTGGATGTTCTGATTTTTTTTAATAAAATATCCAAAGGTCTTGATTTATACATCAATGTTTAATTAATTATCAATAAGTTACTTGAATAATTGTTATTCTCAAAACTTAAAGAACTTAATATTACAACTATAGACAATAAAACACAAATCTCTTATAATTTAATGTATTATCTGTGATTGTTAAAGTGTATTCATCTCCAATCTTGTTGACACATATATAAGTATGCATTTAGGTAAAAAAAAAAAAAGTTTGTTAATATTTTAAAAAAGAAATTAAAAGTCAACATCATGAATCCCAACTAATGTTTGACCAATCAGGCAGTTTGTAAGAGTAGTTAGTCCACTTCTCCCTTCCCCCACCACATCAACTAATACATATTTCATAAGTTGTTGGATTGGTTCATCAGCTTATCATCCCACAATACATATACATACATGTGTATACACATATCCTTAATCCTAGAAATTATTCTAGGAAAAAAAATGATCCTTGCCTCTTGTTTCAATTCACTTTTAGAACGGTTGTCCAGACGGTGGCCAATGCTGGTGTACGCCACCACCTGGACAACCATTCTAACTGTCACAGTGGCAATAACCTCATTTGCACCAGAATTCGCGTTTGTATGGGCCATAGCCCCGTCTTCTTCATTCTCTCGGGTATGTCAAGATCAAAGAGAAGGATTAGTGAGAGTTCCTTTTGACGTTCCATCGGATATCTTTTGTCTTCCTGCCGAGATGTTTAAAAAGTCCAAGATGGATTTGATCGTGCCACCCATCTTCGCGGCTATCATTGTGGCTGCCTCGGCGTGTTTGGTCCGAGCTCTTGGCTTGTGGGAGGTGGATGAAGTTGAGGCTCAATAAGAACATTTCCTCATTAAAACACAAGTGTTGCATTTTGATTTATTTTTTTACATTTGAGATAATATTCAAAATATTAATTGAATTTCAAATAGTTGCCATGTGGACACAAAATACAAGCTATGAAAGAAACCAAGTGAAATGGCATTGAGTTATAATTAATGCATTGAACATTGTATATTAGTAGTTGTGTTGAATAACAGAATGAAGCAGGTGGTTACTGTAGTCCCAAAGCTTCTTAGCCAACTTATGATCTCTTGCAAAATCACTTGCAGGCCATTCATTGCAATCCAAAAAATACTTGCCACTCACCCCTTTCATATTTGGATGCACCGCTACATAGCAAGTTGTTGCCGCCCCCTGTTCATCATCATTATTCGCGTGTTAATTACCCCGAAATGTAACTTTCATTCTTTTATCATTTTTTTCCAAGAAAAAAAATGCTTTGTTTTTAAATTGTTTCCAACTTAGGATCTCTTGCAAAAACGTTTCGTTTTTTTGCTATTGGTGGGCCCGTGAGTTTTCCCAAACGGCTAGTTCTCAGGGTCACGAGAAAAAAATGACATAAAAGTGAGGGTAAGTTACTATTTTGTTGTAATGATGTAGTACACAATTAATGTGTGAAACTCAAAGAAATTACCCCTTTCTGTTTCTGTATGTAATTTTCGCCGTACAGAAAGAGGTGGCGGCGCAGCTTGTTGCCCGTCTGACTATTATTTTGATGTAATTTTTGTTTTTATGGAATGAAAAAATCAGGAATTTATTTATGATAATCTCAAAGAGAATTACCTGTGGGACATTTTTCCATAGAATATAAGTGAGCAAGTTCATGATTCCTGCCATAAATCACACATAAAACATATTATATTTCTTTTACATGTAGATTTCATATTTATATATGATCACATTCATACACTTACTCATGAGTTTTATAGAATGTTTCATAAGATTTGTCATTATTAGTCCTGGATGTACAGAGTTCACTGTAACATTTGCGCCTTCTTCCTGCATTTCGAGTCAAGTAGTCAAGAAGATATAAAATCCCTCACAGAAGAATAAATAACTAAACATAAAGAAACCGAAAACCACCTTTAGGAGTCGCGAAAGCTCATTTGCGTGCAATAAATTTGCTAATTTCGACTGCCCGTATGCTAGTTTGTCTGAATAACTGGTTCAATCAACATTTATGTCAGGTTGTGCCTCTTTACATTTGTTCGAATTTTCAGATATATAATATTTCACAAGAGTTTTCACGGTTAGGATTGTAAAAATTAATGTTCATACTTATAAGTGTGTAAATATATATATTTCTTTCTGGTGACCATGATAACCGTTAGGGAAAGCTCACGTCGCACCGCAAATACCCTGCTAACTAGTGGGACCAGCTTACACCGTTTAGGTGGCTTTCAAGGGGATCAAGGCAGAAAAAACTATGGAAGCTAGATTCAAACCAGAGATCCATTACTAGAGGGAAACACGCGCTTACCACTCTACCACCCCTTGAAGATTCAAAGCATGTAAATATGTCCATATTATTAGACAATAATATTATCAGTGATAGATTAAGGACTAAACATGTAATATGGTGGTCTATATAAACCCAACTTATGTAACCCTAGTGGGGGACAACAATCAAAGTAGGGTTTTGTATTAGATTGTTGTCCCCCACTAGGGTTACATAAGGTGGGTTTATATAGACCACCATATTACATGTTTAGTCCCTAATCTATCACTGATAATATTATTGTCTAATACATATATCCAGTTGCGGACCCATAAATTATTTTTTTGTGGGTGCGATCGGAGGTTTAACCGAACACTTTTAAGGGGTGCAATCGGGATTTTTGACTACAAATTACACTAAAAATATTTTTTTAAGGGGGGGGGGGGGGGGGGGGGGGGTATGCCACTGCATACATCTAGCTAGATTTTGTAGTCATTTTGAAGATGTCAAAGAATAAATTTAAAAATTTTACCTGTCTTTATCATTAATGGTATCAAATTTGATCCCTTCTTTATAAGTGTGGAGATGAGCTACAGAAGACAAGTTAACGATTCTACCCTCTATACCGGTAGCTAACGCAGTGGATTTCATCTTGTCAAGGAGTAACTTTGTTAAGTAAAAGTGACCTGAAAATGACCATTCCATTGTGATCAGGGTAATGTATCATAGAACCATTTAAAAACAGTAAGTGTAATTTACCTAAATGGTTTGTCGCGAACTGCATCTCGATTCCATCTTGTGAAAGTTGGTAGGGGCAAAACATAATCCCAGCATTGTTTCTAAGAACACATTTTTTTTCCTAATTAGATATGGATTTGTGGACAAAAGTTACTTGGTAATGTTTGCGATTGCTTATTAAAACCGTTTATCTGCTTATGAACATAAGTCCAAACACCACCTACATATTTTAGGCGCGTAAACATAAAATAAAAAAGGAAGAAATTAAAGACTTACATCAAGATGTTGAGAGGAATATTAAGAGCTAAAAAGTTATCCGCAAACGCTTTGACCGACTTGAGACAAGAGAGATCAAGGTGAAGAATGTCAAGCTTAGCACTGTGATTGTTTTTAATGATGTTTTGTTTTGCTTCATTTGCAGCCTCCATGTTTCTTGCTGCTATAATAACATGAGCTCCTCTTAATGCCAATACTCTTGCTGTCTCTAATCCAATCCCACTAGCCCCTCCTGTAAAGCCACCATTAATCTTTTAGCATAAATATTTATAATATTCTAAAACTAATATATAAGTGTTTGCGGGTAAACCCAACTCAACCGTTTTAACATGTTACAAAAATCATACAATTCATTTGTATAGGCACCCTTGACTCTTATGGGGGAAGGAGCACTATCCTATTTTTTTTTTTTTTTTCTAACTTTACTGATTTGTACCAATTCTACACTGTCACATCATTTACTTCACTGAAACAGTCTTTTAGAGGCAACACTTTACTGAAATGTTTTTTTTTTCTATTTTTTGTTAAAACATTAATTAAACATATTATTCAACTAATAAAATAAACTTACAATATTAAAACTAAATAAAACATAAAAATGCAAACACACATAAATTAAAAATAAAATAGATAATGAAAAACTATTCGGCATCCACTTCGAGGTGCGGTAGATCAAGTGCGGCTAGATGTTCCACGAGATCATTTCGAAGTCGGAAATGCATATCGGAGTCTTTCAACTCCGTAAGGGCATCGTCATCGAACACCGGTTGGACCGGGGATCTCTTATGTGGACCGGTGATATCGCACGATCCTCATCTTTAATGATCATGTTGTGCAATATAATCTACGTATAGAGTGTGTTCTATGAGATGCTCCTGTGGAGTTGACGATGCCCGTGACCAATTTTGGTTGTGCCCTGTCCCCCTTATAGGTACGAGTCCAACCAACTAGAGGGGTGCCAGCGCGGTGTGGTGGACAGGTAATCACGTAAAATGTTGAATGTGTTTGTTCTTTTGTACGTCATAAAATGTTCAACTTATGAAGGCATGTGTACCTGTAATGACTATAGTGAGATGGGATGCATCGATTCCTTTGGTCACTTGTTCGGCGGTTGTGGCTGATCCGAAGCCGCTAGGGCCTGGCCATCCTGTAATCAACCGAATGATCCCCATTGTCGAGGAGCTATTTATTTATTTATTTATTTATTTAGTTTCTGTGATGAGAGCTCAGAGTTGGATGAGTGTGTGTTCTAAACGAAATATAAAAGCTAGGATATGAAGTAAAGGCCACAAGAAGCTTTCAACTTCTCAAAAAAAAAAAAAAAAAAAAAAAAAGTAAAAATCACATTTATGGCATTGGATTAATTACATTATTTATTCCCCATTTTAGCTGGATTGAAACTTGAAAGCATTAATTTTCCCCACTTTAATGGATGCCTAGTAGTAGACTAGTTGTAGGTTGGGGTGTTAATTAAATTCAACTATACATTTTACTTTTTTTTAATGGCTATTTACTCTCCTATCATCTTTTTTTTTTTGAACGACCAATAAAATTTTCATTAATTACCAAGCTAGCGGGGAACTAGCTAAAACACCCAAGTATACAAAGTCATATAGAATTTCACCTCATGTTACAAAGATCAAATTTACTCCACTTATTCCAATCGAGGTCCGACTGTTTCGCTCTAGACTTCACCCACAACAAACTCAAACTTTTAATGTCCCCCATGGTCCGCTGCAAACTCGGCTGCTTCTAGTTAAAGACACAGTCATTCCGAGCACTCCACATACACCAAATGGCTGTGAGGCATGTAGCATGTAAGAGCATTCACAACCCATCCCCCATTCCCTCCCCCATTCTTAAAATTTAAGAAAATCATACAAAAACTCACTCCATCCCAACCCCTTTCCCCATACCCCATTTCTAAAATTTACAAAAAACCTATGTTGAGCCCCCATATATGGGGTCTTCCATCCTTCCCCCATATCATTTAATAATAATAAAATAATACAAATGAAAGGTGGAGTGAATTAATTTTGGTTGTAAAGAAATAAAATAATAATAAAAAAAGCTTACAGGGGATATGAATGGGGAATGGGATGTGAGAGATTTTGCAAAAGTGAGTGGCAAATTTAGAAAACTATGATTTTTACTTAAATTATATGGTTGGGAATGAGGGATGGGTTGTGAATGCTCTAAGGCTTTCTTAAACTTCATTGTACCTGCATTAATCTTGTGCAGCTTTAGAATGTCCCGAAACTCGAAAGCGAAAAACATCCCAATCTTGCACCATTGTGATAAGATCTGCCAAACAGCCTGTGCAAAACGACAAGAAACAAATAGATGTTCCACCGATTCCGGTAAGTCACCACATATAGGACATAGGTCCGAGCCCACATTTATATTTCTACTCAGTAACGCCGATTTAGTAGGCAACCGATTAAGTGCAGCCCTCCAAGTCAGAATCCACACCTTACGCGGCACCCAGTTATTTCATTCGATTGGCTCAGGAACCGGTTGATGTCTATTATTATGAATGAGGCCCTTTAAACCACCCACTGTGAAGTCCACACTATCACCCAAGGTCCACAACCATTTATCCTTCTCATGATTCAGGATAGGCATGAACACTTCTCTAAGGAGCTGTCCCAATTCGTTCAAAAGTTGTGTCCCAACCACTGCCGATTTCCAGTCCCAATTCCAGCCCAACCCATTTGCCAAAACCCGATTCGCAACTGTTGCACCTTTGTTTTTTTCGAGTGCAAACAGCCCCGGAAATCTGTCAGCAAGAGGCACATCCAAAATCCATCTATCCAGCCAAAAAAATACCTTCGACCCACTACCCACCGCCCCTCTGAGCCCAGCTTCAATATCCACCCCATCCGTTTTCAATACTCGAATAGCGCAACCAATTTGTTTCCATGTACCCGGGAGAGATAGTTTAGAAGGAATCGGGTTCCAATCTCTCGAAGAGTGATGAATTGACCAAATAACGCTCCTCCACAACCCATTCAGATCATTTTTAAAACGCCACCACCACTTGGCCAACATGGCCAAGTTTGTATCTCTTAAAGACCCGAAACCAAGGCCGCCACACTCCACGGGCTGAATTACATTATCCCAAGCCACCCAATTCATTTTCGCTTTCTCGTCCGAGCCGCCCCAGAAAAACACTCGTCGCATACGATCCATACAATCCAAGACTTTCTTCGGCACCTTATAAAGGGAGAAATAATAAGTAGGTAACAAGTTCAACACCGACTTTAGAAGGACGACCCTCCCGCCAAAGGATAATGTTTTGCTTTCCATATGGACAACCGATTTTGAAATGCATCCAACACCGGTTTCCAATGTCTACACAAGTTCATGTTTGCGCCCACCTTCAACCCCAAATATGTAAACGGAAATTTTCCCACTTTACAATTCAGAATAGTCGCCATGTTTAGGACCTCCAAATCGTCCGCTCCAATCCCATACACACTACACTTGCGAAGGTTAGCCCTTAATCCCGACACAAGGTAGAAACACCGCAAAATTCTTCTAAGGTTTCTAGCGTTTCCTTCCGACCACTCGCCCAAAAAGATCACGTCATCCGCATATAGAAAATGCGAAAGACCCAAAGTTCCATTACCACACGGCAAGCCATGATATATACCAACAGAGCATGCTTGTTTCAAGATTCCGGTAAGGGCCTCCATAGCGATCACAAATAAGAATGGAGATATAGGGTCCCCTTGTCTAAGACCCCTACTACACGCGAACTCTTGGGTAGGCGACCCATTAACAAGGACCGAAGCCCTCGCGGCGGACACCAAAGACATCACCCATTTGCACCATTTTTCCGGGAATTTCATTTGTACCATAATAGACTCTAAGAATGACCAACTAAGAGAGTCGTACGCCTTTTCGATATCGACTTTTAATAACATACCTTTCCTCTTCACCTTATTCATCCAACCGGTGACTTCGTTAATCATTAAGGGTCCGTCAATAATATTCCTCCCGGTGATAAAAGCGGACTGTCCTGAGGACACTAGTTTATTAATTACTCCCTTTAGCCTAGCCACAAGAACCTTCGAGATCACCTTATTCACGCAACCCACCAAGCTAATAGGACGGAAATCATGAAACCCCAATGGATCATCAACTTTGGGAATCAAAGCTATAAAGGAAGAGGAGCAGCTTGACCCCGTAGTCGCATCTTCATAGAGCCGCTGAAATAGACCCACAAAATCCGCCTCAAGGCCACTCCAACACCTTTTGAGAAACTTAAAATTGAACCCATCGGGTCCCGGCGCCTTGTCACTGTCACAGGACCAGACCACGTCTTTTATTTCCTGAACCGAAAAAGGTCTTATGATAGATAACGCCTCCTCGTACGATAGTTTATTAAGCCGCTGACAACTAAGAACCGTCCTCACCCCCATAGGTTCTTTAAACTTATCTTCAAAATAAGAGAAAGCCATGTCCTTGATGACCGTCGGACTAGTCACCCAGTTCCCAGCTGATTGAACTCCATTAATTCTATTATTAGACAGATTAGCATTAATAATGCCGTGAAAAAATCCTGAGTTTTCGTCCCCGTCCAATGCCCACCTCACACGAGCTTTTTGATGAGCATCAAGCTGTTTATTCCTATCAAAATCCAACACCAAAGCCTTACATTCTGATCTTACATTCAGCTCAATGTCCGTTAACAGCCTCGATTCAGCAACAACTTCCAGCCTTTCAACCTCCTCCAGATTCTTCTTATACAACACCCCTAACTTCGCTTTCTCCCTATAAACCCACTCCTTAATCCTGTTCTTTAAGTATCTTAACTTAGTCGCCAACGCCAAACCAGGATGACCAACAAACACTTTTTTCACTTTGTGGGGGGATCGAACCTTGTCCCTTTTCTATACAATACAACCCCCACACTATTGGGCCATAGGTAGAACCCTATAATGCATAAGGTACAAGGAATAAAGTCTTTAATGCATAAAGGTTTTAATAATATATAAAAAATAAATATTATATATTTACATATATATGTATATATAACATTCACACAATCACACACACTTGCAACTGTCTTCCCCACCCCTACCCCAACCGACGACCCCACCCCACCACCACCATAAACTGCTGCACCACCTCACCACCACCATCGCACCATACCCACCTCACCACCACCACTACAAACCTCTCACACACCTACATACAAAATCTGTCCCCCACCCGACCGTCCCACTACAACTGCACCATAAACCACCACCTTTCCCACCACATTGCACCACCTCAATGTGAACACTAACCCCCAAATCCGGATTGAATTTCAGTAAAAAGCTTACAATTCAAGTCTTCTTCTCTTATTTCTGATCATACACACTTGCACACATTTCTCTTTCACACTCCTACCCCAATCGGCCACCCCCACCCCACCGCTGCACACACCACCATCATCATGGAACCCCCACTGTAAACTACAACCACTCCACCACCACTCTAAACTCCACACACACACAATCTGTTAGGACAAAGAGGATTGGTGAAACCACTTTTGTAAACCTTAGTCTAATTCACTTCTGTCATTTTTGGCTAAGTATAGAAGTACTGAAGAGAAGACAAGAAACTGCTGATTAGAAGATATGAAGAAGTGCTGAAGTTGCAGAAGTTCTGAAGTCCAAACCAGACAAGTTCACTTCAGAAGTACTGAAGACAAAACTACTCTTCAGTAGTTGTCCTTCATCAGCACTTAGCAGAAGATATTTCCCACCGCCCTTTTGCATCAGTAGTTTATTGTTTAATATTACTTTTAGCTTTATTTGTTTCTTTCAATGTTGCAACTTGTGCAACTTGTAACTGGACTTTCTGTGCTTGCTTTTTAGGCAAGATACATGCATGTAATCGTCTATAAATAGAAGGCTTCAACCTTCTATTTTAGACATTGATTTTCAACAGAAAAATCCTTCAAACACTCTCATTGTTATTATTCCATTTCTGTATTTATTGTGAATCTTGCTAAGTATCTAATTCTCATTTACAACTTAGATTCATAATAAATACTTTGTCATTTATTTAGTTTCAAACATCAAGGGGGAGTTACAACTCTGCCTTTGCATAAAAAGTGTTGCTTTAACTTATAACATTCCGCTGTGCTTATAATCTGATTTACAAGGACTTGCTAAACACTTAAGTGTCAAGATAGCAAGTTCTTACTTAGCAAACAAGAGCAAACTGATCCAACAATTGGTATCAGAGCTTTGGTTTATCTGATCACATATCAATCTAACAAATTGAGAATCAGACACAAAGCTCTTATTGATATTCAATAAAAAGATCAAAAGTTCACTTTTTATCAAAATCCATCACTTAAAAGAGTCATCAGACAAATCTATACTCTTTAAAAATGGATCCACACAATACTGGTTCTGCCACCAAACCTGCCATGCTTGTGAGAAATGAGTACAATATATGGCAGAAAAGAATGGCACATACCTTGTCACAAACCAACACTGGTTGTTGGAGATCTGTGATATATGGTCCACACAAACCAGTAAACATAAACCTTGAAACTAAAGAAGGGATTCCTAAGGATCCCAAAGACTATACAGATGAAGATTTCCTAAAACTTGAGCTAGATGCTAAGGCATTCTCTATGTTGGCAATGGCTCTCCCAAATGAAATATACTCTGGCCTTTTACATTGTGAAAGTGCCAAAGAACTTTGGGACTGTCTTAAAGAACAGTTTGGAGGAACTGAAGAGGTGATTGCCAACACCAGAGAAATTTTGGCTCAACAATATGAAACATTTGCTTATATTAATGGGGAAACTTTGACACAACAATTTGAAAGATTCTCCTCATTAATCTCTGAGCTAAAGTTAAATGGTCAGACCTATACAACAGTATCTATGTTACATAGATTTTTAAGGTCTCTACCTGACAAATGGGAAACTTACTCCATTGTCTTAAGATCCTCACCAGATTTTAGCTCCCTCACTCTTACAAAACTCCATGGGAGATTACTCACTTTTGAAAGAGAAATCGATCAAAAGAAGAAATTACAAACTTCTGGTAAAACTGCTGATGACTACCTACCAGGTAGTACAGCACTTTTGGGACAAGATTCACCAACTTGTTCCTATGGATCTTATGACAATATTGACATAACCACTGGGATCTCATCAGAAAGATCTTTCCCAGGTTATGACAATGATGACCAAAGTCAAACTGCTGATAATCTATGTTTTATCATGGATGATTTGAAAAATTTTAGCAGTGATGACTTGGAAGAAATGGACATACTTCACCAACTGGCCATGCTAAGCATTAAAACTAACAAGTTTTATAAAAGGTCAGGAAGGAAATTTCCAGGATTGACCAGTAATACAAAAATTGGTTTTGACAAATCTAAACTGAGATGTCACAAGTGTCAGAAGTTGGGACACTTTGCTAGAGAGTGTAGAAGCTCTAGCTTTAACCAATCACAATCTGGAAATAACTATAACCCCAATTATAATAGGAACAATGGAACTCAAGGGAGTGCTCATTTTGTACAGGCACAAGCTCCTCAACAGCAATATATGCCTCAAGTACAATATGTTCAAGTGCCTGCTCAACAGATGCAGAGCCAACAATCAATCCCTCCCTTTCCAGCTGCTCAACTTCCTCCACAGCCTCAACAACCCCCTCAACAAAGCCTCTTTACCTCGGGGTATGTTGACTGGAGCAGTCTCCCATATGACACCACAGAGTGTAATCCTGATGCAGACAACAAAGTGTTTGACATCAACTGGGGAGAACCAGACAATGGCAGAAAGAACTTTGCCTTAATGGCATTTGAAGGCTGTACCTCAAAATCTGCATTGTCTCAGGTATCAAAAGAATCTTTGACAAAACTATGTTCAAACTCTTGCAAAGAAACTTTTGCTCTCATAAGAGAGACAAACGTGCACCTACAAGGCAAAGCCAATGATTTAGAAAGAAAATACACACAGATAAAATGTGATTTGGAAAGAAAACTGTGTGCTAAAACAAAAGAGGTTTCTAAATTAACTGACTCTGCCATTGAAACCCAAGCACAAATCAAAATGATGCTAAATGACCTGGGAGATGTCAGACAAGAGCTTGCTGACACCAGGATCACTTGTGAAAAATGGGTTGAATCTTGTAGGGGGTATCAACTACTGCTAAACAAACAAAGTGCTTCAAATGTGAAGTTTGGCATAGGATACCATCATGTTGAAACACCAACAGATTTTTCTCCCAAAACTACTGAAGATGGGAGAAGAATTGTTTCAAATGAAACTTCTGAAGGGAAAGAATGCACATCTTTCCATGAAAACTTTCTAAACAGAAATCCTGGCATTTTTAAAGAAAGTACTTCAGAAGTATTTACAAAAACTGACAACAAGCCATCAGTAGTTTCATCTACTTCAGGAGTTGAGACCCTGAAAACTACTGATGAGCAAAATCTTTTCACAACTGTCAGAAATTTGCCTTCAGAACAAAAACAGAAGGCAAAAGCATGTGAAATTTGTGGCCTGTTCAACCACAAAACTGAATTTTGTAGATACAGAAAAGGAATTCAGTTCAATCAAAAATTTAAACAACAGGTTGTGGGAAATCAAATCAGAAATGATTATGAAAAAGTCTTTAAACCCAAGAAACAACAACCTGAAAACACCTTTTCTCAGAAAAAGATAAAATCTCAACCAAAATCTTTTTCTCAAAATTCCTTGTCAGTAGTTAGACCAGAATCATCAGCAGTTTCACAAACTGCTGAGATTCAAAATCTAAAGAACATGGTAGAACTACTGATGACCAAGGTTGATGGTGGTCCTAAAAAGGATACCACCATAGTTCTTCATGAAAAATCCATTGCCAAAAAGACATGGATTTCTCAACCTGGTCAAGAACAAACTGTAACTGTTCTCAAGAGCAAACCCAAAGCCAAACAGGCTTGGGTTTCCAAATCTAACTAATTTGCTTTTATGTGCAGAGAGTTTCCAGGGGCTTAAACAGCATATGGTATGTTGATAGTGGAGGCTCTATGCACATGACTGGATGCAGATACCTGATAAACAACTTTATCAGCCAAAGAGAAGGATCTGTGTCCTTTGGGAACAATGCCAAGGGATATGTGCTAGGACATGGCAATGTCTCCTCTGGCAAAATACAGTTTGATAAGGTCAATCTGGTGGAAAATCTTGAATACAACTTGCTGAGCGTGTCACAAATGTGTGATAAAGGATATTCTTCCTTTTTCACAAAGACAGCTTGCAAGATCATCTCACCAGAAGGCCAGAAGTTGATTGAGAAGATTATAGAAGATCATACTTTGCTGATTGCCAAAAGATGTGGCAATGTCTATGCAGTGGACATTGAGAAAGACAAAGTATTGAACAACACTGCCTGTTTCTTCTCAAGGGCATCAACTTCAGAAACAGATCTCTGGCACAGGAGACTTGGCCATGTGAACTTTAAAACCATAAATAAAGTCACAAAAATGGGCTTGGTCAGAGGTCTACCTTTGAAAGTATACCAGTGTCAAGAACACTGTGTATCCTGTTTAAAGGGAAAACAGCATAAGTCCTCCTATAAGTCTATTGAAGAATAAAAAACAACTGCATGTCTTCAACTACTCCATATGGACTTATTTGGGCCTGTCAAGATTATGAGCCTTGGTAAAAAGAAGTACTGCTTAGTCATCATTGATGACTACTCAAGATTCACATGGGTATTCTTCTTATTTTCCAAGGATGAGGCTGCTGAAATCATCAAGTTCTTCATTCTACAAGTAGAGAAACAATATTCTCTATCTGTCAAAACCATTAGAAGTGACAATGGGACAGAGTTCAGGAACAAAACTCTGGATGAATTCTGTTTGTCTAAAGGGATTATTAGACAATACAGTGTTCCCAGAACTCCTGAACAAAATGGTGTAGTAGAAAGGAAGAACAGAACATTGATAGAAGGAGCAAGAACAATGTTAGCTGATTCTGGACTGCCATTGTACTTTTGGGCAGAAGCAGTTAACACAGCATGTTATGTTCAGAATAGAGTTCTTGTGGTCAAGAGACATTCCAAGACTGCCTATGAAGTTCTTCATGGCATGAAGCCCCTTATCTCCTTTTTCAGGGCTTTTGGGTGTCAATGTTTCATCTTGAACATCAAGGAATCTATCTCAAAGTTTGCTGCCAAAGTTGACTCAGGTTACTTTCTTGGTTACTCTTCAACTAGAAAAGCCTACAAGGTTTTTAATTCTCACACCAAGATAGTAGAAGAAACATTGAATGTCAAGTTCAATGAGTCAAAACACACTCTTATTCCAGCACATCCTGCTGAACTCTTTGACCTTGACAACTTTCACTTTGGACCTGAAAAGGCTGTTACTTCTTCCAAACCTACTTATTATGGTGATCAAAGGTTTGAAGATGAGGATCCTGCACCATGGACTCCTCAAACAGTCATTAAGTCAACTACAACACCATCAGAAGTTTTCCAAACTTCTGATCAAACAAATACTGAAGGCCAAACTCAAACATCTGCTTCAGCACCTGCAACTACTGAAGAAGCTGCAACTGCTGAACCAGATATCATAGACCTCAGTAGTTTGTTTGAAGAACCAGAGCCACCTACACCTGTCAGTGGTTTACAACAACTGATTGAACACAGAGATCATCCACTTGATCAAATCATGGGTGATATAGCTACAGGTGTTCTGACCAGAAACCAGCTCTCCAACTTTTGCCTATTCTCAGCCTTTATTTCACAGTTGGAACCAAAGAAGTACCAGGAAGCCCTCAAAGACAATAATTGGGTGCAGGCTATGCAAGATGAACTACTACAGTTCAACAAGCAACAGGTCTGGGAAATCTGTCCCTTACCTCAAAACAAGCAACCAATTGGTACAAGATGGGTTTTCAGGAACAAACAAGATGAAGCTGGTATGATAATCAAGAACAAGGCAAGACTGGTAGTTCAAGGGTACTCTCAAGAAGAGGGAATTGACTATGATGAAACCTTTGCTCCAGTTGCAAGGCTTGAGGCCATCAGGTTATTTCTGGCCTATGCCATTTCCAACAAAATTAAAGTTTATCAAATGGATGTGAAAAGTGCATTTTTATATGGTAAAATCAAGGAGGAGGTGTATGTCTGTCAGCCACCTGGGTTTGAGGATCCTTCTCATCCTGAGTGGGTGTACAGACTGGATAAAGCTCTATATGGGCTCAAACAGGCTCCAAGAGCCTGGTATGATACACTCTCCACCTTTTTACTCAAAAATAACTTTACAAGAGGTGCCATTGATAAAACACTTTTCATTAAACATGTTGGAAATCATGTCTTACTTGTTCAAATTTATGTTGATGATATCATCTTTGGTTCAACAAACACAAAACTGTGTGATGATTTTAAGAAACTCATGCAATCAAAATTTGAGATGAGTACCATGGGAGAACTGCAGTACTTTCTAGGACTGCAGATCAAACAACAAACAAATGGAACTTTTATACATCAATCAAAATATGTTAAAGAATTATTGAACAAATTTTCTTTAAATGACTGTAAATCATGTTCCACTCCCATGACACCTATCACACAAGTTGAACCTGATGATCAAGGAAAACAGGTTGATCAAACCATGTACAGATGCATGATAGGTTCCCTTTTATACTTAACTGCTTCTAGACCAGATATTATGTTTTCAACATGTGTCTGTGCTAGATATCAATCAGCACCAAGGGAATCACACCTTATTGCAGTCAAAAGAATTTTTAGATATCTGAAAGGAACTCCAACGCTGGGAATTTGGTATCCTGCTTCAAACAATACCAAATTATCAGCATTTTCAGATAGTGACTATGCAGGGTGTAAGATGACAAGAAAGTCAACATCTGGTGGTTGTCAATTCCTGGGTAACTGTCTAGTGTCATGGCAATCAAAGAAGCAAACATCTGTTGCAACTTCAACTGCTGAAGCTGAATACATTGCAGCTGCAAGTTGTACATCACAGATACAATGGCTCCAATATCAACTTCTTGATTATGGAATC
This sequence comes from Ambrosia trifida, assembly GCA_028751855.1. NCBI lineage: Eukaryota > Viridiplantae > Streptophyta > Magnoliopsida > Asterales > Asteraceae > Ambrosia > Ambrosia trifida. The sequence goes on from CM054125.1 coordinate 136,796,839, forward strand.
AAAGAGACCAAGACACCTTTGTTTGTAGACAGCAAATCTGCCATTAGCATCATTCAAAATCCGGTACAGTTCTCAAAAACTAAACATATTGAGATCAGGTACCATTTCATAAGAGATTGCTATGAAAAAGGCAAGATTGAGGTGAAGCATGTAGCAACAGCTAATCAGATAGCTGACATCTTCACTAAGCCCCTTGACACATCAACATTTCAGAAGTTAGTTTCCATGCTTGGAATGCTAAATTTGTAAGTGTTTATTTTATTTTTTTTTCTGCATATCAGTTAGAATCCAAGTTAACACTTGATTCTACCCAACTCTACAGCAAACTTCTACATCAATCAATACTGTTATGCATCAAAATTTTTCTTTTTCCTTTTTCCATCCTTGATTCCATCCTGTTTACCATGGTGGAATCAAAATGAAAAATTTTATTTTTCCTTTTTCCACCCCTGATTCCATCCTGTTTACCTTGGTGGATTTCAGGTTAACCATTTCCATCTTTTTTCTGGTTTTCACTTACAAATGTCAAAAGTCTGAAACAAAACTTCTGAAAAACAAAAACAGTTTGAGAGAAACTACTGATGAACAAAAATCATCAGTATAGGGATAACTTTCTGAAAAAGTGTGTAACTTCTGATAAAATAAACTTCAGAAGTTATGAATAAAGTATTTATAAAAACATTTCTCATCAGATGTTAAAACTACTGAAGAGAAAATGGGAACTACTGATGAAGTAATCCTTCATCAGCAGTTTAAGTCAAAAGGGCAAATCTGACTTTTCCCATCATCAGAGGTTTGACCTAATAAGTTTAAAACCTCTGATAAAGAGATTTTTAACCAAAGGCGGTTTTAAAACTTCTAATAAAGAAGATTCAAGCGGTTAAAACTTCTAATAAATACCTTTTTCACACACTTATCCTTTTAAACTCACAAAATATCCCTCCTTCTCTCTCAAAACTCTCTCAAAACCCATACCTGAAAATTCACTGTTCGATTAAACACCCAAACCACAATGGCTCTAGTTCTAAAACAGGGACACAATCAAAGAGCTTTTCTTGAAAAACAAGAAGGCTGGTCCCAATACGATGAGATCATTGATCTTGTCGTCAAATCCCAATACTTTACTGCTCTCACAATTAACCCACCAATTCACACTGAAACTCTGAATGAGTTCTGGGCAAATGCTGAGACGGTTACAATGGGTGGTGAGGTCATTTCCCTCAACTCAAAGATAAAAGGGAAACAACTGACCATCACACCGGCCACACTAGCAACAAGACTGGGTCTGGATGATGTAGCTGCCCCTGACCATGTTGCTAACAAAGATATTCATCTAACCATGACTGAGTGTGGTTATCAAGGTACTCTCTCCCATGCAACAATATTCAAAAAATATTTTGAACCAAAATACAAACTTTTGTTTCATTATATAATTATGTGTTTGAGTCCAAAAACAGGGTCATATGACCAGATGCCCTCCACTTTTCAACCAATATTTCATTCCATTGTGAATGAAACTAAATTCAGGGCATCAAAACTGTTTTTTCATGAGTTGGTGTTACATCACAATAATACCAAGAAAAAGTTTTTGTTGTACCCAAGGTTCATTATGCAATGCATAATAGGGGAACTGGGTAATGAGGTGCTTGTGGGAAAAATTTCAACTTTAAACCCTTTAACATCACAAGCATACTCAAGACTGAACAAACCGGCTGCCTGGCCAGAAGATGATCAGGGAGAACAACAACAAGTCCCCCTGAAGCCCACATCTTCCACACCCACACCACCAAAAGCCAAAAAGCCCAAGCCAACAAAAACTGCAACCCACCAACCCAAAAGAAAAGCTGTTCAGGAGGTTGAGATGCCTGAACATGCTCTTGAGCATTCTGCTCTTCAAATTGTTGAGACTGAAACACCCTCTCAGTCTCATCCATCTCAAACCCCACCAAGAGCACCCATATCTGTTCATTTCAAAAGAAAAAGACTTAGAAAAACATATCAAACACACTCTTCTTTTGAAACTGCTGAACAACAACCTATTGCCCAAACTACTGAACCTTCCCCACAAATTTCTGAACAAGAGGCAATTGAAATTGCCAAACTTCTCTCTGGGCTAAGAGAGAATGTCCCATCTGATCATGTCAGTCCCCATCAACCACAACAAACAGGGGACATTACTCCTACATCAGACATGGATGTGGACATTCCTAGCCCTATCCCAAGAGATGAGGGTGGACCAGAGTCTTTAAGCCCAAATTTAGAGACTCTTGGGGCATCTGAGGCTGCTACTACTCAGTTACCACCCAGTGGTGGATCTGAGGACAGAAGTAACATAGCTAAGACCTCAGATGTGGCAACTACTGATGAAGGCTTAATGCCTGAAGTAGGAAATCCTCAGTACCAAGAAACAGAGGTTCATGAGAGAACTGAGTTGGGCTCAGCTCATGATTTAACTGAGACAGTCCTCACTGAGGGCAACATCAGGGATACAGATGATTCCATTAATTTGGATGATGTTTCAAAAACTCCAACTACTGAATTGACGGCACTTTCTGAAGGTCCTGCTGCAAAGGTATCCAGGCTCAAGAAGCCAATCACCTCTGCACAGGTTAAAGTCCACTCAATCCCTAAAACCCCTAGAGTGGCATCCTCTGTACAACATGAGGATCTCCCAAAAACACCCCCTTCACAGCAAATGCCTACCCAATTCCCTGGGCAAACAAGCATAGACCTGAACCAGCTATGCAGCCCAGAGGGTCCCCTGTACCACATGATGAATACACTCATCAGAAATCACTTCCAAACATATACAGCTGACTTGGAGCTGTCAATCAAGAACCAATTTGGAGTGATCAAGACCAAGATGAACGATCTGTCAAACAAAATAGACTTCAACAGCCAACAGATTGCTCATCTTCAAGGACACTTCTCCCAACCCTCTGCTTCAAGGGTTATAATTGATGAATCCAAAAAGGGGGAGAAGATCAGGGAACCTAAGGAGTCATTCCAAGCCAGAGTAAAGGCACGAGTGGCACTCCTTGAAAGAGATCAGAAAGATCAGGCCAGGAAAGAAAAATTGGCCAAACAGTTTGGTGTCTCTATTGAAGAAATTGAAGCTGCTGAGAAAGAAGATGAGACCCAAAGTTCTGATGATTCCCTAAGGTGTAATGAAGAAACTTCTGATGCCCAAACTTCTGATGAAGAATCAGAAAGTACTGAAGACAATCCTTCAGTAGCTGACAAATCATCAGCAGTTGTCAGCACATCAGAAGTCAACACTTCCCAACCTCAAACAACTGAACCTTCCAGAACCACTGCTCCCATTCAACCAACATCTGATCCCATCAGGCCTACATCTGTTACAACAATGACTGTATTAAACCCTTCTCCCATCTCTCATTCAGCTGAACTATTAGAGAAGAGTTTAATTGCAGCCAACAAGAAGGCCAGAGAAGATCAGATTTGGAAATCTCTGGAAGAAAGGGATGATTTGGACTTAAGCCATGAAGAAAAACTTCAGGCTTATGAAGCTGAACTACAAAGGCAGGCTAGCCTTGATGAGATTGCTGAACAGGATAAAAGACAACAACTGGTGTCTTATATCACCAAGAACAGCAAGACCAAAGCCTTTACACTCAAAGGACTCTCTATGCAAGAGCTGACAAGAAGAGCACAACTGCTTGCAGACAAAATGGCCACAAGCAAAGAAGGAAAGGCCAAGAGAGCCCAGATAATAGAAGAGCTAGTAGCAGAAGGATATGGTTCAAAAGCCTCTGTATCCAGATGGAAAGAAGAAAGACTAATGGATACATATAGAAAATACTTGGCTGCCAAGGCTGCAAATCCTGAGAAGTTTCAAACTGCTGATCCTTCAAGATCAGTAGTTAGAACTTCTGGTGTATCTAGAAGATCTGCTGCTCAGAAGAAGAAGGCAGAGGACAATGTCAAAACTGATTTCAAAATGGTACTACTTGAGGGAAGCTCAATAGTCCATTCAGATTTTGACATTGAGGAGAAACCTCTGTTAACACAGTTCAGGGATCCTTCCACTTTTGCTTATCAAATACAAAAGACAATCACAGAAAAGCTGCATACCAAAGTAGTGACTGAACACCATCTCCCAACTGTTCAGATGCCTGGTATGCAACAACATCAACAAGGAAGAGAATCCCACCTGAGGCTATCTGAAACTGAAGACATCCAGCACTCAGGACCATCAACCCAAGGGACAAGTCTGGTTCCCTATTCTTCTGACTTTAACAAGTCAAAGATCCCTATCATCAGATGGTCACTTACTGATAACAACTCAGTACTGTTGACAAGAAGAGACTTCTCAAGCAGGGCTTACAAGAAGATCAGTGATCTGAAGAAACTGTCAACACAAGACCTGCTCACAATTCAACATCTAGAACCACAGAGAGGATCTCTGTCTGATGATCTGTACAACCAGCTCAAGAACACCATGTACAAAGAGATATGGAAGATTGTTCAAGACAGAAGAAACACATAAGGAATTAGTAAGGTTTTGGCTTCATCAATCCAGGGGGAGATTGTTAGGACAAAGAGGATTGGTGAAACCACTTTTGTAAACCTTAGTCTAATTCACTTCTGTCATTTTTGGCTAAGTATAGAAGTACTGAAGAGAAGACAAGAAACTGCTGATTAGAAGATATGAAGAAGTGCTGAAGTTGCAGAAGTTCTGAAGTCCAAACCAGACAAGTTCACTTCAGAAGTACTGAAGACAAAACTACTCTTCAGTAGTTGTCCTTCATCAGCACTTAGCAGAAGATATTTCCCACCGCCCTTTTGCATCAGTAGTTTATTGTTTAATATTACTTTTAGCTTTATTTGTTTCTTTCAATGTTGCAACTTGTGCAACTTGTAACTGGACTTTCTGTGCTTGCTTTTTAGGCAAGATACATGCATGTAATCGTCTATAAATAGAAGGCTTCAACCTTCTATTTTAGACATTGATTTTCAACAGAAAAATCCTTCAAACACTCTCATTGTTATTATTCCATTTCTGTATTTATTGTGAATCTTGCTAAGTATCTAATTCTCATTTACAACTTAGATTCATAATAAATACTTTGTCATTTATTTAGTTTCAAACATCAAGGGGGAGTTACAACTCTGCCTTTGCATAAAAAGTGTTGCTTTAACTTATAACATTCCGCTGTGCTTATAATCTGATTTACAAGGACTTGCTAAACACTTAAGTGTCAAGATAGCAAGTTCTTACTTAGCAAACAAGAGCAAACTGATCCAACACAATCTCACCCTCACTCGCCTATCCCACCACCACTGCACCTTCATCACCACCTTTCCAACATCATTTCGATCTAAATCATAGCCCAAATCTGGATCTGAACCCTAATCCCCAAACAAAAACGGATGAAAACTCAAAAACCCTTGTGACATCCGTCACTTTTTCATTATATATATATATATATATACATTTTTATATATAATAATAATAATAAATAATAATAATAATAATAAAATTCAGATTTTAACTTATGTAAAAAAAAAAATATATAAACAAAACTTGTTTTACATAACCCATTAACCCATAACCAAACCATAGCCCAAACCCAATCACCCTTTTCCTTCCTTATTTTCGTAATCTGGGCTTGCTGAGCCCAAGGGGGTCGGCCCAGTACACAGCCCATAGGCCCATACCAGTGGCCCACTACCCCTCCTTCCCATTTCAGTTTTTAAAAAAATGTGTGTTGGGGACGGGAATCGAACCCGGGTCCCCAACCGGTTCAACGTTTACACCCAACAACACCACCACTAGGCCACCATGTCATGTTGAATTATTTCAGGATTCAATTATATTTAACCCCGTTTTTGCGCGTCCCTTTTTCCTTCTTCCTGGTTCGCGAACAGCAGCGCAGCAGAATATTTTTTTTATTTTTTATTTTTTTTTCTTTTCTTTCAATCCTTTAATTTAACTATCACATACACAAAATAGGGTAAACATACGTGATTACCGGTCCTATATGATTCAATTACACGTCAAATTTCAATCAATCGTTGACCAAATCATTAATTATACGCGTGAACCTTAATCTTTGGTCAAACCTTCCAATTCGAATGTCCAGAGCTATACCCTATAAATTGATCATTCCATAGCGTTCACAACTCGCCATTACCCTTCTCTCAATCCCCAATTCTTCAGTTTAATTCTCTGTTCATTGATTTTGATCGTGTGTTGACTTTTTGAGTTGACTGTCTATCGTGTTCAAATTCGTCATTGTAAGTGTTATTTTTGATATGGGTTTCATTGATCGGCATCCACACAACAGAAACCCTATGATTAATTGGGTTAAAGTTGTGTGGATTGCCCAATTGCAGAAGCTAGGGCACGATTGATGATAATTGGGGAAGATGACTCTGAGTCATGTCTATTTATATATAACGCAAAACACAAACAAACACAACCTGATCCTCAGATCAGATGGTTGTGTCTTGGGCCCTACACACGAGCCACCCGGGTTCGAGTCCCGCGGGTGGCATCCTTTTTACCCTTTATTTTTTTAAATCAAATACTTATATATATAATACACTTAATTTTATAAATTCGTTTTTAAATATCAAAACCCTTTTATAAATTCCAAAAAAAATTATATTTATCAAATCTAATGTAAAAGATTTAACTACAATTTTTAGTTTTCTGAAATTCATTTATTTAATATTTATAATAATTAAATCAATTTTATACAATTATATTTATAAAAATCCATTTATATATCAAAACAGTTTTATTAAATTCCCCAAAAATTATCCTAACTTTTTATAAAGTTAAACTTTACTGAAATAATTTTTAATTCAGTAAAATCATTTATTTTATATTTTTAAACAATTTTTGTTAGTTTTAATCATAATTAATTCATAATAAATTCATTTTACAATATTTTTGCACCAAAATTTTACATAAATTAATTCTATCCATTTAGAACAGAAATACAATTTTTAATCTAAAATTTCTTTAATTTTAATATTTTTAAATATTAAAGTTATATTTTGCCAAATTGAAATAAATAGATTAAATATACTATTTTCAAGAAAATAATTTTATAAAAATTATTTTCACATTTAAAACTTTATATTGTGACCATATTTGATTTAAAGTTTACTCAAAGACTTTTGTCTATTTAATTACCAAATTTCTCTTATTTATTAAACGTTTAATTTATTAACCAAATAAATACTTATCCCCAATTCGAAGCCCTAGAAATACATATATCTTAGAGTTATTTCCCTTACACATTATCGAATACTTTAGGTTGATCATTTGGGAGTAATCTCAATTCATATTTCGTTGTCCAAGTCCAATTTCAAGTTATTACGTGAACTGTGAGTATTCCTACCCCCTTTTTTTTGCTTTTATACATTTTGGGGTGTTACATGTACACTATTACAATTTCAAATACAAGTTTACATTTTTACAATACAATTCTAGTACTATGTGCATTGCTTACAACGTGCTTTATGCTTAGACAATACATGTGGATTACATTTGTACTTAGTGAAATCATTAACATGGTACAAGCCGACCTTAACATTGGATAGCGCTATTTGGATTGACAACCCGCCTAGATTGATTCTCCCCCTTTTTCATCGGAGAATCCGTGGCCATTGTTAAGTTATTATCCATTTGTTGGATAAGTACACTACAGTTCATACAGTACATTATACAGTCACAGGGTTGATTTCGCTCATTTGTTTGATACATGGTTTACATATTTGCACTGTAGCTTGCACTTGAATTGTATAACTTTTTAACCTACTATATATATCAAATCTAGGAATGCTCACCAACATTTCATATGTTGACCAAACCTATTTTTGTACATGTTTCAGGTGCAGTTTGATCTAGTGCTTTAGCAAGAGACATTTAGTGTTCTATTTCAATTCAGTTATTTCAATATTTACATTTCATTTAGACAATGTAATTTCCATTTCCATGTAAGACAATTTTGGTTATTCAATAATATTTACATTTTAGTACCATGAGCTTTTGAACAATCGTCACTACGTGGCACCTCGATGATTCCGCCATCGGTTGGGGTGTTACAGATTGGTATCAGAGCCATGGTTATAGGGAACTAGGTTATTAGATAAAATGGCCTAGACTATAACCAAACTTTCAATATTTCCTAAATTGCCTTACTCTCATTTCCCTCTACTTTCCTTCCTCTATCTTTCTCTCCATTTCTCCTCATCTTTCATCCTGGTGCATAGAGATGGTGTCCTACAAGGAGTGGAAAGCCTACATCACCATGGAACAGGAACAGTACCTTTCATGAAGACACTCTTAGGCATAATGCCTACTCTTACTTTTGCTCCTTCAAAGTTGTTGAACTTTAATGAGTGTGATAAGGACACGTGCAATCTGGAAGGGTGGATGCCTGTACACTGGGTTTTCTGGCATAGGCAAGCATAGCGCATAAATCCATTTACGGACCTGTTATGCTTACCTGGGGATTCCTGGAGTGAGTGTCCACTTATAGGCTAAAGCATGTCTTCTTTGATCACCATTGGGTTTAATTCCTTTGAAAAGTCAACGTTCTTGTTAAGCTTTACAGCTAGACAAGGACACTCCAAGCATTTTGTACAAGTTTTTCCAATAATACCCTCTCGTTTCATATACAATACTTTGCATATCATGATTGCTTACAAGATCACATCTTCATAATCATCTGTACGATTATACACTTACATTTATTAATCTTATAATTTTTCATTGACTACCTCATAGATGTCTGCTCGCCGCATGCTCCGTGATGCCAGCCAACGCTCTGTTCGTGCTTCTGGACGACGTTCTGATCGTCGCCTCGCATCTTTAGTCGCCGAACAAATTGCTGCAGTGATCCCAAACCTTGTCAGTGAGATAACCCAGAATAGTAACAGTGCCAACAGAGGGACTACGACTCAATTTCGGTGCACTTTCAAACACTTTAACTCCTGCAACCCCACAAAATTCACTGGTGAGGAGGGTGCTACTGGCCTCCTCCAATGGTTTGAAAGCATGGAGAGTACTTTTGTGAACAGTGAATGTCCTGATGAACTCCGCGTTCGCTATGCTACTAGTGTCCTTCAAAAGGGGGCGCTAACCTGGTGGAATGGTGAAAAGCGCAATCGAGGAGCTGATATTGCTTTATCATTATCTTGGGCAGATGTTAAGGAACTCATGATCGCCAAATTCTGCCCTAGGAACGAAATCAGGAAACTGGAGGAAGAGTTCCATGGACTGAAACAAGACAGTGGTGAGAATCTTGCGTATAATACTCGATATCACGAACTTAGCATATTGGTTCCACACATGGTCACCCCAGTTTCTCGAGCAATCGAAAAATATATCGAGGGATTACCTGACCTGATTCAAGACGTTGTCACTGGAGGCAAAGCCACTACGGTAGAAGAAGCCATCCAGCTTGCAGCCACTTTAACAGACAAACACGTAAGGAAAGGAAACTTGGTTAGGAAGGGCACCAAGACACCTACTGAGAAAACCACCCATGTTGATGAACAACCTAAGATTGTTTTAGCAAAGGTCGCCACTACTGCTTCGAACTCTAAGAAACGAATGGGCGATAATCAGAACCATGCTGTTGTTGATCCGGTGGCTCAGCCTCCTATCAAGAAAGCCTACACGGGAACCCATCCTCAATGCAACACTTGCAAATATCATCACCCTGCAAATCTTCCATGCCGTCAATGCACTAGATGTGGGAGGTTTGGACACCTTGTTACCACTTGTCGAGTAATGGTTGGAACACAGAGTAATCATCAAACAGCTGCCCAGGGACCACTACAGATTACTAACGGTCGGGCATGTTATCATTGTAGAGACCCTAACCACATGCTACCTCAATGTCCCAAATTGAACAATATAAACCTGGTGGCACATGGACGAGCTTTCAATAACAATATCAACGAAGCAGATGATCAGGATGACGTTAATCCCACTGGTTAAGCCATGGATGAAATCTTCCCAAGACACGAGAATCCAATACCCGTGTTTTCATTTTCATGATTCTATTTTCATTTTATACCCAATTTTGTCGCACTCATACAACATCTAGAAATTTTCTTGCATACTATTGTGTATTAACACAGATTGGAAATTTATCATGTTGATTACATTTATTTTAATCGTACAAGACTCTACATTACACTTATTTGAAACCTTTGGACTTGATGCTTGATCTTTCCTTTAATTTGACTATTCATTGAACATCTAATTATTTATGATACTCGTAAACATTTAATTATTCATGATAACACTTGCACTTAATGGTTGTAGTACTTACAAACTTGCTTGCATAAACATGCTATCATTTTGCAATTTGTGTGAATAATAATTGCTGCACTTAATAGAAGTCATCATGCCTTTTTCAACAGTCGGGAGAGGCCCTACAACCTGCTCCCCGACTGGTGGAGGCTATCAAACATACTCAACGATTGGTAGAGGTCACTATGCCTTTTCAAACAGTCGGGAGAGGCCCTACAACCTACTCCACGGCTGGTGGAGGCTATCGAACCTGCTCAACAATCGGTGGGATCATAGAAGGACATAAAACCCTAATGTAAGGTAAATTGATGATTCCGGTCCGGAACGTAATCATGAATTTACAGGTACGTTAGGGTAGTGTGAAATTCTATTAGAGTTTTTGGTAGGCATCCAGTACGTTTTCAAGGTATCAAAGGTGTGGTGGGTTAGCTGCGGTACACCCTGTATACAAACACTAATGATGCATTGGAAGTGAGACTGGAAGTCGGACCAGGAACAAACTCTGTTTGCTTGTAGTTCATTTGGTTTTGTTATAGTCAATCAACTCGTACATTTATTTTAGGATTCCTAAAACTTGAAACTTATTGATTTACTAGATTCTTACTCTCTTTATTATTCGAGACGAACCTCACACCTATCAAACCCCATATCCAAATCATTCGAATTTCCCCAAAACCACAGTTATCTTAATTTTTACCCAAGCATCCATAACCCTATGTTTCCAATAACTTCGGGACGAAGTTTCTAAAAGTAGGGGATGCTGTGACATCCGTCACTTTTTCATTATATATATATATATATATACATTTTTATATATAATAATAATAATAAATAATAATAATAATAATAAAATTCAGATTTTAACTTATGTAAAAAAAAAAAATATATAAACAAAACTTGTTTTACATAACCCATTAACCCATAACCAAACCATAGCCCAAACCCAATCACCCTTTTCCTTCCTTATTTTCGTAATCTGGGCTTGCTGAGCCCAAGGGGGTCGGCCCAGTACACAGCCCATAGGCCCATACCAGTGGCCCACTACCCCTCCTTCCCATTTCAGTTTTTAAAAAAATGTGTGTTGGGGACGGGAATCGAACCCGGGTCCCCAACCGGTTCAACGTTTACACCCAACAACACCACCACTAGGCCACCATGTCATGTTGAATTATTTCAGGATTCAATTATATTTAACCCCGTTTTTGCGCGTCCCTTTTTCCTTCTTCCTGGTTCGCGAACAGCAGCGCAGCAGAATATTTTTTTTTTTTTTTTTTTTCTTTTCTTTCAATCCTTTAATTTAACTATCACATACACAAAATAGGGTAAACATACGTGATTACCGGTCCTATATGATTCAATTACACGTCAAATTTCAATCAATCGTTGACCAAATCATTAATTATACGCGTGAACCTTAATCTTTGGTCAAACCTTCCAATTCGAATGTCCAGAGCTATACCCTATAAATTGATCATTCCATAGCGTTCACAACTCGCCATTACCCTTCTCTCAATCCCCAATTCTTCAGTTTAATTCTCTGTTCATTGATTTTGATCGTGTGTTGACTTTTTGAGTTGACTGTCTATCGTGTTCAAATTCGTCATTGTAAGTGTTATTTTTGATATGGGTTTCATTGATCGGCATCCACACAACAGAAACCCTATGATTAATTGGGTTAAAGTTGTGTGGATTGCCCAATTGCAGAAGCTAGGGCACGATTGATGATAATTGGGGAAGATGACTCTGAGTCATGTCTATTTATATATAACGCAAAACACAAACAAACACAACCTGATCCTCAGATCAGATGGTTGTGTCTTGGGCCCTACACACGAGCCACCCGGGTTCGAGTCCCGCGGGTGGCATCCTTTTTACCCTTTATTTTTTTAAATCAAATACTTATATATATAATACACTTAATTTTATAAATTCGTTTTTAAATATCAAAACCCTTTTATAAATTCCAAAAAAAATTATATTTATCAAATCTAATGTAAAAGATTTAACTACAATTTTTAGTTTTCTGAAATTCATTTATTTAATATTTATAATAATTAAATCAATTTTATACAATTATATTTATAAAAATCCATTTATATATCAAAACAGTTTTATTAAATTCCCCAAAAATTATCCTAACTTTTTATAAAGTTAAACTTTACTGAAATAATTTTTAATTCAGTAAAATCATTTATTTTATATTTTTAAACAATTTTTGTTAGTTTTAATCATAATTAATTCATAATAAATTCATTTTACAATATTTTTGCACCAAAATTTTACATAAATTAATTCTATCCATTTAGAACAGAAATACAATTTTTAATCTAAAATTTCTTTAATTTTAATATTTTTAAATATTAAAGTTATATTTTGCCAAATTGAAATAAATAGATTAAATATACTATTTTCAAGAAAATAATTTTATAAAAATTATTTTCACATTTAAAACTTTATATTGTGACCATATTTGATTTAAAGTTTACTCAAAGACTTTTGTCTATTTAATTACCAAATTTCTCTTATTTATTAAACGTTTAATTTATTAACCAAATAAATACTTATCCCCAATTCGAAGCCCTAGAAATACATATATCTTAGAGTTATTTCCCTTACACATTATCGAATACTTTAGGTTGATCATTTGGGAGTAATCTCAATTCATATTTCGTTGTCCAAGTCCAATTTCAAGTTATTACGTGAACTGTGAGTATTCCTACCCCCTTTTTTTTGCTTTTATACATTTTGGGGTGTTACATGTACACTATTACAATTTCAAATACAAGTTTACATTTTTACAATACAATTCTAGTACTATGTGCATTGCTTACAACGTGCTTTATGCTTAGACAATACATGTGGATTACATTTGTACTTAGTGAAATCATTAACATGGTACAAGCCGACCTTAACATTGGATAGCGCTATTTGGATTGACAACCCGCCTAGATTGATTCTCCCCCTTTTTCATCGGAGAATCCGTGGCCATTGTTAAGTTATTATCCATTTGTTGGATAAGTACACTACAGTTCATACAGTACATTATACAGTCACAGGGTTGATTTCGCTCATTTGTTTGATACATGGTTTACATATTTGCACTGTAGCTTGCACTTGAATTGTATAACTTTTTAACCTACTATATATATCAAATCTAGGAATGCTCACCAACATTTCATATGTTGACCAAACCTATTTTTGTACATGTTTCAGGTGCAGTTTGATCTAGTGCTTTAGCAAGAGACATTTAGTGTTCTATTTCAATTCAGTTATTTCAATATTTACATTTCATTTAGACAATGTAATTTCCATTTCCATGTAAGACAATTTTGGTTATTCAATAATATTTACATTTTAGTACCATGAGCTTTTGAACAATCGTCACTACGTGGCACCTCGATGATTCCGCCATCGGTTGGGGTGTTACAACCCTAACCTGCTAGCACTATCCCACCATAGTTCACTCAATCACCACCCAAAAATCCAAACCTTGCTTTTGAAAAAAGTGACAGATGATTTGTGTGTGCGCAGATCTGTGTTGTGTGTGTGTTGAGAGAGGGAATAGAGAGACAAAGATGGTAGAATTATTATAATATATAATAAAGTATAATATTTATTAAGTAGGGTTATTTTTGTCTTTTCACTCAAAGTTAACAGACTTAGTTAACAGAGTTAGAAAGTATGACTCAAATGGTTAGTTTATTTACAGCTAGGGACTCAAGTAGCTAAAGTTTTGGAATTTAGATTCAAGTAGTTAAAACCACTATAACATAAGGACGTATCCTCAAAGATATAATGGTTAAATGGTATATCTGTTTTGAAACTTATAATTGGTCGTGTAAATGGAATCAGAGGTTTTTTCGTTATATTTATATAATTTAATTTATTTTTGGAATATGTAGTTTATGTATATGTATTACAAACCATCAAATTCGAATTGTTAAACTGTCTAATTGGTAAAACTGGTCCGTTCGACTAACTCATTCAACCAAGCTATTCTAGTTTTTTGTCTTCCAAAACAGTAGTTGATTGCTCGTACAAATTTTCCGTCAATAAAGAAGTATACATTTCAATATTCCTAGTAATAGATTATTTAGCGTATTACATATTAATATTACTTAATTTATTTTGATTAACTATTATTTTGGGCGGGTTAAATAAAGACTTGAATTTTTTTTTTTTTTTTTTTTTGGTTTGATTAAATAAGTACTGCGAGTTTTATATAATACGTTGGTGTTATGTTGGAACATTATTGTACGGTAAGTACGTTATCAAGATTATGTGAAGTATGTCTGGATAACGTCTATGATTGAAGATACTGATTTTATTTGAAATTTAATATGTATTCATTTTATGAACAGTTTTGTGTATTCATGAACGTGCATTTGTGTTCGTCTGTGCTCATGAACTCTGTGTTTGTTCACGCTTACTTTTATACGGTACCTAAACTTAACAAAGAAACACAAACGAACACGAACATGTTCATTTTGTTAACGAACAAACAAAAACAAAATATCTCGTTCGGTAACTGTTCGTGAACACATTATTTTCTTAACAAACAAGGCCTTATTCGTGTTCGTTCAATTCGTTTGCAACCTTAGTCATATATATCATTTGGTAGTTAAATTACTAGTCTTTATATAAATTCTAAAAAAATGAATAGAAAACATTCGAATCTAATAAAAGAATTGTTAAGTGTTTTGGATCAGGAGAAGTTGATTCTGGTTGTTCTTGTTTTAATTGCTATGGCCGAAGGTGGTATCCCTGGCATTTAAAATATAGTTGTTGGTGGTTGGGCATTAATAAATTTGGAAAATGCTAATTGGGTAAAAACTAAAAATGTTGAAATAAAATAATGAAATTTCAGTAATCTTCTTATAGATTTACTTATAAAAATTTTCTAGCTATAAAAACCATTTAAAAATTTTTATTATTGTTTCATCATGCTAGTTTCTTTTTTAATGTTAAAAAAAATTAACTAAGTGATTTAAATGGAATATATATTAAACTTGATTACTATTTAATAATTATATTTTTTCAAGTTGATTTAAATGAAAATCTATATCTATACTTACTATCATATATACAATTTCACGCAGCGTAAAACAATAAAACCATTGGTAGTGTAGTCAGTAGTGATTCAAGGCGTGCCCCATTAAGGGGTAGGCGTGGCTTCTACTCCAGTCTCCAGGTATATCCCCTTTGTGTGATTTGTTTTCATCTTTTTCAATAGCATGTTGGACTTGGTTGTTATGTTGGGCTTTGTTGAATAGTGAAATAAAAATTTTAGTTAGTTTTTTCCTACCAATAATATTTTGTTTTCTCCTCATATAACCTTATTTGTTTGATTTTCACCATGACGAATCCAACTAACTATGTCCGACTAATAATGGTACTAGCACAAACATTTGTTCTTATGGCTGCCGAAACTGTAACGAGTCAAAACTATACCGACAGATTGTCCACATGCGAAGAATAAACTAGTTGATATAATTGTAAAATAGACAGATCGGTGAAAGACCATCAATGTTTACTTTTTTTCCTTCTCTAACTACGTAATTAAGAGACAGCAAACGGCGTCCAAATTTATTCTCTTATTAGTAGTCTACCACCAACTTTTCGATACATTTAATTTTAGGATTTTTTTTTTTTCTAAATCGGATATCCTATTTACAGGGTGTAACATTAATGTTAAGCAAGTGTTGTCACGTATAATCCTGATCATGTGGCCTAGTGGTAAAAGGGCCGGTTCTCTCTTTGGGGGAGTCGGGTTCGATTTCCACGGGAGGCATGTGATGGATACCCCCACCCTTGTGGTGGGGTAGGTGGTTGGGAAGTGATGGAGAGACCCTTGACCCTTGTGGTCATGGGTTCGACTCCTGATCCCTCCAGGTTTTACCGGTTCACTACCGTCGTGCCTTCGGGCGGGTTTGTGGGCCGGGTTTTTCCTGGAACAGGAGACAGGTGGGCTGAAGGGCTCTGTCCGTACGGACTAGAGGCCGTCTAGGGCCCCTTTCGGCCATTGGGGGCCGGTACCCGGCAATACTTTAGTTGATCGTTCAAAAAAAGTGTTGACACGTATATTTAATGCATGAAAAGTGAAAAGCAATTTAATTTAACAATTTTACATCTTTGAATTTTCAGAAACCTTCACAATGGGATAAATTAATAAATTGAATGTTTAAAGCACTGACCTCCTTGTGGCTTGCTGGTGTCAGGTAAAACTTGATATCACTTGATCACAAGTTCGAGGCTGGTAGAGAGAGAAGAAAAGAGAGGAAAAAAAAGGTATTCTAAAATACCTATTTTTTTTTATAAACAAAACTAAATTGAAGAGTAAATTAACTAAATATAAATAAGATACTATCATACTTTTAGTAAAAAACGATCTGGAAAACTAAATTTATTAGATTTAAATAAGATTATACCGTTTTAGTTAAAAAAATAATTATTTTAAAATAGTTTTGTAGTTATGAATCAATCAACTAAATGTAAATAGGATTTTGTCGTTTTTAGTAAAAATAGCTATTTTTGAACCCTTAAACAACCTGCTGGGCCTTTGTTTGGACTATCTACATCCTGGACCATCTACAAAGCCATCCATCATCTGCTGAGCCCACGAAGCCCTTCATGCATTTACCTATAAAAACACTTATGCAACATATTATAACTAGTTTTTATCCCGGGAGCGTCCCGGGTTGAAATATCTAATATGACATAATAAAATATATTATTATTATTATTATTTTAAACAAATCTCTACCATAAGTTATGATATTCAAATATAAAAAAACGAATCTCTGTGCCGGGGTATAAATCTAGTGCCATTACAAATGAATTCGGAAGTTTGTAATTGATCATTTTAAAAAAACTAACATGAAATAAGAAAAAAAACTTAATTATTGAAATATCGAACGCATTAGTCTAAGGGTTATGTGATGCGTTAAAAAATTCATGGGTATATGATCGGGTATGTAGTTCAGGTATTTGGGTATGTTGTTTCGGGTAATCGGGTTGGGTATCACCTAATCCTTGACCCGACCCAAACCCACAAATTTTTTTAAACTAATCTCAAACCCGACACAATACCTGTCGGGTTACAAAAAATAGTCATTTTTTTCTCCGATTTTTATATAGCGCCATGGTACTCGTTGGAAAGATAATAAAACGCTCGTTAATTTGGTGTAATTTTTTTCTTAAAAAAATCTCGTATATAAAAGATATTAACGTTTAAAAGTTATGAGAGGAAACACGAGGGATAAAATAATAAAGGTTTAATATTTAAATTTAGTAGATTAGGTATTTAATATATTATGTTAAATCATATTTATTTCTTTTTTTTAATTGGTTTAGAGTTGCCACATCATATCCTATGTGGCATCTCTCAAAAGAGAGATTGCATAAGAGTATGACATGTAGAATTAATCCCTTTGCAATATATATATATATTGATTGATTGATTGATATTGATTTTTTGTATATAACACTTTGAAATATTAGATTGCCTTATTATGTTATACATTTTAACACTTTGGATTATCTTCCTTCCTCGTTTGTCTTCTGTAACTCGCTTAACCATATCAAAAATGTCTCTAACTTGAAAAGCGAGAAACGTTTGCAAACCACACCATCTCCCAATGGCGTTCCACACACCAAAAGAGAACCCGCAACCAAAAAATAAGTGCATCGTAGACTCTAAATCGTAATTGCAAAGAGCACACACCTGATTTGCAACGAAAACGTTTTGTCTAGCCAGAGCCATTGCTGTCGGGATGCGATCCATCTCAGCCCTCCATGCGAAAATATTGCCTTTTAGTGGCACCCAATGTACCCAATGGCGGAGGTATGTTATTAGGGACGTAGTCCCGGGACAACAGCCTTTTTTCAGTTGTATATATACATGTATACATAGTTTTTCGAGTGACATCAATGCTTTTTTATGGTGACTACATTAGACCCAACCCAATTCCAATTAAATGAGCTCAACTCTAATTTTTAAGTAGATAAAAATATAACATTTTACAAGCCCACTCTACTATTTAGCCCATTAGGGGGAAGGGGCGCTTATAGAATTCACTTTTCACTTAACTGATTTCAACCAATCATGCACTGGCACATTACTTCACTGATACACTTTTTTGGAGGCAGCACTCCACTGATTCTTTTATTTAAATTCAAATCTTAATCTTTGTTTTTTTAATTCACACGGTTTTACCACCAAACAGTCAAATTTCTCATAAACCGTCCTACCAACACGGTCAAAAATAATTATGTGCATTAAAATCGGTTTCATCTAACCGTCAGAAATATTGAATTTTACATGCAATACGGTTGAGATTTTTTTGTATATAAACCATTATACCACGGTGGTGAAAACACAGTTCAACATCAACAAAACTTACACCTTCAAAATGACTTGTTGGACCGAAAATGAAGAAATGGCTCCGGTCGTGTGCGTTAAAGACGCACAAAACGACAAATCCTTGCAACACCAACCCCGTAGGGGCTCAAGGGGCTCATAAGACCATCGAATTTATATTATGTGTTTTTTTTATTTTTAATGACGATGTTTTTTTTATTATTGTATAATATTTTTATTATGTGATCAACCTTACTTGACCTGAACCGTCAAACCAATCCACCCGAAAATATTTATGTCCGGTTCTACAAAATTAGAATGTCTAAAATAGTGACATCATTGGAAAAAATTTCTGGATCCGCCACTGAATGTACCCATTTTGAACCGAAACCAATCCCCGTATTGTCTACTCTTATGCAGCAAGTTCTTTACGCCTGATCATTGGATCGCAAAAAAATTTACTCCGTACTAATTGTGAAATGTGAACAGCATTTTAATTTCACAACTTTAAATCTTTGAATTTTCAGGAAACCTTCAAAGTGGAATAAATTAATAAATTGAATGTTTAGAGCACCAACCTCTTTGTGGCTTGCTGGTTTCAATTAAAACTTGATATCAAGTGATCGCAAGTTCGAGGTTGGTAGAGAGGGAGAGGAAAAGAGAGAAATAATAAAGGTATTCTAAAATACCTATTTTTTATAAACAAAACTAAATTGAAGAATAAATTAACTAGATATAAATAAGATAGAGTTAATAGCCATTTTCGTCCCTGAGGTTTGGGCTAGTTTGCCACTCCATTACAAAAGTTTTTTTTTTTGCAATTCCTTCCCTGAGGTTTGGATTTTTTTGCCAAATTCGTTCTTTTCACTAACCCAGTTAAAAAATCTCGTTAATGTCAGGGGTAGGGTTGTCTTTTTACCTCTCAGGGACGAATTTGGCATTTAAAATTCAACCTTACCTTAGGGACGAATTTGGCATTTATAAATCATAGAGTTAAACAAGTTTTGTTTGTTAGCTCGGTTGGTTTTGTTGTAGTGTTGTTATTGTACTCACTCGGGTTCGAAACTCATGAGTTGCATCAGCCTTTTTTATCATGTAACATATTCTTTTCATCCGTTTGGTTGTTTCTACATGGTACCCTTTTATTAACCCCAATGTTGACCAATTTGATACCCTTTTTTATCCGTTTGGTGCCCTTTTATTAACCCCAATGTTGACCAAGTTTGATCTAGATGTCATGAAGAGCCGCCTCAAGGCCACAAGGCGTTTTCCTGAGCGTCTCGAGTGCCTCACGCCTTAGGCATTCTGAGGCGCTATTTTTTAAACCAAGATCATAATATGGATTCAATCTACCAATTATGTTAACCTATAGTTATGCTTATGACGATTTGTTTGATGGATGGTCAGCCATTACTGCAAAATAACAAGGTAGACGGAGTGATGATCCAACATATGTAAAGCTGTCTAGCTATTGTTAAAAAAAAAAAAAAAAAAACAAATTCTTCGAATTTCATGTCAATTTTTTCTCTTTCTTTACGTTCTTATGAGAAATTTACGTGTGTAGACCAGTAAGTCTTCGTTAAATATAACAAGTTTTATCATGATAGTTGCAATTTGTTGTCCAAATTAGATATGAATGCAATATGCTCGATTAAATGTCTGTTGTAATTTATGAAAAAGTTACATGATTCTATAGGAGTTTTAATTTTTTTTAATTTGCAAGACAATAGAGTACAAAGTAGATTTGACACGAGGAAACTTGAACGATTGAATCGATGATCGTAGCTACTAAAACAATTCTAGGAAATGAGCAGAGCGCCCATGGTGAACCATCCATCTAGAGAGGAAATGTTTAAATACTAGCATTTTTAGTTTATGGCCTGATTATAGTTTATTATATGTTGCCGATTTTTTCGCCGAAATGGAAGAAATTATGTTTATTTCTTGTGGTATTAACCCTTTTCTTTTCCTTATTTTGTTTTAAAAAAAAAAAAAAAAACTGGGAATTATGTCCATTTTAACATATAAATGGTTGAAAATGGTGCAGGTATGCTGCACATGCCTGGCAAAAGCCAAGAGAGTTTCCTAGAATGCATTTCTCTGTATGCTGGAATGTGTTGTATAATTAACATATATTTTTCCTACCTTGGATTAGGATGAGGATAGAATATGGAGACCACAAAGATACCATATCTAGCATACAAAGGTATGGGTTTGGCATGGAAAACTTTACAGTCGAACTAATAATATTTGCAGCCAAAAAGTTCGTACTATTATGCGCCTTCAACTAAAACATGAAACTCTCTTTTGCAGGAAATCAACTGTAGCAGGAACCAACAACTTTTGGACTACTAAAATTATAGTTTAATAAACTGTATAAAACTAAATAGTATTTCCTGTTTTACTAAGATTGTACTGCAACCATTCCGTTATATGAATAAAACCCACGCAACATAAAATCGCGCAACGCGCGATATTGATAACCACTAGTTATAATTATAATGCAATTTGCAAAGATATATTTATCTGTTTATGCTCGGGGTAAGGTCCATAAATCCTAAAAATAAATCTGGTAATATACATATATATATATATATATACATAGATATGTAAACCTCATAAGGACAATGCAGCAGACTGTTTTCATATATTGTAGTGGTAGCCACTGTAACCTTGTTTTATGACTACTGTTATAAAATCTGTTATCCCTCCTTGCTATTTAATCTGTATCTGCCCATTTAACTTTTTTATTTGTGCCATTTAACTGTTATAAAAGCTTGTTTAACTCTATGATTTATAAATGCCAAATTCGTCCCTGAGGTAAGGTTGAATTTTAAATGCTAAATTCGTCCCTGAGAGGTAAAAAGACAACACTACCCCTGACATTAACGAGCTTTTTTAACTGGGTTAGTGAAAAGGACGAATTTGGCAAAAAAATCCAAACCTCATGGAAGGAATTGCAAAAAAAAAAACTTTTGTACTGGAGTGGCAAACTGGCCCAAACCTCAGGGACGAAAATGGCTATTAACTCAATAAGATACTATCATACTTTTAGTAAAAAACGATCTGGAAACTAAATTTATTAAATTTAAATAAGATTATATCGTTTTTTTTTTGAACGGCCAACTAATCAATTCCGAATACTCTCGGGCACCCTTTTGGCGAATCAGGTACTCGAGAGTACCCAGGCCACCAATTTCCGGGAAAACCCGACCACTCACCCGCTCGAAGGCACGAGGGTGAAATAGTCGGTAAAACCGGTCGGGATCAGGACTCGAACCCAAGCCAATGGCCGGATCATCCCTCATTTCCCCTCCACCAATGTCCTCCAAATGTAGCTAGTGGGAATTGAACCCAAGTTCCCATAGGAAACTTTAGGCCCTCAACCAACTGGGCTACAAGTGTTGGACAGATTATGCCGTTTTTAGTTAAAAAATAATTATTTTAAAATAGTTTTATAAATTAATTAATTAAATATACATAAGATTTTACTGTTTTTAGTTAAAAATAATTGTTTTAAAATAGTTTTGTAGTTGCGAATCAAATCAAATGTAAATAGGATTTTGTCGCTTTTAGTAAAAATAACTATTTTTGAATAACTTTCTATTTTTGGCAAATCCAGGTGACATTCAATGAGTATATTAGGCATCATTTGCGCCTCTAAGAAATTGATCGTTGATATTAGTTCCTAGAGACGTATTCATGTATTATGATAAAATGAGTTGGTACGCTTGGGAAAAAGTCGTGGCCCCGACTAAGTATGGTGGTATTGGGTTGGGTTCCTTACGAGATGCAAACTTGAGCTTATTATCCAAGTGGTGGTGGCGTTTTAAAACAAATCAAGGTGCTCTTTGGCGAAATGTTGTGTGGGCTATACATGGGAATGGTAGGGGTTGGAGTTGCTTACCGGTAAAGATTTCGGTTGGAAGCGCTTGGAAACAGATTGCTTCTGTTCCGGGTTTGTTTGTTGGATAGACATCATATTGAGTCGACTAAGTGTATGAAAGGGACGCTTAAGAGTGGGACTTCTATTATGTTTTGGCGCGATTGGTGGATTTCGGATAATATATTGCAGGTTAAATTCCCGTTATTGTATGCTTTGGCGAAGCATAAATATTGCCTAGTAGCTGACCGGTTGTTAACTGATTCTCATGTGCCGCATTATTTTTGGGAAGGGAGATAGAGCTTCAAGACCTTTTATTTCTATTGGATGGTGTTTCGAAGAGTCCTGGCATTGACTCTTGGTCCTGGACAGTGGGTGGAGCATCTGAGTTTTTGGTTCGCAGTGTAAAGACATGTATTTTTGATGCGACAAATGGACTACCGGTGACATCGTTCGAGTGGTGCAACTGGGTTTCAAAAAAGGTTGTGGTTGTGGCTTGGAGGGTGTTTTTGGATCGCCTTCCAACAGCGGATGCGTTATTACGGCGGCATATTCAGACGGGGACTCAATATGTACCATTTGTGAGACGAATGTGGAGTCAGTTGATCATTTATTCACCGGGTGTCCAGTTTTTATGGAGGTTTGGCGGGTTATTTTCGCTTGGTGCCATGTGCCATCTTTTTTTGCCTTTCATGTTAGAGACTTATTAAGTTTCCACTTGACGGCATGGAATGGTGCTCGGGTTCGGAAGGCTTTTTACGGGGTTATCTTGACAACTTTCTGGAGCATTTGGAAGGTGAGGAACGATTTTACTTGTGAATACTTTTTGCCGAAACTGTAACTGGATCTACTAATTTGAATGCATTGCATTCTAACTCAGTTGTTAAGGAACCGTCTTTTTCAATAACCGAATTAACCAAACTAATTATAACTCAAACCGACCGATTAAGAAAATCTAAAAACCAGCTATTGTTGCGAGTGAAGAGCCAAGATTTGGGAGATGGCTGGAGAAGGGGATGTAGGCCGATAATATAGAAACGTGGTTTTTGTTTGAATTAACGAGGTGATGGTAATCTAGTGTTGGTCTTGCCTAGGCTGCGCCTAGTTTTAGAAGTCAAGGATAGTTACTAACAAAAAACATCTTATTACCATTAGTAACTTGATCGATAGGTATCGATATGGTTTACCAACATCTAAGTGCACATTAGCCTAATTTTTTTTAATTACCGACATGTTTGAGTTGGATTGCCTAATTACTGTCATGTTTGAAACTAAGAGCATTCACTAATTATCAGTCTTTGATACCAATTTCAACACCTGGCAAACTATTTTGGTAATAAGAAGTTCATTATAACCAAAGGCATTATAGCCTAGCGGTATCTTGGTGGTGAGATAAGACTTAGGGACCATAAGGTTCTGGGTTCAAATCTCACAAAGGGGGTTTTCTTATAATTATGAGTTTCATCCTGAATTGGTGACTTGGTGGTGGAATATGATCGCGTGGTAACATTGGTGGCACGATGATACTCCAGTGTTCCGTGAGTGATTCCAATTTGTTGGCCGTTCAAAAAAAAAAAAAAATAAGAAGTTCATTATAAAAAGGGAAACTCCATACCCACCCAAACCAATGGTTAATGAGTACTTGGTTTAAAAAGCGCGAGACGCTCGGAGACGTTTTTGGTTCTAAAATCCGAGATGCGGGGCTTAAAGCGCGAGGAGAGAGCTTCACATATGTGAGGCACCCAAGGTAAAAACGAGTAAAAAATATTTATACAAGCCAATACTACATATTCTACTTGTTAATCAATCCTAAACACTATAACATAATTATAAAACACACTTAAACACTTCATTAAACATACATTGAAGCTAAAACACACTTAAAAATCTAAAAAAAAAAAACGGATTTTGACTTTTGGCCCAATAAAACCCCTAATTTTGACTAAGGCGGCGCCTCAGGAGCGCCTCGCAACGTTTCATGTAGTTGAACGCCTCAGGCAAAAAAAACGTTTTTCCTAGCACCTCACGCCTCAAACGCGCTTTTTTAAACCAAATGTTGAATAATCTCAACACCGAGAAACAATATTATCAACTAAGAAATCAAGAACAATGAAAACTGAATACGAATATTATTGAATTGAAAGATGAATAAACGAATTGAATGAATGAATTACACAGGAAAGATTAATCAGCTTATATAGAACATTAGCCGACCTAATCCCCAATCTAACCGTTAAAAGCTTTAACAGATTAATATCAGCAAATCCCCTCTGACTTTCATGACTGTTAATACCCCCTGAACTTTACACAAACAGTCCTCAAGCTTCCAGGACATATTCAATTGTTACCCAACATTGTAAACGACCTTTGACTTTTAATATTTGACTTATGTTGACTTGTTGATTTCACAATTAATCCAACAATCTCCACCTTGAAACACAAGTCAACCAACATTCAACTCTTCCAAACACACCCTAAACTTCCCAGCAGGTAATGCCTTCGTTAACATATCAGCTGCATTATCCTCTGTACTGATTTGTTCAATCAAAACTTCTTTTGACTTAATAATATCTCTTATAAAATGAAGTTTAACCTTGATGTGTTTGGTCCTGTCATGAAAGACACTATTCTTTGTGAACTCAATTGCACCTTGATTATCACACATAACCACAACATGATCAACTTCCAATCCTAACTCAGAAACAAATCCTCTCAGCCACATAGCTTCTTTCACAGCTTCTGTAAGTGCTATGTATTCTGCTTCTGTACTGGATAAGGCAACCACATGTTGTAAAATAGCTTTCCAACTTACAACACTGCCTAGAACTTTGAAAACATATCCAGTTAAAGACCTTCCTCTATCCATATCTTTAGCATAATCAGAGTCAACAAACCCCTGAACTATACTCCTGTCATGAGTATTGTTTCCAAAAACCAGTCCAACATCAACTGTCCCTTTAAGATACCTTGTTAACCACTTAGCAGCTTCCCAATGTTGTTTACCAGGGTTAGACAAGTACCTACTCACCAAACTTACACCATGACCTATATCTGGCCTAGTGCACACCATAAGATACATTAAACTACCAACTAGGTTAGCATAAGGTACCTTTTTCATGTATGCAACCTCATCTTCTGTATTTGGTGAATCTTCTAAAGACACTTTGAAATGTTGCCTCATAGGAATTGAAACAGGCTTGCAATTTCCCATATTATAGTTATTGACAACCTTCAATATGTATGACTTCTGAGATAACTTGATCAAGTTCTTACTTCCGTCTCTTGAAATTTCCATACCAAGTATCTTCTTTACAGACCCAAGCTCTTTCATATTAAATTCCCTTTTCAACATTTCTTTTGTGGCTTGAATTTGATCATGATCTTGACATGCTAACAGCATATCATCAACATACAACAACAGGTATACATAAGCTCTTGTCTTGTACTCTTTAAAGTACACACATGAACCATGAATTCATCAAACCTGTTGTACCACTGTCTTGGAGCTTGCTTAAGCCCATACAGAGATTTCTGTAAAAGACAGACCATATCTTCCTTCTATTTCTCTTTAAAACCTAAAGGTTGATCCATATTACCATGAAGAAAAGCTGTCTTTACATCAAATTGTTCAAGCTCCATATCCATCTCTGCACTAAATGTAACACCCCACCTCTAATATCATCCAATATTGTCCGCTTTGCCCACTAGAAGCTCACGGATTTGTTTTTGGTTGCCCGAGTGAAAACTTCCCAAGAGGTCACCCATCCTAATACTACTCCCACCTGAGCACGCTTAACTGTGGAGTTTTCATGTACTCCACAACCAACTAAGCCCAAAACGCGTTGGTGATTTATGAGGCAGGACATTACTTATGAACCAAGATCTCTCCTATCCACGGGAGATGTGGGATATGCCTAGGGTGTTACAGTAAAAGACAATAATACCCTTATTGAGGTATGCTTAACAACATGTGAGAATATTTCATTATAATCCTCACCTTCCCTCTGTGTAAACCCCTTTGCTACAAGCCTTGCTTTGTACCTTGGCTTCTCAACTCCTTCTATAACTTCCTTTAACTTGAAGATCCATTTACAAGGAATAATCTTCTGCCCTTTTGGTCTTTCTACCAAGTTCCAAGTCTTATTCTGCTTTAATGAGTTCATCTCATCCTTCATGGCTTCCAACCACTTCTCAGCATCCATTGTTTCCATTACTTCATTAAAGGTAAGTGGTTCAGTTGAACTTTCAAGTCCAGCAGCCATGAATACCACAGCTGATAGATCATCCTGCTGTGTTCTAAACCTTAAAGGTTTGACAAGCTGTCTTCTAGTCCTGTCCCTAGCCAAGGTATAGTCATTAAGTTCATTTTGACTTGAACTTGAGCTGGAACCTTCACCATGACTAGTATTTGGGTTATAACCATCTTGTTCAACATCCACTTCTTCGGTATGTTCAACATTATCTTCCTTCTCCACCTCAATCTGAACTTGTGGGAAATATTTGTCTATTTCAGACAATTTTATCCCTACAACATCTTTGTACAGAACATCTTCTCTGAATGCAACAACATCTCTACTTACAAACACCTTTGGACTACCATCATCTATCCTCCACAATCTATAACCCTTAACTCCTTCTGTGAACCCAAGAATTATACTTCTTTGAGCTCTTGGTTTAAACTTTCCTTGACTTATGTGAGCATAAGCAAGTGAACCAAAAACTCTTAAATTTTCATAATCAGGCTTTCTTCCTAACCACTTTTCCATAGGAGTAATCATATTAATTGCAGAAGAGGGAGACATATTTACCAGATAAGCTGCTTGTGAAATACCTATTTTAATAAACAAAACTAAATTGAAGAATAAATTAACTAAATATATATAAGATACTATCATATTTTTAGTAAAAAACGATCTGGAAAACTAAATTTATTAAATTTAAATAAGATTATACCATAGTTAAAAAATAATTATTTTAAAATAGTTTTATAAATTAATTAATTAATTAAATATACATAAGATTTTACTGTTTTTAGTTAAAAAATAATTGTTTTAAAATAGTTTTGTAGTTGTAAATCAAATCATCATCATCATACTCAGTTAATCTCACTTATAGCAAAGCTAAGGTAGGGTCTGAGGAGGGTAAGATGTAGACAGTCTTACCTCTACCCCTAAGAATAGAGAGGTTGCTTCCAGTGAGACCCCTGGCTCGATGTGGTTTGGTATCAAGCCTTGGACATAAGGCACAGAACACTTAGCAATCAGGACAAACCCGATCGGTGCATGTACCCCTTTGTCTTTTGGCTATCCACGCCACCACATGATGCATGATTAACCGTCCGTCGTTTTTTACGTTATTTTCACAAAATTAGTAAAATAACGTTAAAACTAGTGCAACTTTACTTTTGCCCCCAAAGGGTTACACATATATACATTATATGCGCACACCAAAGTAGGGTGTTAATCATGCATCAAATGTAAATAGGATTTTGTCGTTTTTAGCAAAAATAACTATTTTTGAATAACTTTCTGTTTTTGGTGACTGAATTACTTCACTGAAATAATAAAAGATGTGTATCGTGGAGGGAGAAGATGTAGAGGCAAATCTAGCTAACACTGAATGATTATATTAGTCATGATTTAAGCCTCTAAGAAATTGATCGTTGATATTAGTTCCTAGAGACGTATTCATGTATTATGATTATAGAAATAAGGTAGTGTATAGATATAGATATGTTCCTAGATTTCTCATAGAAACCTTAACTTTTTCCTATCTCTTTGTGCTTTTATGTTTTAGCTACTATGGTTTACGCAACATTGCATGTTAGTTGTAGTTTACGACTTGCGAATACTTTTTGCCGAAACTGTAACTGGATCTACTAATTTGAATCCATTGCATTATAACTCAAACCGACCAATTAAGAAAATCTAAAAACCAGCTATTGTTGTGAGATGGCTGGAGACGGGGATGTAGGCCGATAATATATAAACATGATTTTTTGTTTGAATTAACGAGGTGATAGGTTGGCCTTGCCTGTGCCGGGCCTGTGGTTTAGAAGCTAAGGACGGTTACTAACAAAATACATACATTAGTAACACAGTTGACATGTATCAGAGTGGTTTACCAAACTCTTTAAGTGCACAACAACCTAATTATGTAATTAGTATAATGCTTGAGTTTTTTTGCCTAATTACTATCATGTTTGAACTTTTAGAGCATTCACTAATAACAAATATATAAAACAAATTAAAAAAAATAAACAATGAAAGCCCAGCCCAACTTCAAGCTTTAAAGACTAAAAGCCAAGCTCTAACTTAGGTAAGCTCTGGCTTTATTAACTTATTAGCTTTTTGAAAAAAAGACAATAACTCAATAAGGGGTCTGATGTTTGAATCGGCCAGACAATAACTCAATAAGGGGTAGTTTGCCAAAACACCCCCAACAATTCTAGGACGATTTCCGCGATACAATGTTAAAATCAGTAGTGAGCCGAGGATTTGATACATGATGCAAATCCTTAGGCATATAGAGAACTTAACCAACAAAAAAATCCAACAACCCGACTACATGTGTTGTAGTTGTAATGTTAAAAACATACTACTATTTTTTAAAATCAAGCAAAGCAGTTCAATCAAAATCAATTGTTACCCAAACTAACGCAAATAAACCTAATTATTCTAAATTCAAATAACCTTACCCTAGACTTCTTATTCTAGAGGCAACTAACTCATAATGCCTCATAAACCAAATCTCAAAAGAGAACATAACAATAACAATAACACAAAACAGAAATTAATAACGCTGTCAAACTTAAATCCGACTTAAAACAAACAAACAATCACATTGTTCATCAAAACCCTAACAGACAAGACATGCACATAAGAAGCGCGTCCGAAAATCGATTTTTCACCAAAAATATGTACCTCAACTCCTCAAGTACACTTTCTGTACAGCATGCGCCTCAAGTTGCATAAAAGCGCTAAAGCCAGCGCCTCGCGCCTAGACGCTTTTTAAAACCAAATACCTAAACTACTACTAATAAGCCTAATTATCCTTATAGCAAATACGCAATCACGAGTTTCTTAATTCTATAGGCAGTTGACAATGCTTCATTAACCGAAACAACAATCAAACCCTAAATCTAACAACAAACCAAATCCCATAATTACCAGATGTAAAAAAAAACATGAGAATAATATCATAAAACAGAAATTAAAATTATAACGTTGAACTTGAATCCAACTTAAAACAGATAAACCAAAACATCCTTCATCAAAACCCTAACAAACAAAACATAGATAATAATAATAATAATAATAAACTGTAAACAGCGCCATTATTATCAGTACCTCCTTCCAGCACCACCACCAAAGCCACCACGACCACCACCACCACCATAGCCACCAGGTATCCCAGCACCAACCGCCGGCACATCCTCCTTCAACACAATCCCAGGCAGCTCACTCATCCCCAACGAAGCAAGCAAATCAATCGTCTC
The DNA here is from genome assembly GCA_028751855.1 of Ambrosia trifida. Taxonomy (NCBI): domain Eukaryota; kingdom Viridiplantae; phylum Streptophyta; class Magnoliopsida; order Asterales; family Asteraceae; genus Ambrosia; species Ambrosia trifida. The sequence goes on from CM054125.1 coordinate 136,826,882, forward strand.
CTTATCAACTTCAATCCTATCCACCTTAATCGCACTCTCATCAGGCACGAAGTCCATACGCCTCTCTCTCTCCTCCTCCTGCAGCTTCAGAGAGATCCCTCTAACGGGTCCCTTCTGGATCCGTTTCATCAAATGGGTCGAGAACCCGGCTATCTTGTTCCGCAGACGCTTTGATGGAATGATGGCTACTTCTTCTAGAATCTTCTTGTTGGTGTGGAAATCGAGTGTCATCTTTGAGTAGTAACGTTCGATTACCTGACGGGAGGATTTCTTCACGGTTTTTGTTCTGACCCGACCCATTTTCTTGGCGGCGTTTCTTTTGCTTGCTCTGTGTGCAAATGAATGAAGAGAGGGTTTGTGTTAGGGTTTGTTATGAGAGAATGAGGTTATTATTATTATGGTAGTAGGGTTTGTATGGGTTTATTGGGCCAGTACTTTATATCTCATTTACTTAGGCCCAAGCCCAGTTTATTGTATATTTATTTTTTTTTTAAATATATTAAAAATCTATCCTTTGATCTAGAGGTGTATAGAACCAGGCTCGATTTGGGTTTGCTTGGTAGGCTTAAACCGGTTTGAAAACAAAAACTGGATCGGGTTATGAATGGATTTTTGTTTATAAATCCCAGCCCTACGTGAATCGATTAGGGTCTGGTTCTAAACCACTTTAAACTTACTAATAAAGCAGGGTTTTTTTTTTTGGATTGGAACTGAAACAGGCCGAGTTTAAAACTCGTATTTTCCTTTAAATCTCGAACTAGTGACAAACCGTGGGCTGGATTCGGGCTCAAACTGGTTTGGGCCGGGTAATAAATCGGTTTGGCAGACCCTTTTTTTTGTATACCTCTAGTTAGGGCTGCAAACGAACTGAACTTTCAGCGAACAATTTATGAACCGTTTGGCGGGAAGTTCAATTGTGTTCGTTCATTTATTAAACGAACGAACACGAACAAAATATTTCGATCGTTTAGTTAAACAAACGAACATGAACAGAGGTCACGTTCGTTCGTTTATGTTCGTGAACGTTCGGTAACGTGTTCGTTTATGTTCGATAGTTTAATAAAGTTTTTAATTTTTATTATCTGTCTTAATATTAATTTATTTTTATTTATTTAACCCAAACAAATAAATAAACATATATGTATGTGAATTTGATTTTATTAGAAAGTCAATATATGTCGTTTGTGTTTTTTTTTCTGTTCATGAACACTTCTTCGTGTTCATAAACAAAATTAACAAACGAACACAAACGAACACGAATATGATTGTTTTCTTAACAAACGAACACGAACAAAAAATCTCGTTCGGTAAGTGTTCATGAACTGTTCGTGAACACATATTTTCCTTAACAAACAAACACGAACAAGGCCTTGTTCGTGTTCGTTCGGTTCGTTTGCAGCCCTACCTCTAGTACTAAAATTTGATATATGTATTTGTCGGTTAAAATCATAATATAAAAATTTTATTTCTTAAATTTATGACACTCATGCTATGTGTTTAATTTTTTTTAAACAATATAAGATACAATGGTTTCTAGGTTATGAAATGTGACTGATATTGAATATATTTTAAATGGATACATTTGATATCAAGGTTTTTTTGTCCAAAAGCAATACAATGTCAATACAATGATTTACTGAGAGGGTTTGTAATGAGAATCAGGTTATTAGGGTAATGGGGTTTGTTGTTTGTATAAGTGTATGAATGTGGGTTAATTGGGTCAATACTTCATATCATTTACTTCGGCCCAAGCCCAGTTCATTTACTGATTTACTACTGGGTACCCGCGCGTTGTTGCGAGACAACATATATTGAAGCACATATTGAAAATTTGGTGGTTCTTTAAGAAAAAAAGGTGAATATGATCGAATTGAATGAAACACTCTGAAAACTAAATTACTTTTGATAGAAAAACTAATAATGTTAATACACTTTGGATATCAAAAACTTTACACAGCTAGATAAACAATTGAAAGTAACATCATCATAGATTTGAACATGCAAATAATTTTGATATCAAATATCACACTAATGTTCTATAAATTTTGCTGTTCCTTTTGACATCATGTCATAAACTACCACAAATAATAACTAATCATGCAATCTTTTGAGAATAGAGATAATCCTTCTCAAATCTCAACAAACCAAAACAAGATTTAAAATTCTACTATTAAAGCTAAGAGGCCGTTGCACTCGGTTTAGTGACAAGTTCTAAAATCATCCAAGTTTAAGTATCATGTTTAGCTAGCTCACCCGAGATCTCTCAAGTTTTAATACATTAGCAAGATGACCAAAAACATCAAAAAATAGTGAAATACTAACCTCGAATCAATCAAACACCAATTGTCTTCGTAAGGGACACCTGTCACACCCCAACCCGAAACAGGCTGACGTGTCACACTTACAGATATCAAATACCAAACAAAGTCCATAAAACGTTAAATAGAAATCCAATAGAAAATGAAGTTCAAAATAGAATTTCAAAGTTATGTCTTATTAAAACTAAAATGAAAAGCTAAATGTCTTTTAGCACTCGAACAACAACTCTCATCCCTGATTTCCCTGGTTTCCCCGATTACCTGCGAGACAAATAGGAAAACACAAAAAGAAAACTACGGCTGAGCCAAAAATTGCCCAGTAACGGAAAGAACAACAGTACATATAAAAGCGGTTTAAAGAAGCGAAATTTCAAAACGGAATACTGAAACAAAATTTGGTACAAGTCTATAACGAAACTTATTCAAAGCTTATCATATCATATCAGAGAACATATACTAACTTACACGACTATAATGTAGCAATAAAACATGTCGTGTAATCGGAAGCACCCATAGCCAAAACAAAGGGGGTACATAGGTAGCTAATCCATGCACCAATGAGATAGTGAGTGTGGCGTGCACCCATTATTCCATCTCCAAATACAAAAACACATACACATAACAGAGCTAAGATCGATCTATACGCCTCTAGGGGCCAAGTGCTACACTAACACAACTAGAGACGCCGTGAAAATTTATAATGCACTGTCACGAACAGTACCATGCCGTTGACGCCCAAACGACATGTCAAACAGAGTGCCAGGGTGACAGAGTACAAAAAGACGGATATCGAATAAATACTTAATGAGGTCTAAGGAACATGCAACAATAATCTCAAATTTAAGGTATATTGCATGCTATCAAAAAATCCGTACTACAAAGTAACGGACCGAATTTATATATAAAAATATATACTATAAAGAGAAGGAAACAGAATCCGTACCTTAGTTAGCAAAGCAAAGGCAAAAGCAAAAATAAATCGTCTTCCACGGCACGCTAACCTAGCTATATCCCATTATTTCCATATTAGTTCTATGATAGATTAACTACATTAATTGGCTTGTTCGTTGCAATTTCCCGGCGACCAAAAACCCGAATCAAACCCTTTTTACTTTAATAACTAACAAAATTTACAAACATATATATGGGTTGCAAAATTAATTATGAAAACTTTTGAAAACACTTTGGTACCTTTATTGTATATACGAAATTTATTCTCGTTTTTATGAATGTTATTAAGGTTTAGTTTATATTCATATACTTATCTATAAAATATGTGAGCGTAAAATGATTTTTTTTTTTTAAACATCAAGTCGATCAACACCCACAATTCTAAATACCTAGACACACACAATTTATATACATGACACCTGCACACACACATAAAGATAGGGGTGAGCAATAAACGGTTCCGAACCGCGAAAACCGTGAAACCGACCCGGAACCGCTAGAACCGAACCGACTTAATGTTATAGGTTCCGGTTCCGGTTCTCATATTTTGGCATAATCGGTTCCCGGTTCGGTTCCGGTTAGAACCGACGGGTCCGGTTAAGAACCGTTAGAACCGTTTAGAATTAAATTAAATATTTAAATATTCTATTATTAGTTTGAAATAGAATATGTTGTTTCCTTCTTTATAGTTCTTAACACTTTTAAATTGTTTAACTTGGTAGGAATGTAGATTGTTGCCTTATGTGATGGTCAGCAGTCAGCACAGCTTGTTCTGACTCGTTTCATCTGTATAAAAAGAATCATCTGATCCGAACAAAACATATTTTGATACGTAAACTGCTATACTTTTAGTAACCATGGTTAACACAAACTGTTGATAATTATTGTTTTTTTTTTTTAATTTAATTGGTAGGAATTTTTTTAAGAAAAAATATTGTTTTTTTTTATTTTTTTATTTAATTGTTAATGTAAATTTTAGGATTTTATTGACAACCGGTTCCAGCCTAGAACCGTTTCATGAGAACCGTTTCACCCGGTTCTGGAACCGAACCGTTTAGTAATTATCGGTTCCGGTTCCGGTTCTCATATTTTGGAATAAACGGTTCGCGGTTCGGTCCGGTTCGGTTCGGTTCGGTCCGGTTCTGAACCGTTGCACAACCCTACATAAAGAGATGAACAAGACACCTTACATGCACTCACACATATATATAACCTGCAACCACATCCCTTGAATACAATTCATACCAACTGTACGTACACAATTCTATATATACACACTAAACTCATATATATATATATATATATATATATATATATATATATATATTAAAACTACCATCTTACCCACACACAGTAGCACACACACGCACACATGTATACGTCGTATTCAAACCGCGGGTCGCTCGAAAAATTGAAACGATACCAAGCCGGTGTCTAAGTTCTAATAGAAAGTTTTGGTTCGCTTACTTGGATCGAAAGCCGAATTAGCGAGGCAAAGCTAGAACCACAGCGGAGTACGGCGGTCACGATCTGAAAAATATGATTGCGGAATGGAGGAGGGTTCGAACGACGGAACCTTGGCGACAATTATCGGAGCTATGGCGGTGTACCTCCGGTGGTTTAAATTAGAGGAATGATAGGAGGGTTCTAACTAAGAGATCAATGGTTTTTAAAGAGTTTAGAGGTATGTGATAACAACTAATCGATGCCACAAGATTCGGCATGTTCGTTCAATTTGAAACGTGGATACTGCGACTCGTTTATCTAAACGGGAATTATGGGCTTGACATAAATGAAATAGAATATGTGGATTTTGAAAGTCAATTCGTTTCAGTCATTTGATACAATTGAAACATAATAATCAATTTATACATATTCTAATAACCACATGTAGAATTAACTAAGTTATCACATTTCAAGTAACATATTTTATTTGTTTTTATTATTATTATTATTATTATTATTATACATAAAATTTATGAATATTATAACACCCCAGTTGAAGAGGTTGGTACAAGATCAATAAAACTCATATAAATTAGTTATTCAAAATAAAGAAAATACTAACAACATATAAAATTAGATTGTTTTTTAGAGCCAGTAGCTTCTCTAAACGGCACCTAACTCACACCACTTTGGTTGCATTTGTTCATGATAGTTCATCAGCTTTTTATGTTTGGCTGCATTTGTTCCTTTCACCAACCGGCTGACTCCAAAGTCTGCAACTTTCAAATGTCCAAAATCATCTAACAAAATGTTTCTGTTAAATTAACCATACATGATTAGCCGGTATGTAATAGTATAAGGAAACATTAAGACTTCATTACTCGTAATCGATACGTTAATGTTTAATATTAAAACTTACAAAGGTTCAAGATCTTTGTGAATTATTGGTTTTGGCTTAATTTGTTTATAACAACTAACACTTTGTCTGGATCGTATAAAGTTCATCCCCAATCTTTTTAATAGCAACTTGTGTTCCACGCCATCCCTTTATCCCTTCACTAAGATGATGTTTCTAGATTACACATCTGAAACGGCCAACTCCCGGCATAACCTCCATATCCTGAACAAAAGTTTATATTTGTTTTTATTAGGAATCTAAGATAAACACTAAAAGACTAAATTCGCTTATATTAGGAATGTAACTGTGGAGTGGTTGATGCCCCTTCTTCGTTTATATTTGAAGGTAACATGCTTTGTTAATGACACAATGAATGTAGTTCTTTTTTATCTTTCTGAATTAGGACCTGAAATTGTTCATCCTTTTTTTAATTCGATGTAGCGGCTCAGTTGGGTCCTATATGGGTAGTATTTGTTTGCATGTTTTTATGCTGACATCAGTGACCTCTTAGAAGAGAATTGAATATCTCACCTGATGTAAACATGTAACATGCAACTCTATTGATGAAATCTCTAAGGTCTGTTAGTTTGTAAAAAAAAACAATGCCAAGATGGTTACCAGCCACCTGGAGAAAATTTAAACCTTTACTATGCAATTTTAAAAGTTCTTACATGCTTACATCATAAGGATATAAACAGTGATTTCACCCTCGCTGTTCAAAATGCAAGAATTATTACTAAACCACAAAAGAAAATAGCTACTTACCTGATACGCCTTAAGAGACTGATCAGCTGCTTCTTTTTTTGTCATTGCCAGATTTGAACTCTGCGTGATACCTATAATAGTCTCATTTCCTGCATTCCATCAAAACCCATCACAAAATCTTTAGAACATGAAAAAGGTTAAGATCATCTTTGCAAATATCTGACAGCTCTTTTTCCACCTTTTGTTGGGTTTAGTTTAAATAAGTATGATATAGAATCATCAATTCATCATATATGTTTATTCGATGTTTATGCAGCGTTTTTTGCCTCTTCTATGCAGTTTATGCAACGTTTTGCTGCTGTAAAAAACCCGGTTTAACAATGCATCGTTTTTTGCTACTGTATGCAACGTTTTGTTGCTGTGAAAAAACTGGTTTTACGATGTAGGTGATTTGGAGCTGCTGTTTGCAGCGTTTTGCAACTGTTGTTTGCAGCAGTATTGCTGACACAACTACTGATGAGAGAAACCACTGATAGGTAGTTACTCATCAGTGGTTATAATGCATCAGTAGTTAAAACCACATTAGTGGTTTCATCAGCAGTACTTTCATACCTATTTCAGTCTTTAACCACTAACAAATCCAAAACAAAGATTCATAAAACACCATCAGTAGGTTTATTGAGGACAATGATGGCTGAATCCTGAAATGTACAGAACAAAAAAAGTATACATGATAAGTGTAAGCATATAATCACATTATGAACAGAGAGTCAAAGAGAATGAATTCAGCTTGGGGTTTCTACTTCCGAATCTTTCACCAGAACATATTTAAAATAATAGTTAGCTTTGAAAAATGGAAGTGCTTACTGTAATGTGGCTCATGAATCACCATTGTAACATTAATCTTATTTGTGACCAAGGATGCAGCAACCTCCATTCCTTTGTGCATAAACTGTTTTTTTTTTTCTTCAAGACTCCAACTTACACCTGTGTTTTAGAGTTGCGGAGTTGCAAAAGGAATTTAGAGTTAGCAACAACCTTTGATGTTTATATAAATCGATATAAGAGATGCTCGTTTAGAGTAAAACCTTTGCCGCAAATAAATATAAGAGGTGTATGCCAATTCACTATAAGAACCAAGTCAATAACTAAAATCAAAGTCATGTAACACGACCAATATAAACATTGGTAACCATAACTGGATGAGGTTTCTTGAATGAGGTTTCCTGTATAGTTATGTACAGCACCATAACTGGATGGTTAATATCCATATTATTATTATTCAAGTAAAAAATTCATCACAAATGCAACAACAAAGATATCAATTATTTTTAATATATATTAATTTTTAATAATCATGTGGACGATTGACTTTACCTCACCATCATGCTAAAGGCAACCGCTAACTGTTGACCAACAACGTCCAATTGGTCAAAAACATTCTCATATGGCTTTAGACTCAAATTTAATTAAATTTGTGAATCTCACCTCTAAACATATCACTATAGGCATTGGCAGCTACGGCATATGCATGTGGGTTGTCAGTGCATCTTATCTTGGTAAGCCGTGACGACCTCACTTCCAGAAACCAATGCATCTTTAAACGGATTGATTGCTAATAGAACGGGCCCTGACATGATCTAAAAGAAAGACTACAATTAAATATAACTTGGAAACTACTATTATTATATAGGTATGATATAAACAAACTTACAAATCACCTACCCTTTAAACTCATGGGCATAAGTATCTATTGGAGCATTCAACGCAGTTTTGAACATCACTGCTGTTTCAAAGAGTCAACAATAGATATTATCATATTAAACAACTTCATTTGTAGAACCAAAATTTTAACAGACTGAAATGACCCGAAGAATACCAAAATTTCATTTGTAGAACCAATAATATAATCTTGTTATGGAGAATAAATAACTTTTTATACAGTTTAGTAGTTATTAATCATGTATCCGCGCTACACTTCAAACTTGAAACCTTTTTTCTTTTTTTTTTCTTTTTTTGCCAACAATCATATCTTGTAACCCATACCAAAATTACTCGTTCGACTCATATTTCCCAACATGCCCAACTGCAAATTTCGCCGCTTCTAGAATGTACCCAAGACATTTTTGATAAAGATCGCTAATAAAAAAAACACCAAATTTATTCATACGGCCTTGAGCAACATCATTGACATATGGTGCGGCGTCAAACACCAAATTTTGAGGAAGGGATTTCACAAGAGTTGTGCATTCTTCTTCTGTGGTGCAATGCATTACTTGCTCGGGTGTTAACGAATCAAGAAAGCACGTAGGTAGTTCTCTAAACCATGCCTATAATTACAAACATAAAACATTTTTATTGTCTACTAATTAAAATAAATAACCAAATATTATTAAAGTACCTTACTACCTTAATCAAGCCAGGTAAACAATGAACATCTATCCCATGGGGAACAAAACCTTTATTAAGCTGCTTCCTAACATCTTACTCTTGACAGTTTTCTGCATTTATTCTAAATATTCCTTCTGCCTGTAACCAAAACACATATAACTAAATTAACATTAAATGATTAAAATAAGTTAAAGCTATAAATCAAGTATTACTTGAAGGCCCCCTCTGCGTATAAACGCTTTTGCATCATTAGAAGTATCATCGGCACACTATTCCCTCTCTCGTCATAAGAACATTACATCGATTCCACACACACTCCAAACACGCGTATGCTGTTTCAAATCAGATTTATTCGGTTAACTAATTCCACACCAAAAAAGGAATAACATTTCAAGATTGACTTGAAAGAAAGCAATAATTCGCTTTAGATAATCAAGTAAAGATTAAAAGAAAATCAAAAGTACCTAAACGAAGCAAGACGATAGCGAATCTTGGCTTTGGTCTCGAGCGCCGCCAACAACAACCCTAACCATAAACCACAACAATAACATAAAAACGTCAAGATTCGATTATATCCAGATCCAAATCGCTGACGACAATAACCATGAACCCTAATCGCCCAAAACTGAAAAAATATTAGAACCAAAGAACAATACAAAATTAATCAAGATTTGAAACAAATATCATTAAAATCAGTCAAAAGAAAAGCAGATAAACATTAATCGGCGACGAAAGTAAGTAATAATCATAACAGGGAAAAAAAACGTAAAGAAAAGAAGACATGGTTGATCTACGTGTGTGTTAAAGAAGAACGGTAGAGTGTAAGCTTGAAGGAGACGATAAAAAGGAGATGATCGACGATCATTGGAGTATTCATGTCTGGTAGATACAGAAAAATTGTAGAGATTGTAGTGAGCTCTCAATAGGGTTTGAATGTTGATGGCGTGAATGGGAAACTTTGACCAAATCATAATAAATTACCTAATTTAATATAATTAATGATTTTTGAATTTTAGAAAAAAGAAAAATTTTATAAATTCTCACACTTGGACACTTGGCACAATATGATAGGCTAGGGAATTGAAGGATCAACATGGGAGTGCCATGTGTCCACATTGAGTTTCATATATTAGTTGTATAGATTAACATGATTTATAAGTTTATGGTTTGATTCCATAAAGGTGTTTGCCTTGAAAGAGGCATGATGCAACATCAAGTTCCAATTTAGGGGTGAGCATTTGGGCATGACCGGACCGAACCGGGTCAGAACCGACCCGGACCGAAACCCGAGAGTAGAGAATAAGAAGAACCGAGGACTGGATCTGGATGGTCATTTCGGGTTTAGGGTTTCTTCGGTTTTGAATATTCGGGTATTGACTAAAGACCGAAACCGATTAATGATGAATGGCATGACACAAATATGAATCTGGTGCCCAACAATCACAACGAATGGATGGATCCAAACAAACGATGAATGAATTTTGTTGCCCACATGCTCACCATGTTGCAGGCCATATATTTTTGATTGTGCAAAGTATATTCCGTCCTTCAATTTTGGTGGATCATTTAAATCATGATCTGCTCGTTTTCTTCATAAATTGGATCGTAATATATCATCACTACGTTGCAGGTAATTTAATAATTTGATCTGCTTGTGTTCTTCAACTGGCCGACATACCGTCTTGCTGATAGAGATATATTTTTATTAAACTAAATTAATAATATTAGGTTAAGTAAAAAGACAAAAAACTTGTTTGTTGGGCCACTAATTAATCGTTTTGGGACTAGGGCCTAAGAATTTATTGCATTCAATAATGTATTTGGCAATTAACTATCTCTATAGTTGTAATCTACCATTTAATCGGGTTTACTTTCTTCATTCGGTTTCTTTCAATGAAGGCCCGAGAACCGACCCGAAACCGAGAAGTCAAATATATAAGAACCGAAGACCAACCCTAATTAACATATCGGTCTCGGTTTCGGTTTATTTTCGGTTCGGTTTTCGGGTAATGTCGGGTCGGACCGAATCTTGCTCACCCCTATTCCAATTTTAGAACTGGTTAAAAAGAAAATATGCAATAATAGCTAACATCATCTTCTTCTGGATATGCAAAGTTTATCTACATATAGCATAGCATCAACTTAGTGCATACTATAAAGAAATCAAGATGATTTGTCAAAATTAAAACTTTCTATGAATAATTAATACATGAAAATGAAGAACTGAGTATGAACATAACCTGGGTATTATGACCAACTTTAGCCTTCTCGTGAAGCTTTAACTATACTTATCTATATTATCTTATTAAGGAGGAGTGATGGCTAACATGGTCATTTTCATTTCCGTATAATTTAGGAAGCAAGATGTACAACATACTTAAGCAAGAAATTTAAGGGTATTATTGGAATAATAAGGACAATTAAGACACTTGCAAGGTTAAAATTGTAATTTTAACTTTTATTTTTAGTTCAAAGCTAAAATCTTATCCCCTTTTTGCCCCTTCCTCCTTTCACCTTCTGGTTTGCAAATGAAGCGTCAACAACAATTAAAGGTATATGTGCAACCATGTACTGCAGTCTGCATATGCATTCCCAAAGGGCTTATGACGCGTCTCATGAGTTTTTTCAAGATGCTTGAATTGATTGCCTAAGCAACAGTTACTGATAATCAATGCTTCATATTGATTGCCTGAATAAAAATCGACTTATACTACCACCATAACCCTTCTATTCAATGTTTCACATCGATGCCTTCCAATTGCGAGAGAGAGAGAGAGAGAGAGAGAGAGAGAGAGAGAGAGAGAGAGAGAAATTGATTGAGAGAGAAGGATTGAGATTGGGAATTCAGATAAGGAGAGAAACTACCATCTCCATTCGGGTTTTGTGCTTGGCAGGTTGTTGTGCGGTTTGTTGGTGGTGTTGGGTAGCGAAGATGATGATGACGACGACGATGACAAAAGTACTCAGAACAATTTCTTTCTCCTTCTCTGACTCAAAATCAAAAGTATTGGGGTTAATCCCTGATATCTTTTGTGCGCACAAGGTGCATACCAGGTGTTTGATTAAAAGCAATGATGTATATTGTCATTTTATTTACTTAAAACAGTTGTTATATCTAATTATTTGCATCGACAAGAGGGTGATAATATGATTACATCTTCATTTTAAGATAAGTTAACAGGAAGTAGCTCCTATGCCCTGTCAATTATACAGTTTCTTAGGTGAGTATAATACTTCATTCTTCCAAAATTAAGCATATGTTCAGCCTTGATTGTGCAGAAAATTCTAAAAACGATTGTTTTTTTATTAACAATGAAATTATTTATATTATGCATAATTGTTTTTTAAAAAAAGAGATGCATTATGGGAGGTATCGACAGCGAATTGTTGTGTGTTAATTCTTCAGACTTGTGACTATCCCGCTTATTGAAGACTTTCACAACAGTTTTTGGTGATTTCTTGTGCAGATTCAAGAGTCTACCCCTCATATATCCTGGTGAAGCATTTGTTGTCCGTAATATGGCTAACCATGTTCCACCATTTGAGGTATTCTGTAATCTGTACATTGACACCAAGTTTTTCACTTTCATTGATATTCCTCTTATTCTTTGTATATTTTTCACTGGTTAGTGTTTTCAGAATAGAGATTGATTAGTTAGGTTTTAGATCAACAAGCAACATGAGTACCATATGTGATTCATCTTTAACATCATACTTGTCAACTGTATTTTAGTTCACCAAAACGGGTCACAGTTAAAAGATTGTTTTAAGTCCCTCTTCATAGACACATAAGACAGGTCAATTAATTTTAGTGAAGTGATTCTTCTTATAAAATAGGTTAAGTTTATACATTCAAAATAATATTGATGATAGTTGGCCCAAAATAAATCCAATATGGACCTGATTTAACTGTTAGTTTAAATAAATTTGATTATAATGTTTAAACTTCTAATTAGCTTTTGTTTTTTTTTGTTTCAAATTAAGTGTCCTTTATAACTAAGTGTGTTTTGTAATAATTTTTTTTGTGTTTAGAATTGGTTAACAAGTATAATATTTCACACTCATGCATAAATAATTTTAATACATTTATAAATATTAAACGCCTCACATACGTGAAGCTCTCGCCTCGCACCTCGCCTTTGGAACCAAAACGCTTAGGAGCGCCTCGAGCTTTTTTAAACTAAGTTATTGTTTCGGACTTGAGTTTTTCTGAAAGTTCATATATATAGATGATAAACACGAATGTGTCAGTTGGTTAATCGCCTTCCGACAAGCAAAACCAAAGAAACTAATCAAAAGCCCAAATACACACGACAACGAAACAGCCGTAAACGCCACACCCTCAAACAAATTCCCACCATTAGCCCCAACAGCCCTAAACACATCAACATACTTCCCCGTTACAACCCAAAACACTCGCGCCATCATAAGCGACAACAAGTTATTATAATAAACAAACCCTCATGTATTGTGTTTAGGAAATACGAAATAGCCTGCGCCATCAAAGGTTACATTTACTTCACTGGTTGTTATATTGTGTGGTGCTACTGGGTATGTTACGACGGATTCAGGTGGGAATTTGCTTATTTGATCACGATTACGACTGAGATGGTTTATATTAAGCATATCGTTACGAATCTCGAGTTGTGTCAATTGCCACATGCCATAAGGTTAGTTATTCTATTTTCTTTATTTATAATTATACATTCATGTTTTTGATAACACCTGTGCAAAAATCTTTTATTCATATAATCATACGCTATCCCATAATATATAGAAAATGCATATTTTTCCTCAAGGTATAAGTTCATATATGAATTTGTCCTAATAATAAAAACCATACAGTTAGGAAGTAATTTTATTTGTCAAAGTTTTGCTGATTTTACAATTATTAAGAGGTACATTTAGTACGATTGGATGAGGCATAAGAGGATATGCTTTTCTATTGCATTGTGTTAACCAAACTACAATTAGTACCATGCTAACTTTAACAACAAACTTTAATTCCAAGATTTATATTATATATACATGAGCTATGATCTTTAACATTCATACATAACTTTTACTTCCTAATGAAAGATGAAACTTTTTAGAAGTTGTTCTTGATTGCTTTAGATAAATTTGGAAAGATCAAAATGAGCTGTGAGTGGCAATTATAAGGAATAACATTCAGTTAGATCATCCACAAAAAAAAAAAAAAAAAAAAAAAAAAAAATCTGATGGGCGGACATTAAAAGATGATCCTACCTGTCAAACGCTCAATTTTAGATCTGTAAAGGGCGAACTACATCAGTAATGGTAAAATTGGCCGCGAACACATATGGACCAGGTTGTACAACTTACAAGGATGCAATAGGGTTGATTCGAGAGGTATTAAAATGGCTCAACACTACCGGGTAAGTCCGTAGTATAAAATACGGTCGTACACAAAGAAATATGTGGATGAAACCACCCACATGAAGTATAGATGCCAAATCGGTTTTAAGTGATTTAAATGAATTTTTTTTATTACAGCCTTATGCTTTTATTAATTATATAGGGAAAGTCGTGAGGTAGAACGGATCATATGGGGCAAATGATAAAGGTTGGGTATGGTGTACACATTTGTGCTTTCTGTCTCATGATATATTAATAGCATAAAGGAGGTGTTAGGGCATTTTTTTATGAATATAATTTTGTGATATTCAGTTGGGATTGTGCTGGTAGGATCAAACGTTGCTATGGATGTTGGAGTATACATGCTTACTCATCCAAAGGAATGTGATATGGTATGAGCTATTGATTTATAGCAAGATGCCAAGATGACTGTCATCCAAGTGATTATTTTGTTTATCAGTCTTCACTCTGTAGTTTTTCTTTTCTTCTTCATGTAGGTACATCTTTGGGTGGAGCCTTGTGAAAGCCAATCATGAGGCACTAAACTAGCTTTTAGTGGTGACAGTTTCTACCCTTTACTTATGAATTGATTGATTCAGGTTATGTTTAACATATAACGGGTCAAATAATTGAAACTTGTAAGAAGTCGTTCACAAGTGTACTTTAAATGCACATGAACCTTTCAAATTGCTCTATTCTAAAGGTTAGATTATTATCGAATTACTATAGTTTTGAATTCATGCTCAAAACTAATAATTTATAAAACTCTTTCGACACGAAGTGTTACGGTTAACTTGGGCAACTACACACCTAAAATAACCCCTTTTTGCTAGAATAACATTGTTTGTTATATGCTTATATCTGTTGTGATTAGTTAAATGCCGTTATGATATCTAAATCCTGAATTGCATTAAGGCTTCTCTTTGAAGTGATTTTGCTGAAAGGGTTAGGCGGTATTGGTGGACAAGGAACGGGTTTTTTATTCCCTATAAAAATAAACTTAAAAAAAAAAATCTGATTTGGATTTCACAGAGTATAATAATGCTATTGGTTTCAAATTATAAAACAAACTGCACTTGGTTAGCTTGTGATGTAAAAGGCAAGTACTTGTTTGACTATCTAAAGGTTCACCATTTTTTTTGGCAAACCAGAACCGACAATATTCGATTTGGTTAAACACCCTGTAGTTTGAAAATGGTACCTGGTTTAGGATATTGCAAAAAGATTGGCTCTTGGTTTGGTTTATAGCCTGGTATATTCATTTAGTTGGTTTTGTTTTTTAAAGTTGAAAGAATGTTGTTTTGTATCTAGAAAGTTTTAATTCAACCCTGACATTAGATCTTCTACCTTAGGAAGCATTAATTCAATATTTGCAATCTAATCTGACCCAAATTTACTAAAATTAGTCACATTGCTTAAGAGAGTTAAGCGAATTCATGCATGTCGTAATATTTGCTTGAATTTAATATGCAGATCCTACATTGGCCATATATGCACCAAAGCCCAAAGGTGGCGTAGATATAGCTTGCAAATGTTGTCATGATTGGCCCTCATATCAAAATAAACTAGGTTAAATAGTCGAAGTACTTTATCTTTTTTTTTTTTTAGCATAAATGTTTTTTCACATTTTTCATTGTGGTCTGATTTATCTGCTTAAAGTTCCGAATGATCGCTAATAAAAAGCCTTACTTATTGAATGCTAAAACTTAGTTTCTTGGTAAATATAAAGTTTGCAAGATTCGTGAGTTGGTTAACAAGTGAAAGCCGGTTTGGGTCAGAACAGGTACATGAATCTTGTCTTTGCCAATAATCAGTTCCATTCCAAGTGCTCAACTGCTTCGAGAATATTCGAATGAGAAACAAAGCCACTTTTGAATCTTGTGTTCGCCAACACTCGCTGGAACACAGTGCATAAGCCTATAACTATTTCTTTTTGGTTTACAAATGTATTGCTGCACAGTTGCTTACTGTGATTCAATTATTTAGCCTAAACTAAATATATATGAAATGAACAAATGTAGGTGGAAATCAGTTGTGTCCTAAAAGCACACAGATGGTTGGCGGCTACAGAAACCATGTAGTAAATCAGTGATACAACCCAATCCACACCACAACGAATCAACCACAAACGCGTCCCCAAAAACGACTACGGTGCAACAAAACAAAAGCACCCGCAGCAACGTGCGGGCATTTCCGCTAGTTTATCAAGAATGAGAACTTAAATACACAAAAACCAACATTTAACCATTTCATTAAATATCACAAAAAATGTCCAAGTTGCTTTTGCAAATGGTACTATTGGAAGAATTTTCATGACATCTTGGGTGTGAAACAAGGAACTCTTCATTAGGGGTGAGCAAATTAACCGAACCATAACCGAATTCATAACCGAGTAACCATAACCGAAGTTTGGTTATGGTTACGGTTAATGATAAAATACGAACCAAACCGACCCATGCACACCCCTACTCTTCATATATCATCTTAAAAATCATAGGAAATTACTATTGTAGCCATATTGTAGCCACATTTGACTCTTTATAATGTAGTATAGATATAGATTAGTAGTATTAATTATCACTACTTTTTTTATTCGATACCTTAAACTATTATTATTACTTGTGTTTATGCTGTCTAATATATTATTTATGTTATTTCTATTTTTTATACTTTATATGTCAAAGATAGTGATTTTACAAATGATAGGAGTCTAGTAAGTGCACCCTATCTAATCTGTATATCCCTAAACCCAGGAATGGTTCATCTCTTTATCTCTCTCTTCTCACACTCTACTCTACGAATGTAATTAGTGGTTATGTTTGTTATTGTAACCTTCTGAGACAACTTTGTTTACTTATTTTTTTTTATCATTGAGGTGAAGCCATTTTTGTTATAACATGTTTCATTTCAATGAAAATATTATGCTTTAAAACGGTATGTATACCATTTTGACCCAAATTAAATTTAGCAACTACTTTTTCCAACCCACAACCCAACCCAACCCACCTAACTGTTTTTCCATGCTTAATGTTAAAGTAGTTGTCATTGGCTACGGAGGCCTAAGAGGAGTTTCTAGCCGTCATGTCAAGGAGGGGAACTAGGTGACAAAAACGGAAGGCCAAGGAGTATTATCCCATCACCTACTGCGGGAATTAGGGCACGTAACATTATCCTTACTAGCTTAATAGTGTGTTTCCTGGGTGTATATATAGATAACTTATTAAGAGGTTAAGAGGTTGGCATAATTATAACCCACTACAAAAAGTGCTTTTAATGCAGAAGAAAATTTTGACCCAAGTGGTTCTAATCAATTCAACATTATATGTAAATATCCGCCCGAATCAATACCGGCTAACATATGGCGTGACATGTGTTTGGTAAGAAGGTTAATACATTAGTTCTGTTAGTTATATTTTTTTTGCTTTTCTGATGTTTCTTTTTATGTTATGTGTTACAGTCTTGGAACACAAAAGCGTGGCTTAACAAATCGAAGAGTGGGTCATCAAACCGCAACAATGGCGACACGTCATCCCGACACACTGGTGGTTCAATGGGCTTTGATAAGCATCGTGACGATTGGGTAAAAACTAATTTGCAGTTTGGAATTGATCATATCATTTATCTGATTATTGTGATTTTGTAGTTTTATTAATGTCATGTTTAATAAATGAACTGGTATATGTTGCTTGTAGTGGGTTTCTGGTTGTATGGTTAAAGACATAAGTTGTGCATTTAGGGGAAATGGTGGTGTCATGAGATCTAGGGATTAATTACATATGGATGATCACAATGCAGTGACATAACTGAAAGGTATATGCACATTGATGAAGAGGGTATTAATAGCATCACATATAATCCACAAACGCTCATTTGTTAGGCATCATAGTAATGATGAACAAGGCTTGATAGACATTTGTGAGAATAGGAATTTGCAAATAGTAAACGTTTATTTGTTAAAATATGGATCATAGTAATGATGAATATGGGTGCTTGATAGACATGTCCTTGACTAATGATTTTCCACATGTGTTCCCTATTCATCATCAATAAAGCTTGTGCGAGTCTACAACCATCAAACAACACAGTTTTGGATCGATCCCTGATCACTATACAAGCCGACACTTTATTGCATTTAACATTAAGCAAGTTTCTGCAGGCTTTTAATGAAGTTCCCTAATCACTAATACCTTTTAGAGGATATTAGTCTATCAGATATATGAATAACTGAATATGCTAGTGATCTTAGTTTTGAGTAATGGTCGGACCGTAGACGCTTGATTATTGATGACGTGGGTCCTAAAACGACCACGTCTAAAAACCCTTGTCAAGAAAATAAAGCAAAGTAAAAAAGATATTAAGGTTTGTAGAGCTTCTTGGAGCTGAAACGCTAACACAAGGCAGCATGGCTGCCATACGGTAGCTGTGCAGCAGAAAGTGAACAGTAAAAACATTGGAAATATAAAAAGGTGCTTTAGCTTTTCACTATTGGCATAAAACAAAACATCACACAGCTCCATGTCCACCTAGGAAATAGTAAAAGCTGAATATGCACCAAAAGGGTAAAGTCTCAATGCAGGCAGCTGAAAGAGAGTCAACGATGGCCAGGTATAGTAAGGATGCTATCCTAAGGGAGCTCCTGGGCAGATTTCTGTTGCCTATATAAGGAGACCCTTGGGTTTGCATTCCACACACATTCTTCACTACTTCTCTTACTCTCATACTCTCTACATTATTAGCTCCAAAAGAATACATACTTATTCTCACGCCGGAGTCCAAACGCAGGAGACCCCCTCCTGCGTTAAGGCTAACGGTGTCTGTTACCTTGTGCAGGTCCATTCCAGGAGCCAGAGGATCCCCCAAATCATAACTTAAACCTAATATACCACTAACCATCTAACCTAAACATCTCTCAACCTAATCCCGGTCATTTTCCTTGTTGTAGCAACAAGTGGCGCCCACCGTGGGGCTGTCGCTACTTTGAACAAAGCTGTTGAAAGTCCTTCAGTTCCATTTGTTTCTAAGTAACCTCTTTTTGTGATGACCGGCGGAGATAACTGCCAAGACGGGGGTCCTCAAGAAACTCCGGCCAGCAGCCACACCTCCGGTGACACTGCTGGCCATGGAACACCTGGAACGGACGGACCATACGTCGAATCGTCTCTAGGAGATATGCTAAACTATCAAACTCCACCAGCCTCAAGAGCTGCTCATTCATCCCCTAGAGATGACGTATTGTTACCCATTGAACGAATGGATATCACCCCGGAGGGAGTACGAAGAAACTTCTTGCAACTCCAAGACCTCTTAAACGGTTATGTACGGGAAGAAAGGTCCAGAGGTGTGAAAGTCAGGCTGTCCTATGATGAAGAACCTACAGTTACCCTCACACCCTCACCTCCATTATGGGGTACCACTACCTCCCCGACGACTCAACGTGTTGATACAAACCCTCACCCTTATTTGAACAGCCAGGGAGGTCTTCTTTCAGTGAAAGGCCCTAGCAGAACCGTATTCTCTCCCGGGGTCCAAGAGTACACAACAGGACAGATGGTGGAAGCCACACCCTTAGCTAGTAGTGCTGTAGCCACCTCCTTGGCAGGAGCCGGGGGCTATGTTGGAGGACTAGCTGCACCTTCAGCAGCAATGTACCTCAATTACTCCCAGCCTCAGCCCGCACCTTATATGCCACCATGTTTTCCTACATGGCCCGGGGGATACCCGTGGCACTATCCATTTCCCCTAAACCAAATACCGGCAACGGCCCTTCCGGGAGGTCAAGATGGAGGCGTCCCCCGGCCTCAAGCCCAAACCTCCACAGTTGAGACCCGAACTGAGGCTATACCCTCTGAGCCATACCGTCCCAAGTCGCTAGAGTGCTTTGCCGAACACATAGCACATTTTGACTTTCCTAACAAGATCAAAATGCCGGCCAACGTAAAGACGTACGACGAAACTGAGGATCCTGACGATCATCTGAATGTATTTTCCGGGGCAGCCACTGTAGAAAAGTGGAACAATGCCGAGTGTTGCCACATGTTTATGCAAACATTGGTAGGTCCAGCCCGCTTGTGGTTTTGTGGCCTCCCTACCCGCAACATCTCATCCTTTGATGACCTACGGAGGAGCTTCACCTCCAACTTCAATCCCTTGAGAAAATGCACTAAATATGCTGCTATACTATACCAAATCCAGCAGGGGGAGCATGAGGACCTCCGCAGCTTCATAGAAAGATACAAGAGGGAAGGTTTGCAATATAGTGGAGCCACTGAAAAGATTCGAGTCTCAGGATTCATGGGGGCCATCCGCCCTAAAAAGTTATTAAGAAGATTTCATGAAGACGTTCCTCAAACCATGGAGGAAGCTTTCAAGAGAACCGAAGCCTTCCTTCGGGGGGAGGAGGCTCTCACTCGGCAGGATAACAGAAAATGGGATCGTGGAAGTTGGAGAGACAGCTCGACAAGCTCCCGAAAAACCAACTTCCAACCCTACAACGAGAGGCGATCTGGAAGGCCTTTCGAACCAAGAAGAAATGAAGAAAGGCGACGATCTCCCAGACCTGGAAGGCATTAAGAGAAAGAAAGGCATGTGTTCACCGTCCTAACCAAGACCCCTCAAGAGATACTCTCCACCGAAGAAGTCAAGTACACGTTCCGACCTCCCAGACCCTTGTCTAAACCGGCTAGCAAGAGGGATGTCAGCAAGCATTGTGCTTTCCACAACGACACTGGACACCACACGAACGACTGCTATCAGCTGAAAAAGAGAATAGAAGAGACAGTTAAGTCCGGGGAATTGGCCCACCTGGTCAAGGACATCAAGGGAAGAAAAGATGAGGGGAGGAAGGACAAGGAGGTCAACATGGTCAGGCACGAGGGACCTCAGCAGATCAAGAGAGCTCGAACCGAGCCCTGGAACAAGCAGTACATTTGCCTTTCTCCGGCACCAGACGAATTGATCATCACCCCTGTAATAGTGGAAGCAGAACTAGATGGCTTCCATATAGACAGGGTATACATGGACTGTGGTGCCTCGTCTGAGGTTATGTACGAAAGATGCTTCGAATCATTGAGTCCGGAAATCAAGTCCAAGCTCAAGCCTTCCGATGCTTCCCTCGTGGGATTCTCAGGGGAACGTGTACACCCTTTGGGAAAACTCACCCTGAACGTCTGCTTCAGAGATGGGGATCTATCTAGGACGGAGGAGCTAACCTTTTCCGTGATCAGGTATCCGTCAAGCTATAACGTCCTGATTGGGAGGATGGGCATTGCGACCTTTGGAGCAGTGGTTTCGACAACGCATGGTCTCATGAAGCTCCCAACGCCCAACGGGATTGCAACCCTAAAGCCGACAGAGGAAGCTTGTCACACCACGCCTATGGCGGAAACACGTGGCGCGACGGTTCAAAAGTATTAAGCCAAGATTAATGCAAACCACAATAGTAATTAAAGAAAACGGGCATTTATTCAATGCTAATAATCATGTCAAATTATCCATACATAATTATAAATTGTTTTTGAAATTGATAAGGAGGCTCCTCCCTTTATCCCTAAGTCCATGGAATAAAGAGATGAGACCCTTTTACGACATTCCCAACGCCCAACTTGGAGATATCCCCGGCTCTGCTCGCCATGCTAACTTCCATCATTCAATTACCTGAAAGATATGTTTGAAAATCGTCAATATATAAATATTGGTGAGTTCACAGGTTTTAATTTAATAAATCTTTATAAAGTGGGAATATCCTTGTTATGACATTTATAGGAGTTGCAAAGTCCTACAATTTACTTGAGCCTATAACCAAACCAAGACAATTAATAATGCCCCCGCCCCAAGTCGTTACTCGGTATTCCTACGACTTTATTTCAGAATACGTGCACCCCAGGCATACACCGATGCATAATCGACGCTATCGATTAGGGGTGGGCCTTGTCAGGCACCAATAGTACTATCCAAATATTCCTTTGGTTTCTCATTCCTGAATTAATGATTATAGTGGGGAGGTCTCAACCCCGAGTGGCGATCTTTACTCAAGTATCCAACCCGTCATACAATCCCAACATATCTTTCCCCCGTAAAAACGTTAAATAGTTTAGAAATGGGGCCGTGAGACTCACCTGTAACTGTGCTCGGCTCAAAGAAGAAAATAGTAAAGTTTGTGATCCCGCACCTACAAAGGTTCTAGGCATATAAGTCACTTACACCTATGGTGTATGTGCCTTGGCAAGTTGTACACCCAACTTCCCGACCACGTCTTTATCCCAATTCCCGTTTAATAGTTTCGTATCCTAGGTTCAATGGCGGTGGATTACCCTTTCCTTACAAGTCATGTATTACTCTTATTAATATTCTTTAGGACTTGTACAATGTCACACTCGACACGACTCTACCCAATGTATAATTATTTTCCCATTTAAATAATTATACTTAGGGTCGTTTCGCTCGATATAATGTGATTTCTTATTATCCGACCCGACTCACTTTGCCACATATTTATTTTCCCATTTAAATAAATATGCTAAGTTTTTGTCGTTTGGTAACATAATCTTAACGCCCGACTAGACTTACCACACCATACATTTATTTTTCCATTTAAATAAATGTACTAGGATCTTGTCGGTATTCACGCGTTCGTAGATATATTTCACCTACTCGTCTCGGTTTTCCTTCTCGCATATCTATTTTCCCATTCAAATAGATATACTAGAATTTCGTCGAAAACGAGTATATGTACATATACCATCGCGTGGATACTACTTGTTAAGTTCATGTGTCGTTTAGCGTTTTTAATTTGTTACGTTATGTTTCTCCTGTCCCACGAATATTCTTTCTACACTTAGGAAAGTGTTACGCACGTTTCACCCTTGTTATATATATTTTATTTCCTTAAAATATATATGTATATTTTTATCTTGTCGTAATGGCATTTTCCTTATATGACCGTTTACGTTGGTTCGTGTAACTAAGTTCGTTAGTTAGCGTTTTTCATATTTATTTCCGTTGCGCGTTCTCATGGAAGTATTGTTTCCTACTTCCGATTCCGAACGTTTATTTCTTGGAAGAATATACTTTGTACGTTTTAGCCCGACTTGTCCAACTTGTTACTAAAAATGTTCCCGATACTTTTATATTCCCATTTATATAAAAGTATCCTATTTTTGTACAAGTCTTCCCAAGTCTTTATTTTATGAAATCTTATCTTATAAAATACTTGCGTTACTCCTTTTATTTTTATAAAACTTCCATTTTATAAAAATATACCTTTTACATAAAATGCCCAAGTATGCTACTAGTATTTACCAAATCAACCTTGTAAAATTATTACTTACACTTTTTGACACCAATCTTTCCATTATTGTGTTAATAGTTTCCAAAACATTTATCTTAGTCCCTCAACTTCCGAAGTCGCCATATTAGTCCTTTAACTTATACTTGTTGCATTTTTCCCTTATCTTCAAAGTTAATATTTTTCTTCCACTTTAGTGGACTTTGAAGAACCATTTTCTTAATGCTTAGTTGTTTTTACTTCTTTTCACTTTTAATGATCTTCTAATCCATCCTAGATGTCATTAACATGTTTATTCCACATTTTTATCCAAAATATCCATTTTTCACTCATCCAAGTGAGTGGACTTTGAAGATGGAACTTTTTCACCTATGACTTTCTAACCCATTTTAATATCTTTTTGACATTATTATATCATCCTATGATGATTAAAATCATCTTCATCTCATTCAAGTCCTTCTCATTAAATATACCCAAATCATCATTTTCTCAAGTGTATGTATATTTCATCATCATTTCTTCAAACATTACATTTATTAACATAAATCCAAGATTCATCAATGTTATTATTATTCTTCCATTTTTATTTTAACAAAACCCATTATTTTTATAAAATCCATTTTATTACCCAACAATGTACAACTTGCTTTCATAGCACAAAAATATGAACATTCAAGTAATAAAACAATGCAAGACTTACTACTAGCTCAAGGCTAGGGAAGACAAAGATCTTGGATTTGGGTGAGGTTTAATGTGTTCTTCCAAGTGGGTTATGCTCCAACTCTTGAACACACAAAAGGGGTTTTGAATAATGATGATCTAGAGATGATTTAGAGGTATGAAAATTGAAAAAGAGATGTTGGTGGGGTGGTGCAAACCTACGGCCAAAGGGAAGAAAAGGGGAAGAGTTTTTGTGATTTCTTCAAGTGTTCATCAAGTATGCTTATAGTATCCTTCCAAATCTTGCAAAGATCAAGTGTATCTTGCTTGGATTGGTTAGAGATCTTAGTGTGATATTATGGAAGATTTGTGAAAGATTTTTGAAAATCTTGGGGATTAAGTGGGGTGTTTGGGCCGAGTTTTTAGAGAGAGAGAGGGAGAGATGTGTTGGTTAATCTTCTACCCAATCACCTTCCATGCATACTAATCATTAGTGATAATATTATGGATTTACAAGAAAAACTCAAGTAATCTCCACTCATGTGGGCCCTTGGCCGGCCCCTACAGGGTGGTTGGTGGGGTCCACTTTGCTAAATACTCCTCCATAATATGTTTAAGTTAATTTCTTTCGGGTACCGCCCGGGTATTTCTTGAATTTTAACCGTGGGTTACCTTAATATTAAAATACCGTTAATATTCATTAAATTTTTCCCAGTTAAATTACTGATTATTTATTTCGGCTTTTGCCGGGTGAAATTACGTGTTACGCGCGTATCGGGTGCGGTACGCGCACTTTATTCGTCACCGGGAGATTTGTACAATAAGCTTTCACGTATGGCTTTGGGTTTCCAAAACTCATTATATTTTGTGAAAATATTATTTATTTTATATTCCGGGTGTCCGGAGTTCGTTTCGCTTATTTAAGTTTTACCGGGTAATCGCCAGTGTCCATACCGGATAGTTTTGCCTGCGCATGATCCTATCATGCTTTGCTATTAAACTTATGCATTCCTATGCATTATTTGGGAACTTCTATCTTTCTAAGGCCTCAATTAAATAATCATCACATAATTACGGTTAATTACGTTAATCGCGTTTAATTAATTAGTACGGAATTACCTTAATTTTGCCGGTTGTTACATTCTCCCCCCGTTAAGAGAATTCCGTCCCGGAATTCACTTCGAGCTCTCCGGTATAGGGGTCTTCTCGAATAGGGCGGGATACTTTTGCTTCATCCTGTCCAGCCACTCCCACGTGAACTCCGGTCCACGCTTGGCATTCCAACGCACTTTGACCAACCTGATCTTACTGCGTCTTAGCTTTTGGACCTTCCAATCGGTTACTTCGATTGGCTCTTCGACGAAGTGTAACTTGTCGTCAATGTGGATTTCGTCTGCGGGGATGATGAGGGTTTCGTCGGATAAGCACTTTTTCAAGTTCGACACGTGGAACGTGTCATGTACACCGTTAAGTTCTTGTGGTAACTTGAGCTTGTACGCTACGGGGCCTACTCTGGACAGGATTTCGAACGGTCCAACATATCGTGGGTTCAGTTTTCCGCGCTTCCCAAAGCGCACGACACCTTTCCAAGGTGACACCTTTAGTAGGACCCTGTCTCCGACTTGAAATTCCAAAGGCTTCCTCCTCATGTCTGCGTAGCTTTTCTGTCGGTCACGTGCCGCTTTAAGACGTTCTCTTATCAGAAAGACCTTATCCGTCGTTTCTTGAACAATTTCGGGCCCGGTAAGTTGCTTTTCGCCAACTTCGGCCCAACATAGAGGCGATCTACACTTGCGTCCATATAGAGCTTCAAAAGGTGCAGCTTGAATGCTTGTGTGGTAACTGTTGTTATACGAAAACTCTACCAGTGGCAAGTGTGTATCCCAATTTCCGCTGAAATCGATTGCGCATGCCCGTAGCATATCTTCCAAGGTCTGGATGGTCCGTTCACTCTGACCATCGGTTTGTGGATGATATGCGGTATTCATGTCAAGGCGAGTACCGAGGGCTTCATTTAGACTTTCCCAAAATCTTGAGGTGAAACGACTATCTCGATCGGAGATGATGGAAATAGGTACACCGTGCTTCGACACAACTTCCTTAATATACAAACGGGTCAGTTTCTCCAACTTATCCGTTTCGCGAATGGGGAGGAAGTGTGCAGATTTTGTCAATCGATCAACGATTACCCAGATCATGTCATGGCCGCTTGTTGTCCTGGGCAACTTGGTAATGAAATCCATAGTGATCCTTTCCCATTTCCATTCCGGTATTTCCGGTTGCTGGAGCAAACCGGATGGTCTCTGATGCTCGGCCTTGACCTTCGCGCAAGTCAAACATCGCGCAACATACGCCGCTATATCCCTCTTGAAATTTGGCCACCAGTAAAATTCCTTTAGATCATGGAACATCTTGTCTGCTCCAGGGTGAACCGAATATCGCGAACTGTGGGCTTCGGCCAATACCAGTTCACGCAATCCACCGTACACTGGTACCCAAATTCTATTCATGAAATACAGAGCTTGATCCGCTTTTGACTCCAGTGAATCAACCATCTTCCGCAATCTTTCACCTTTGACATTCTCGGGTTTAAGAGCGTTAGTTTGAGCTTCACGAATCCGGTCGGTCAGGTTCGTGTGGATGGTTAGACCCAAAGCTCGGACACGCAATGGCTTAACCCGTTCCTTGCGACTCAAGGCGTCGGCTACAACGTTTGCCTTCCCGGGATGGTACTTTATCTCACAATCGTAATCGTTCAATAATTCGACCCATCGCCGTTGTCGCATGTTTAATTCCTTTTGGTCAAAGATGTGCTGCAAACTTTTATGATCAGTGAAGATTGTACACTTGGTTCCGTACAGATAATGTCTCCATATTTTGAGTGCGAATACCACGGCTCCTAGTTCCAGATCATGTGTGGTGTAATTCTTCTCGTGAAGTTTTAACTGTCTGGAAGCATAGGCTATGACCTTCTCTCGCTGCATCAATACACAACCCAATCCCTGATGAGAGGCGTCACACTAAACTACGAAGTCTTCCGTACCATCGGGGAGTGATAGTATCGGGGCGCCACTTAACTTATCCTTCAGCAACTGAAACGCTGCTTCCTGCCTTTCCGTCCATTCAAACTTCTTATCCTTTTGGGTTAGCATGGTTAAAGACTGTGCTATTTTAGAAAAGTTCTCGATGAACCTTCTGTAGTAACCCGCAAGGCCAAGAAATTGTCGTACTTCAGTAGGCGTTCTAGGGGCGTCCCAATTCTTAATTGCTTCGATCTTGGCGGGATCGACATGTATACCTTTTTCATTCACCACGTGGCCTAAAAAGTGAACCTCTCGAATCCAAAAGTCACATTTCGAGAACTTGGCATAGAGCTTCTCTTTGCGTAGTACCTCGAGGATTAATCGAAGATGATCCTCGTGTTCTTCCTTAGTGCGTGAGTAGATCAAGATGTCATCGATGAAGACAATGACAAATTTGTCCAAGTATGGCTTACACACTCGGTTCATCAAGTCCATGAAAACAGCTGGTGCGTTGGTTAGGCCGAATGGCATAACCAGAAACTCATAGTGCCCATAACGAGTCCTGAATGCTGTTTTTGGCACGTCTTCTTCCTGAATACGCAATTGATGATAACCGGACCTTAGATCGATCTTGGAGTAGAAACTGGATCCTTGAAGTTGATCAAATAAATCGTCGATCCTGGGAAGAGGATAGCGATTTTTAATAGTTAGCTTGTTCAGTTCTCGATAGTCGATGCACATTCGAAAAGTGCCATCCTTCTTCTTCACGAATAAGACGGGAGCTCCCCAGGGTGAGAAGCTTGGTCTTATGAAACCTTTGTCCAACAACTCTTGCAGTTGTCCAGACAGTTCCTGCATCTCAGAAGGAGCTAGGCGATATGGCGATCGCGCTACCGGTGCTGCTCCTGGAACAAGGTCGATGCGAAACTCGACTTGTCGGGGTGGTGGCAATCCCGGCAAATCTTCTGGGAACACATCTGGAAAGTCTCTGGCTATCGGAATGTCTTCTAGCTTTCGCTCGTCGGCCTTCTTGTCTACCATGTGCGCCAAGAATGCGACGAGACCTTTCCTTAGGCACTTCCTGGCTTTCATGCTGGTAATAATTCTTAATGGTGTTCCACGCCTTTCCCCTTGGATCGATAGGGTTTCGCCGCTTGCGAGGGGAACTTGAATTACTTTGTCATTGCACACGACGATGGCGCGGTGTGCGGATAGCCAATCCATGCCAACGACTATGTCAAAGCTACCCAGTATGACTGGCAATAGATCAATGCCAAACTCATGACCACAGAGATCCAACTTACAATCCTTCGCTACCTCTCGAGTTTCTATAGTCTTACCGTTAACTAGTTCGATAGAGTATGGTGTGTCTAGCTTACTAGTCTTTAAACCAAGTAATCTTTTAAATTCGACAGATACGAAGCTAAAATCAGCGCCAGTATCAAACAATACTGAAGCATAATGACCATTTAGAGGGAACGTACCAGTGACCACATTAGGGTCTTGTCGTGCGTCACCGGCACCAATCACGAACGCCCGCCCACGGGCTTGGTTGTTAAGTTTGGGGCAGTCCCTCTTCCAATGATCGAGCGATCCACATGAGAAACAGGGCCTCGCTCCACCGTTCTTTGGCGCTCCCGATCTGCAGTCTTCTGTCTTGTGTCCCGAACGACGACACTTACCGCAGATCACTTCGTTCCTGCCCTGGTAACCTTGCTTCCCATTATTTCCACGTCCAGTGGCCACATACCCTTTTCCTTTCTTCCCTGAACCTGATGATCCATCCTTTTTCCTTTCATCGCGCTTACGCTTCCCAAACCTTGGCCTATTTCCCTGTTCACTTGACCCAACGACTGAACTTGTACACAGATTCTTACCCTCAACACTGCTGGACTCAGTAAGCTTCAACCCTGATACTTTCCGGATTAGAGTGCCCATTCGGATGGCGTCTTCGGTGAGGCTTAAGGCGAGGTCGATAGCTTCGCGCATAGTTGTAGGTTTGGAAGCAGTGACCATGCCGCGTATCTGTGGTGCCAGTCCGAAGAGGTATCTTTCCACCTTCTTGCTTTCCGGGGTGACCAGGCGAGGCACTAACCGGGAGAGGTCATGGAATCTGGACGTGTAACCAGCTACGTCCGATCCAACCATGGCGAGGTTCCAGAACTCAGTCTCTAGCTTCTGTACTTCACTTGCCGGGCAGTACTCGGCGATCATTAGTTCTTTCAACTCCAACCATGACAAGGAGTAAGCAGCATCATCTCCCAGTGTCTGCACTTGGTTGTTCCACCAGGTTAGAACTTGGTCCAGAAACAGGTTAGTGGCGTACATGACAGCCTGTCGCGGGGTACAGCTGCTAATACGGATCACGGCTTCGGTCTTCTCGAACCACTTGACTAGTCCGACAGAACCTTCGGTGCCGCTGAAGTTGAGTGGTTTGCAGTCCAGGAAAGCTTTAAACGTGCAGCCACGTTCTCGTGAGGCCGTTTCTGCAATAATAAAGCAACATGTTATATAAGGTAGGAGTTTTATGAAGACTCCTGTTGTATATGCCCGAAGTCTCCTTACCAGTAGGGGAGGTTTCGCGTCTGTCGCTCCCGGTTCGGTCTCGCGACCTTTCGGTGCGCGTGGCATTGTGTTCTGCGAGAGCTTGGGCGATACGTCCCGAAACTAGGGTTTCAAGCTCCTCGGGTGTCGTGGGCAGTCTTTCATTTCCACTGTTGCTTCTGGTGGCTGGTGCCATGTTTCTTCAATAATCAATATCAAAGGTTAATTTTGGCGATCATTCATACAATATTGTCACATATAAAGTATAAACAACAACACAACATACGAACACAATAATAATAACATCATACAATCACAATATAAACGGAACAAGTAATAATAATCGTAGACAATCACAACACATATTTTACCATAACAAAATTTTCATTAATTTCAATACCATGAGTACAATGATTTGTTCATAATAACAAAAACCGAGGATACCTTCCTCATACATTGCTCCTTTGAAATATACTAGAAACATAATGTCATATACCGGCACAATCCCGCTCGGCTAGGAAAAAATGCAGATGGGTGCTATAACCCATGCTGTGCTATCATACTACTACTACTACTACTACTACTACTATGTCCGTAAGTGATCTCCCAAGCGTCCCTGATGTATCGCTACTGTGGTGGCGGCGGCGGCGGGTACTGGTACTGGGGTGCGCACATGCTAATGGTCATACTGATCGCCATAATGCGATCGTACAAGAATTGGCGATGCGCAAAGTGTGCGTCGCCCGTAATACCACAATGAGCGTCCATGCTCAGCAACTCCTCAGCATAATGTGCCAGTGCGTCCCTGGCATCAATGATCCTGGCCCACATGAGCTGGGCCTGCTGCTCCATCTGACTCACGGTGCGCTGCACCGTGTCGGTGAGGGTCTGGAAATCTCTCTCCAGTGAGATCACCGTGGACCATGCGGGTCCTGACAGTGGGGCCATCCCGTGGGGCTGCGACGGCCCGGGGATGTCAGTATACGTCGGCTGGGACGGGCCGACGATATCGGGTATGGGTAGGGGTGTGAAGGGTGGGGCAAAGCCCGGTAGTCCGGTGAAGCAGTAGGGTGGTACCTGGTACGGGTCTCCCGCACCTAGTGCATATGGTGCAAATGGGGGTATCAAAAATGGGGCTCCTGCATCCATAGTGAATGGTGCAGGTGGTGGTGTAGGGAGCATCTCGGGTAGGGGTGGTAGTGTGGGAAAAGTGGTGATGGGTAGTGTCATGGATATGGGTGAGGGGACTATAAGCTCGGCGAGTGGGACCATGAGAGGCTGGGTGACAGCGACCCACTCTGGAGCGGATATCACAGTGGTAGGGGTGGGAGGGCTAGCAGTGGCGTGAGCTGCCAAACCTGCTCTGTGTAGCTCAGAACTGCGGGCTGAGCTGCCCTCAAGGATGTGCCCAGTAGAAGCTGGCCCATCCTGCGGTACGGGCTCGGGCATGGCGGGTAGGGTGGCTGGGGTAGTGGTAGCATGCCCTATCATCGGAGCGACGTGCTCCTCCTGGCCTGCTGGTGGAATCGGCACAGCAATGTGCTCTACCGATGCAGTCGACTCATCATCAGAGTCATCTGAAATCCACCCGTTGTGTCCTCGGCAGACAGGCACGAGTCTCATGCCTGAGGGAACGGGGATAGGTGGGGTGGGTAAGGGCTCACGATCGACAGGTGCGCGTCGGTCGTATGGAGACTCAACAGTCTCCGACTGTGTAGGGATAGGTCTCGAAGGACCTGCACAGCCTACAGGGAAGTCCCTGACGGCTCGGATGGGAAGTGCTGGCAGTGGTGCTGCCTGGAATGGCACTAGAGGCAAGTCAGCCTCGGCCATCGGCAGGTCGGCCACGGCGGCCATGTCGCCTCCAGCGGGGGCCCACGCTGGGTCCTCGCTCGGGTCTGTCTCGTCGGAGCTATCTCCGTCGGCGCCCTCCATGGCGGCATCAACCTCCATCTCGTCATCCTCGGGATCGAGTATCACCACCTCGATCGGCTCTGCTGGCGGTGCTGGGATGATCTGAAGGCTACTGTCGTAGCTCGGTGCTACGCTCCCTGCGTCTGACATCCTGGCAAAAGAACCGTACTAATATTTAAGTATTATTCGTTAGGTAGTTAAGGCACATATCTACGGTACTCTTCCTAACCTTCTAACACATAAATAATACGTATACTTACCATGGCTAGCTTGGTCGGAATCTCCATATGCCCAAATGGTCGTTGGAAAAATTTATTTTATTGCGTTTCGCATTTATTTTGAAAGTTTTTGAACCAAATCCGGTTATAGTTTAGATTTTAAAAATGCTAATTCGCTATAACCTTGGCTCTGATACCACTTTCTGTCACACCACGCCTATGGCGGAAACACGTGGCGCGACGGTTCAAAAGTATTAAGCCAAGATTAATGCAAACCACAATAGTAATTAAAGAAAACGGGCATTTATTCAATGCTAATAATCATGTCAAATTATCCATACATAATTATAAATTGTTTTTGAAATTGATAAGGAGGCTCCTCCCTTTATCCCTAAGTCCATGGAATAAAGAGATGAGACCCTTTTACGACATTCCCAACGCCCAACTTGGAGATATCCCTGGCCCTGCTCGCCATGCTAACTTCCATCATTCAATTACCTGAAAGATATGTTTGAAAATCGTCAATATATAAATATTGGTGAGTTCACAGGTTTTAATTTAATAAATCTTTATAAAGTGGGAATATCCTTG
The DNA here is from genome assembly GCA_028751855.1 of Ambrosia trifida. Classification (NCBI taxonomy): domain Eukaryota; kingdom Viridiplantae; phylum Streptophyta; class Magnoliopsida; order Asterales; family Asteraceae; genus Ambrosia; species Ambrosia trifida. The sequence continues at coordinate 136,859,200 of CM054125.1, forward strand.
TTATGACATTTATAGGAGTTGCAAAGTCCTACAATTTACTTGAGCCTATAACCAAACCAAGACAATTAATAATGCCCCCGCCCCAAGTCGTTACTCGGTATTCCTACGACTTTATTTCAGAATACGTGCACCCCAGGCATACACCGATGCATAATCGACGCTATCGATTAGGGGTGGGCCTTGTCAGGCACCAATAGTACTATCCAAATATTCCTTTGGTTTCTCATTCCTGAATTAATGATTATAGTGGGGAGGTCTCAACCCCGAGTGGCGATCTTTACTCAAGTATCCAACCCGTCATACAATCCCAACATATCTTTCCCCCGTAAAAACGTTAAATAGTTTAGAAATGGGGCCGTGAGACTCACCTGTAACTGTGCTCGGCTCAAAGAAGAAAATAGTAAAGTTTGTGATCCCGCACCTACAAAGGTTCTAGGCGTATAAGTCACTTACACCTATGGTGTATGTGCCTTGGCAAGTTGTACACCCAACTTCCCGACCACGTCTTTATCCCAATTCCCGTTTAATAGTTTCGTATCCTAGGTTCAATGGCGGTGGATTACCCTTTCCTTACAAGTCATGTATTACTCTTATTAATATTCTTTAGGACTTGTACAATGTCACACTCGACACGACTCTACCCAATGTATAATTATTTTCCCATTTAAATAATTATACTTAGGGTCGTTTCGCTCGATATAATGTGATTTCTTATTATCCGACCCGACTCACTTTGCCACATATTTATTTTCCCATTTAAATAAATATGCTAAGTTTTTGTCGTTTGGTAACATAATCTTAACGCCCGACTAGACTTACCACACCATACATTTATTTTCCCATTTAAATAAATGTACTAGGAACTTGTCGGTATTCACGTGTTCGTAGATATATTTCACCTACTCGTCTCGGTTTTCCTTCTCGCATATCTATTTTCCCATTCAAATAGATATACTAGAATTTCGTCGAAAACGAGTATATGTACATATACCATCGCGTGGATACTACTTGTTAAGTTCATGTGTCGTTTAGCGTTTTTAATTTGTTACGTTATGTTTCTCCTTTCCCACGAATATTCTTTCTACACTTAGGAAAGTGTTACGCACGTTTCACCCTTGTTATATATATTTTATTTCCTTAAAATATATATGTATATTTTTATCTTGTCGTAATGGCATTTTCCTTATATGACCGTTTACGTTGGTTCGTGTAACTAAGTTCGTTAGTTAGCGTTTTTCATATTTATTTCCGTTGCGCGTTCTCATGGAAGTATTGTTTCCTACTTCCGATTCCGAACGTTTATTTCTTGGAAGAATATACTTTGTACGTTTTAGCCCGACTTGTCCAACTTGTTACTAAAAATGTTCCCGATACTTTTATATTCCCATTTATATAAAAGTATCCTATTTTTGTACAAGTCTTCCCAAGTCTTTATTTTATGAAATCTTATCTTATAAAATACTTGCGTTACTCCTTTTATTTTTATAAAACTTCCATTTTATAAAAATATACCTTTTACATAAAATGCCCAAGTATGCTACTAGTATTTACCAAATCAACCTTGTAAAATTATTACTTACACTTTTTGACACCAATCTTTCCATTATTGTGTTAATAGTTTCCAAAATCATTTATCTTAGTCCCTCAACTTCCGAAGTCGCCATATTAGTCCTTTAACTTATACTTGTTGCATTTTTCCCTTATCTTCAAAGTTAATATTTTTCTTCCACTTTAGTGGACTTTGAAGAACCATTTTCTTAATGCTTAGTTGTTTTTACTTCTTTTCACTTTTAATGATCTTCTAATCCATCCTAGATGTCATTAACATGTTTATTCCACATTTTTATCCAAAATATCCATTTTTCACTCATCCAAGTGAGTGGACTTTGAAGATGGAACTTTTTCACCTATGACTTTCTAACCCATTTTAATATCTTTTTGACATTATTATATCATCCTATGATGATTAAAATCATCTTCATCTCATTCAAGTCCTTCTCATTAAATATACCCAAATCATCATTTTCTCAAGTGTATGTATATTTCATCATCATTTCTTCAAACATTACATTTATTAACATAAATCCAAGATTCATCAATGTTATTATTATTCTTCCATTTTTATTTTAACAAAACCCATTATTTTTATAAAATCCATTTTATTACCCAACAATGTACAACTTGCTTTCATAGCACAAAAATATGAACATTCAAGTAATAAAACAATGCAAGACTTACTACTAGCTCAAGGCTAGGGAAGACAAAGATCTTGGATTTGGGTGAGGTTTAATGTGTTCTTCCAAGTGGGTTATGCTCCAACTCTTGAACACACAAAAGGGGTTTTGAATAATGATGATCTAGAGATGATTTAGAGGTATGAAAATTGAAAAAGAGATGTTGGTGGGGTGGTGCAAACCTACGGCCAAAGGGAAGAAAAGGGGAAGAGTTTTTGTGATTTCTTCAAGTGTTCATCAAGTATGCTTATAGTATCCTTCCAAATCTTGCAAAGATCAAGTGTATCTTGCTTGGATTGGTTAGAGATCTTAGTGTGATATTATGGAAGATTTGTGAAAGATTTTTGAAAATCTTGGGGATTAAGTGGGGTGTTTGGGCCGAGTTTTTAGAGAGAGAGAGGGAGAGATGTGTTGGTTAATCTTCTACCCAATCACCTTCCATGCATACTAATCATTAGTGATAATATTATGGATTTACAAGAAAAACTCAAGTAATCTCCACTCATGTGGGCCCTTGGCCGGCCCCTATAGGGTGGTTGGTGGGGTCCACTTTGCTAAATACTCCTCCATAATATGTTTAAGTTAATTTCTTTCGGGTACCGCCCGGGTATTTCTTGAATTTTAACCGTGGGTTACCTTAATATTAAAATACCGTTAATATTCATTAAATTTTTCCCAGTTAAATTACTGATTATTTATTTCGGCTTTTGCCGGGTGAAATTACGTGTTACGCGCGTATCGGGTGCGGTACGCGCACTTTATTCGTCACCGGGAGATTTGTACAATAAGCTTTCACGTATGGCTTTGGGTTTCCAAAACTCATTATATTTTGTGAAAATATTATTTATTTTATATTCCGGGTGTCCGGAGTTCGTTTCGCTTATTTAAGTTTTACCGGGTAATCGCCAGTGTCCATACCGGATAGTTTTGCCTGCGCATGATCCTATCATGCTTTGCTATTAAACTTATGCATTCCTATGCATTATTTGGGAACTTCTATCTTTCTAAGGCCTCAATTAAATAATCATCACATAATTACGGTTAATTACGTTAATCGCGTTTAATTAATTAGTACGGAATTACCTTAATTTTGCCGGTTGTTACAAAGCTCTTCTAATAGCTTCCGTAGAAGAAATGCAAGCTCCCAGAAAAATGAAGACACCAATCAGTGATCCCGTCCGGGACGTTAACATAAACCCTGCCTATCCGGAGCAGGCTGTGAAAGTGAACAACCTGCTCCCTGATGAGGTTATGTCTGAATTAATTAATCTTTTGCAGGACAGCAGAGATGTATTTGCTTGGTGTCCCGGGGACATGACTGGGGTTCCCAGAAGGCTAGCAGAACACTCCCTTAACATAGCCCCCTCTTACAAACCTGTCGTCCAGAAGAAAAGGAGCCTGGCACCTGCCCGGAGCCAGGCTGCTTGCCAGGAAGTCGAAAAATTAGTAGAAGCAGGGATTTTAAGGGAGGTACAGTACCACTCGTGGGTGGCTAATCCAGTCATGGTAGCTAAACAAGATGGTTCCTGGAGGATGTGTGTGGACTTCAAGGATCTGAATAAAGCCTGTCCCAAAGACTGCTACCCGCTGCCCGAAATCGACTGGAAGGTAGACTCTCTTACCGGCTTCCAGTACAAGTGCTTCCTGGACGCCTACAAGGGGTACCACCAGATCCAAATGAAGCAGGAAGACGAGGAGAAGACAGCCTTCCACACTGATAAAGGGATCTTTTGCTACCGAAAGATGCCCTTCGGCTTGAAGAATGCAGGGGCAACCTATCAAAGGCTGGTGGATCAGGCCTTCTCGAAACAGATCGGGAGAAATATGGAAGCCTACGTGGACGATTTGGTCATTAAAAGCGAGTCTGGGAAGGCAATGATCGAAGACATCCGGGAAACATTTGACAACCTCCGAGCCATAAACATGAAGCTTAATACCGTAAAGTGCTCCTTTGGATTCGAGGAAGGGAAATTTCTTGGCCACATAGTTGGGAAGTAGAGCATCAAGGCAAATCCCAGCAAGATCCAAGCTGTCCTCGAAATGAAGTCACCCTCCACGAAGAAGGAAGTGCAGAGCCTCAACGGTAAGATTGCTGCCTTAAAACGTTTCCTACCCAAGTCCGCGGAAAAATCCTTACCTTTCTTTAAAACACTCAAAAATTGTATTGACAAGAAGGATTTCCGTTGGACCAAGGAGGCAGAGGCTGCCTTCCTGGAGCTCAAGAAACACATAGCTTCCCTGCCGGAAATGGCAGCTCCTAAAAAGGGGGAAGTAATAACAGTTTATTTGTCTGCAGGATCTGCAGCAGTAAGCTCAGTCCTCCTCGTTGATAGGGGAAAAGAGCAAATACCTGTCTACTTCGTCAGCCGAGCACTCAAAGACGCTGAAATCAATTATGCTCCCATGGAGAAGCTCGTGTTAGCGCTTGTACACACCGCCAAAAGGCTAAGGCGGTATTTCCAAGCTCACCCATTGAAGGTGATCACTGATCAACCCCTACGGTCCATCCTGGAAAAGCCGGAAGATTCGGGGAGGATGGCAAAATGGGCTGTCGGCCTTGGGGAACACAAGATAGAGTATGTACCAAGAAGGGCTTACAAAGGACAGGTGTTCGCTGATTTTTTAACCGAGCTACCCATCCTACAGACAGAAGAAGAGATGAATGAGGTTGAGGAAGAGCAGCCTAACCTCCAGGGGAAGTGGTGCCTTTTCACTGATGGAGCCTCAAGTGCAGAGGGTTCCGGGGCTGGTCTCGTCATTAAAGACCCTCACGGAACTGAATACACTTATGCCCTCCATCTAGATTTCCCCTGCACCAATAATGTTGCTGAATATGAAGCCCTGCTGGCCGGCTTGAGATTGGCAAGAAGCATGAACGTGCAAGAGTTGACGGTATTTGTTGACTCGAACCTGGTAGTCAAGCAAGTGAATGGGGGATACACCGCTAAAGAACCTTCGATGATCAAGTACAAGGATAAGGTCAAAGAACTGATCCAACAGTTCAAGACCTTTACACTAGAGCAGGTGTCGAGAACCAAGAACAAGCAGGCGGATGCCCTAAGCAAACTAGCCTCCCTAACGTTCGCTCACTTGACAAAGAAAGTTCTGGTCGAAGTGCTTAAAGAACCCTCCATCAACGACGAAGAGGTCCAAGATATAGTCACCGAAACGGGATCCACATGGATGACCCCAATAATGTCCTACCTACAAGAAGGGAAGCTGCCAGATAACGAACAAGAGGCAAAGCGGCTGGTCATCAAGGCAAGACAGTATGTGATTGAAGATGGCAAGCTCTATAAGAAGGGATACTTAGCACCCCTGCTCAGGTGTGTTGGGCCCAATCAGAGTGATTACCTCATCAGGGAGGTACACGAAGGAATATGTGGAATGCATGCCGGGCCTCGCTCCGTGGTATCTAAGCTCATGAACTCGGATATTATTGGCCAACCATGCACAAAGACGCTTTTGAGACGATCCGAAGATGTGAAGCCTGCCAACTGCAAACGCCGGTAAAGACCAACCCAAAACATGATCTCGTACCCATCATCTCTGCCTGGCCCTTCTACAAGTGGGGTATGGACATAGTGGGACCCTTCCCACTGGCTCCGGGAAGACTAAAGTTCCTCCTAGTAGCAGTTGATTATTTCACTAAGTGGCCGGAAGTCAAACCATTGGCCACCATCTCAGGGAAACATGTGATGAATTTCGTATGGGAGCAGATAATTTGCAGATATGGCCTACCAGGAGAGATCGTAACCGACAACGGGAAGCAGTTTGCCAACAAGCCATTCAGCAGCTGGTGCACCGAGCTGGGCGTCAAACAGGTTTTTAGCTCAGTAGCTTACCCCCAGTCCAACGGACAAGTTGAACGTATGAACAGAAGCATCGTGGGAGGTATAAAAGCAAGGCTGGGGAAGTACGGCAAGAAATGGGTGGATGAACTCCCAAGTGTTCTCTGGGCTATCCGAACCTTGGAAAAGACGAGTCATCAAAAAACACCCTACAGCCTGGTCTTTGGAAGCGAAGCCGTCATACCAGCTGAAATTGGGGTAAGCTCCGGAAGGAGCACAAGGCGAGATGCACAATACAACGAAAAGGAGGTCTTACTCAACATGGACCTCCTGGAAGAGTCAAGAGATCAAGCCTCCATCAGAGAAGCTAGATACAAGAAAAAGCTCGAAGCCTACTATAATACAAGGGTTAGAAAGGAAGTCTTCAAACCAGGGGACCTCGTGCTAAGATGCAATGAGGCCAGCATGCAGCAGAGTGTAGGGAAGCTAGGTCCCCGATGGGAGGGTCCCTACGTCATCAAGGAAGCCCACAAAGGAGGATCCTACAAGCTAGCTGACCCAAACGGCAACATGGTCCCGAGGCACTAGAGTGATAAGCATTTAAAACGATTCTATGTTTAAATGGTTGTAATGCTACGATGTAACCCACATGAAACAGCTAATGAATGAATGAACTTTCTTTTAAAAAATCATAGTTCACTTGTCACTTATCTTATCAAAGGGTGAGCCCCTCCTAACCAGGCTCCATGGGATCCGGCGCTATACCTACCCATGAAACGGGGATGAGCTCCTAGGCCACAACTGCTCAACAGGTAATGAGGGTAATAACCTCCATGTATACAGGGTGAGTTCCTAATACAATCCACAACTCCATGGGACAAGTCCTTTAGTTGGAATACCTAAACCCATGAAAGAGGGTGAGCTCCTCACACCAAGACAGCTCGAACATGTTCATAACAGGTTACAAGTAAACTACTAGGCTAAACATTGCCCCGGTTCTTCAACTTAAAAAAAAAACTGGGATTAAAACGAACATTTTATAACCTATAAGAAAGGTTAAAAAGCTGATAGGATAAGCATTGCATCGGTTCCTTGGCTCAGTAGCCTAGGATGGGTGACTGCAGCATCCACCTCATGGCAAAAGGTTAAAGACATTGCAAACACTATAAACGACAAGCACAAATGTTCAACACAACCAGAAATTAAATACCAAAAGCATCACCCCTAAAGGGGGAGCACTTCCATTAACATAAAAAAAGCCCGTAGGCCTAAAACATAAAAGAGTTTTTTCACTACATCAGCTTCCCAAAACATAACATAGAAAGATTAAAACATAATAAAGTCATGGAGTAATAGAGTCTTCAGTTTCATCCGCGGCATCATCTTCACCAGTGAAGGACAGAACTCGGTTCCCGACATCTTCATAAAGATCCTCGGTGTCAAGGCCTGCAAACGGGTCATCCTCACCAGCAGGAGGGACGGAGTCAATCTTCAAAGCTTGAAGAGGGGAGGGGTTTTCAAATACCTGCTCTAAACAAGAAACGTCAGACGTACCAGCAGGCTTTAAACGCTTCGAGCTACCCTCACCGCCATCAGCACCCTCCAACATGATCCGAAGGGTCCTCTTTGACACTTAGGCATTAAAAACTTCGTCGGCAACCTCCTTCTTCAAACCTTCAGGCTCCAGTCCTTGCAGTGAAGAGATGGGCTGATGAGAGGCCTTGGCAATGTTCGCAGTATAAGGATAAGTGGAGACCTCCATCGCCTTCACCGCACTCACAAATTCATCACCAGAGGAAGGCTTAAAGGCAGGAAGCTCCTCGATTCTTTGACCCTCAGCGGCTGCTTTAAAACCAGCTTGTATTCCCCCATGACGTCCGAAAGCAATAGCTTTGGCATAAATGTCAGCCAATGGAGCATTAAACTCCTGGGAATGAAGCAAGTTGGTAACAAAACGGGGAACCCCCCTTGAGATCAGCCAATCCCTCTCCTCGGTCAGACGATCCACTTGAGCTCTCAACTCCACACCAACCTTCTCCACAGCAGCCAGTTCTCGCTTAACCGCCTCCCTAGCCTTAGCTAGACTCTCCCTCTCTTCTGCTACTTTCACCTTCTCATCATTCAAACCCCAGAACATTTTATCGAACTTCTCCTTCTCTAAACCAAGCTGAGTCCTGGACACTGCCAACTCATGCACCAAATCCTTCTCCCGAGCAACATATTTAGTTAACTCCTCCTTCACCTTTTGCAATTCCCCCTCATGCTTCTCGTAGGCTCCCTCCACTTGCTCACTCCGAACCAATAAACTACCCCACCTAGCCATACCATCAGGAAACAACGATAGGAACTGCCCAAAATGAAAATACATCTTCTTCATCAAGTCCTTGTCCGTCCACTCCCGGTGCGTAGCCCTTTCGGCATCAGGGACACAGTGATCAATCAAATCTCTACAGACAGAAGGCCTCTTCAACAAGTCAGAACTCTTAATGCCCCACTTTGGAACAGATACCTCCTCACTTTGACCCTGTGGGACAGGAGCATCAGCACTGGCACCAACAACCGATCTTGAACTCTCCCCTCCTTCGGCTCCTGACGGCAACAACTTCTGGTCCCCACTCTTGACTACCACATCCTTAGGCTTTTTAAACACAACAACATCTTTTTTAGGAGAAGACAAAGTCAACTTACCCTTCCCGGTGGCAGGTATACCTCCCATAGCAGACGCAATCAGTGAAGAATCTTCATCCTCCTCCTCAATAACAAGAGGAATGGCAGGAACGTTCCCTGGCCCTGAGGAAACACCTTGAAGTCACTTGCTGGAGCGACGGAGACTGATGGACCTCTTCACTGATGGCTCCGCAACAGCAGACGGAGAGGAGGTAATGCTGGTATACTCCCCCTGAAAACGGACATGTTCGGTCCTAACCACCACATTCTTCCCCTCAGCAGAGGCCCGAACTTTGAACTTAACATCGGCAATGTCATCCAAGGCAAGGAAGTCAAGAGTACTCATTTCTGCAAAAAAGGAAAACAAAGAATTAGACATAACAAAGGGACAAAAAGGAGACAAAAGAAAATAAACCTCAACAACACATACCCTCCCCACCGTGATAAATCACGGGTTCTGTCTCCGGATCATCCCAGTTAACACTAAGACCCATCATAACCAGAAAATCTTCAGGAAAAGTACGGAGACGGGTAGGACAGGTCCGAAGCTTCTCCAACAAATCCTGATCAAGGGTGTTAGACTCAGGCTCTTTTTCATTAAGAGGAGTATCAGGAGACCTCCTTGGAGCAGTGAATGGAAGGAAATCAGAGTTCGGGAAGAAAAATTTATCCTTCCAAGTAGACACAAGACCAATGACGCTGGAAATCAGGGCTGGTTCACACTGAGTCTTTTCAATGGTAAACCAATTCCCATTTTTGGCTAACCTAAAGAACCGACGGTACATAGACAGAGAAGGCTCATGACCAAGACAACGACACACTATTTCAAAATGGATAATACGGGCTACACCGGACGGACACAATTGATCAAGACCAAGTTGATGATACTCCAAAACATTTAGGAAAAACCTAGAAAAAGGGTATCGAAGATTACCCTGATCAAATTGACGAGTATACACGGCTAGTTTGCCGGAGGGAACAGAGGTTACCGGAGTCTTACCCTTCGAAACGAAGGGTTCAAAAGACAACGGAACACCAATTTCCGAGCAAAATTGCTCAGCATCAGACTTAGACAAACGGGTAAATTGGGAAAGAAGATCACTTTTAGCCATAACAAGCAAAAACAAGAGTGCACAAAGAAAGGAGGCACTTACCGGTTTTATAGGAGAAATAAGGACGCCGGCGAGAGAGGGGATCGTGGGAAAGAGAAGGAAGTTATACTAGAAAAGGGAATGGAATGAAGGATTAAGGGGTTTTTCCTTTTTTATAAAGTCCAAAAATTTGAAATAAATAACCTACAAACGGTTACCAAGGCAGAAATCATTCATCTGCCCTATAGGATGACATCAGCCTATATGGCCCATCAAATCAGCAGCCAAAGCAGCAGCTGATGGGACATTAGTCTGCCCCCAAAAGTAATGATGACAAGCAGTATTTAATTACAAAATTAAATGAAGGGACAAGAGTTAAATTAAAATATTAGCAAGGACATGACACAATTTTACAGCTCCCATAAGACCCCCCGTAGTGGGGCGTGATTTTTCGAAAATTGGCAAAAATAGCGCCCCCAACACCGAAACAGGGGGGGCGCTATTTGTGGTTTTTGGTTGTTGGCATTATATAAATAATGCTCGATGATGAATTGTGGCCCAATCAAATTGTTGCACGTGGTCTTGGTGAACGGTAATATTACCGTTAAATTTCAAACGGCTATATTTTTTTTGTTATTTATATACAACACACATATATTAACATACAAACACATATATATTAACATACATACCAAATATACCTTCCAAAAAATATTCAAACACATATTTACCAATATTTGAAGAAAATGGGTTCCCCCGCGTCATCATCTATTGCGAGAGAATATTATAGAGAGTTTCTAGGCGACGAGGGTTATTCCACAGACGAAGAGTTGGAGCAAGATGCCATTACGAGTGCGCTAGCGCTTTCGGCGCGGTATCTTGAAGAAACTAGTACGCCTACACCTCCAAAACAAACTAGGCAGTACTACGAACGAGACCGTGTATCGGCAAATGCTCGATTGATAAAGGATTACTTTGATGAAAACCCGACTTACCCCGACCCAAAGATCTTTAGGCGTCGTTTCCGGATGAGCAAACGTTTATTTCTACGTATATCCGGAGATCTTGAAAACGCGTTTCCGTACTTTAAACAAAAAGCGGATGCTAGGGGGATGATGGGATTCACGTCTATTCAAAAGTGTACCTCGGCACTGCGTATACTCGCATACGGCAACACGACGGATATCAACGACGAGTATTTAAAAATGGCCGAGAAAACAACACGCGATTCTTTGGAGTATTTTTGCCAAGGTACATTACTTTTTTTAATATATGTTGTTATTTATTTTTAATATATGTTTGTATTTATTTTTTATGTATGTTTGTATTTATTTTTTATATATGTTTGTATTTATTTGTTTTAGGAATAATAAAGTTGTACGGAGCCCGTTATCTTAGAAGGCCCACCTGGTATGACTTACAAAAAATTTACGAGGTGCATACGAATGAACATGGGTTACCAGGAATGCTGGGTAGCGTTGATTGTCGTCACTGGCGGTGGTATAATTGCCTAACCGCTTGGCGAGGTCAACACACGCGTGGTGACCAAAAAGGACCATCGATTATTCTTCAAGCGGTGGCTTCAGTCGATCTTTGGGTTTGGTCGGCCTATTTTGGTGTTGCGGGTTCATGCAACGACTTAAACGTTTTTGAGCAATCGCCTATTATTGAGGATTTCATTTCTGGCAGGGCAGCAAAGGCGTGCTTTTACGCTAATGGAAACTACTACCCACACGGATACTATTTGGCTGACGGAATATATCCGAGGTATAGCATTATCGTTAAGACGTTTAGTAACCCGTACGATGAAAAAAGGGCACACTTTAAAAAGGTCCAAGAGGCGGCGCGAAAGGACATAGAGAGATGTTTTGGGGTTCTTCAACAGCGTTGGCATTACATAAGAAACCCTGCTCGTGCATGGACCACAGACAAGCTGCGAGATGCTATGTATGCATGTATAATCATGCATAATATGATATTAGAAGATGAAGGTAAAGCGATATGCCAAAATTATGTACCGGAAGCCGTTCAGGATCTACCGCAAGCTAATATGCAAGAAAGAGTGCTCAACGCACATGAACTTCGTGACCATGAAGTACATGACGCGTTAGCTGCGGATATGGTCCAACAAGCGTGGTCGGTTCGGTATATTCCAAACCCAGGAGGAAACGAAGATGAAGAAGAAGAAGAAGAAGAAGAAGAAGATGATGATGAAGAAGAAGGTGACGAAGAAGAAGAAGAAGATGATGAAGACGAATATGAAGAATCCGAAGATGAAAATTAATATTAGTTGTAACTTTTTTTTAATATTAGTTTTTAATATTATTTGTAATTTTTTTATATTTATTTGCATTCTATTTTAATTATTTTGAGTTAAAAGAAAAAAAATAATAAAAAAATTAACCAATCACAATCAGGGGCTTTATAAATAAAGCCCCACCACTACACCCCTTTTTCAGTTTCTCTCTCCACGCTGACTCAGCAGCCACGTGGACCAATCAGGAAGGGGGGCTTTATTTATAAAGCCCCCCACTACACATGGTCTAAGGGAGCTTGGGATCTGTTAAACTCCTCGGCACTCAGGTCAGTTTCACCAACGCTGCTACCGAGGAACGAAACAACTTACAAGTCACAAGCACTTATAACTTCTTTACAAATGCTTATGACTGGGGGGCTGATGACGTGGGTCCTAAAACGACCACGTCTAAAAACCCTTGTCAAGAAAATAAAGCAAAGTAAAAAATATATTAAGGTTTGTAGAGCTTCTTGGAGTTGAAACGCTAACACAAGGCAGCATGGCTGCCATACGGTAGCTGTGCAGCAGAAAGTGAACAGTAAAAACATTGGAAATATAAAAAGGTGCTTTAGCTTTTCACTATTGGCATAAAACAAAACATCACACAGCTCCATGCCCACCTAGGAAATAGTAAAAGCTGAATATGCACCAAAAGGGTAAAGTCTCACTGCAGGCAGCTGAAAGAGAGTCAACGATGGCCAGGTATAGTAAGGATGCTACCCTAAGGGAGCTCCTGGGCAGATTTCTGTTGCCTATATAAGGAGACCCTTGGGTTTGCATTCCACACACATTCTTCACTACTTCTCTTACTCTCATACTCTCTACATTATTAGCTCCAAAAGAATACATACTTATTCTCACGCCGGAGTCCAAACGCAGTAGACCCCCTCCTGCGTTAAGGCTAACGGTGTCTGTTACCTTGTGCAGGTCCATTCCAGGAGCCAGAGGATCCCCCAAATCATAACTTAAACCTAATATACCACTAACCCTCTAACCTAAACATCTCTCAACCTAATCCCGATCATTTTCCTTGTTGTAGCAACAATTATAGTTTAGCAACTTTTAAGTTTTGACCCGTTCAACCTGTTATCTGTTTAATAATTCTTTTTTATAGCTGGAATATGTAGCTATTGATAATGGTGATTGAATTGATTTGTTTTTTCACTGCTTGATGCTCAATCATATTTATAGCTAAGATAATAGTAAACTTCCTTTAATTATGCTATATTATTGTGTAGAAAAGGACACATGGTCGGGAACCTAGCTGGAAAGAACTCTTCCTACAAACCCATCTTACTAAAAAGTGCAAAGAAAAGTTAAGGAAAGGGAAAATTAGCATATATGATATGAAGGCTTTGAAGTTTTGTACAAATCATTCAAGAGAAGCATATGTAAGTTATCATTTCTTATAGTTGTCATATAAGCTTTTAGTACATTAACTATCACATTATTTTGAAATATTTTAGGGGGGGGGGGGTACTTAAAAGCGATGCGTGATCTTCACGGGTCGAACTTCACTGAGGTTCCCGATGACGCTGAGGTGTGAGCTCGTGTGCAAGCAGGAGGTCGTAGGAACAGGGTATTTGGGGTCGGATCTTCTGATCTCCATTACATGGTGACCGGGACGTCATCCTCTTCTAGCGGGTGTGCACCATCATATGTTGAGTACCAACAGTCCCTAGAAGAGGTATTATGGTTATTAGCATTATGTTTGTGTCCTAATTCAGTTGCAAACTTTGTTGCAGTAAACTAGAGTTTATGTGCATACTTTTTTTTTGAAATAAAGAGAATGCATTCACTTTGTAAATGATAGAGTTCAGTAAGTTTCATCATAGAATCAATTGGCTGTGTAAACTTCCTTTAAGTTTCAAGTGTAGTTGTTCTCTTAAAGAACACAACTGAGGATAAGTTTCTATCAATAAAAAAGGCAGTATAAAATATCTTTTAATAAATTTTTAGGACGGGCCAGATAACGGGTCAATCACAAATGGACACAAACTTTTCTAGGACGGGCCAGATAACGGGTCGAACAAAGACAATATCGTTTGTTTACTAATATCTTTTAATATTTTTTTAGGCTCAAGCTTTATGAGAACAAATGGTAGACATTCATGCTCGTCTTGAAAATGAGACAAAGGAGAGGGAAGAACTTATAGCTCGCCTTGAAATTGAGAGAAAAGAAAGAGAAAACCTTCAACAACACATAAATGAAGCTGTGAAGAAAGAATTACAATACTTTATGAAAAATTGGCGTCCCAGTAATTAGTTATCATTAGTTGGTATCGTTTTAGACATGCATGTTAAAAGTTTGTTTTTGGTTTAACAATGGCGAAACGAATCGAATAAGGCGAACTGAATTGAATATGCTTTGTTATATGCAATCCCGGGTCAAGTACCCAGTTTATGTCGAATTCTACCCAGTCCTGAAATGTTGTAGCTCGTAAATTTACTGCAAAAAATCTGGATTTTTCCTGCAGGTTTAAAAACAGAAAATCTGGATTTTTCCTGCATGTTTAAAAACAGAAAATTTGGGTTTACTGCAGGTTTTAATACAGCAGGTTTTATATATTTTTCTTTCAAATGTTCCGTCACAAATGTGTCAATAAAAAAAATCTGTTTTTTTATTGTTTTGTTACAAATGTGTTGCTAGCTTTAGTTTTGTCACAAATGTGTTGCTAGCTTTAGTTTTGTCACAAATGTGTAGCAAAGTAACAAATTAATAATTAGCAAATTGCGTAAGAAATGCATCGCAATATACGACACCATATTTTTGTTGGAAATACGTTGAAAATTGCGTAGTAAATGTGTAGTAATTGGTTTCCGACGAGGGTTTTTACAACATTTAAGTTTCGTTGCAAATACGTAACAAATTTGACTCTATGACACATTTGTGATGGAAAAGTGTGTTGGTAAACGCCAACTTTCTAGTAGTGACCCATTACTCGCGAAATCGTCCCTCTATTACTCTCTATCAGCCGTGTTCTTCAAGAACACATAATCGCATCAGAACTTTACATATTAAAAGGAACCCGACCATATTGACAAGATGTCGTCTTCCAATACTCTCTCTGCATCAGTTACTTAACTGACCAACATATCATGTATCATGTTTTCATTTGCATACATACTGAACCACTCAACATAAATAATTAAAGAAACAAATAACCTCACCACCAGTTAAGGATGATAAGATTATGAGTTACTACAGGGTTGATCCTTCACTAACAGCTACGGCTTGGAGTTACCTGCAAACAAGAGTGAATGTATGGGTGTGGAGACGACTACACAAGGTAGTTGTTTATGACAAAAACGGGGTGAATGGGGATACTATCTGGTGTGACAGCTCTCCAGGTCAGTAGAAAGTGTCCTCTCCTATTGGGGATGTGATCCCTTTTATAGGAGAGTCTGTATGCCACCATTACCCAAGTCCTAACCGTGGTTAGGTTGTCTCCATCACCCTTAATTGTGTTAGTAAGGTGATATATGGAAAGCATAATTAATGGGAATAGTGGAACATAATACCGCCTCTATTGTTTAGTCAACGTGCTTGAAGCCTTAATTCATGCATGGCATTTGACCATGCATGACTTTCGCCTTGACCGAGACTTGACCATTGACCAGTCATTAATGAGCCTTGACCGTATCTTGCGCGTAGCTTTTGTCCGCGTGGTGACGTTGTGCCGAGTTTGGGTATGTGAAATGGTGTATTCAGTACCCAATCCCATCAAGTCCCCCCAGTCCAGTGTGTCTCTTATCTAAGAAGTAATGATGAGATGTGAGGGGCGTTGGACTTACTAGATGTGTGGTTTTATTTCCTGTGTTGTTGTCTTGCGGTTTAGGCCAGTTGTTCTGTGTTGCAGAATTCATATGCGGAGAACGGGTGATGAGAATTTACGTCAACTTTCCGCAGGAGATAGGACACATCAGTTGTTTTATGTGGACAGTTGTCAGTTCCCCCATGCATTTGAAAACTTGTGGTCCATATGGCGAGTGGGTATGACGTGACCTGTTGCAGTTGAGACGTGTGCAGGCACGTTGAGGCGGTTGACAGGCGAGTGGGCGCGTGTGGCGTCTGTTTGTCTTCAGGTGTACACGTGTCGTTTCCCTATTAGGCTCATCCCCGAAAAGCCTGTCCATTCTTCTGAGTATGACGTCAGGCGTATTAATTACAAAGCCTATATATTGAGTTTCGATTGTGGCTTTTCCCATTTCCTACTATTTCAAAATTTGAATCGTTTCTTCAATGTCTCTGCTTCCCCAATACCATTATTTCTTTAATTATGTCTCAAGAATCACAAGATGTTCAAGAGTCCAGCAAGACGTCAGATTCTGTCAAAGATCTGGGGAAAGAGTCGTCCAAAAGTATAGAGGCTACCACTATTAAGTGGGACAAAGCCTCATATTTGACTTTTCTTGACCAATTTGGCATTTTGCCTGAATGGGAACCAGAACTTCCGGCCGAGGGGAAAACTGCTTTGAAAGCACCTCCTGGTAAAATAGCATTGTACGCTGCCACATTTACCAAATGTTGTTTCCGTCTGCTGGCCACTAAATTTGTGGTGGATGTTTTGTTGAAGTATGGCATTCACCCTACACAGTTGACCCTTTATGGGTGGTGTCGGATACTGCACTTTGAGGCCACTTGCCGAGCATTGGAGATTGAACCTACGTTTAAGAGGTTGAATGTATTTTATGTTCTTGAGGCAGCACGTGGTGGTAGCGGTTGGTATAGCTTAGGCATTCGCCGGAAAGTTAAACAACTTGTATCAGAGAAAGTGAAGTCCATGTATGAATGGAAGGATAAGTTTTTCTATGTCAATCATGGTGTCATTCCTGCACCTTTTCAATGGATGGTGTTAGGCTTAAAGGAGAAGATAGCTGAATTCCCTCCTATGGTAGGATTTAAAGACCAAGATTGGTACAAGACACTCTGTGATCATGCTACTCCCTTGATGATGGATGAATGTCCGGAGAGTGTTTTGAATTTCTGGGGATCAGTCTTATCTGCCCTGAGGGTCATGACCCAAATCCTCCAAAAGGTATTGAAGTCATACCTTCTTTATTGTTTATATTCTTTCTTGTATTATTGTTCATATGTTTCCTATATATTCAGATGTTACTCTGTTACAACTGTTTGTCAAGCGTGGTGAAGCTAAGGTGTTGTACACTCCAGGTGTCGCAGGTGCGCCACGGTTGTCTGAAAGAACAAGCGGGAATTTTTTATTTCCCAATCTAGTGGATCCTCCGAAGCAATATGTCCGAACAGGTTGTGAACTTTACCCATTTCTTTTATTATGGTTAGTTTTCTTTTTGTGCGCGAAGGAAGTGCAGTAGGTACGCGTCCGGCGTACTGATTTAGCGCATTTTCGTGGTAGGTGCGGGTATACAACTCCGCAGAAAAGCCATAAGTGATGTTGAGGTAGTTACTTCGGAGCGCAAGAAATCCTTTGGTTAGTTCTTATAACTTCTAAATTCATTCCTCACGCATAGTTTAATTTTATACAGATGTGGTTTCCGCGTTAGGCACGTGTACATCTAGGAAGCATGCCATAGCAAGCAAGAGAACCAAACCACCTGCTGCTCCCATCATTGTTGAAGAGGTTGATGAAGAGTTGACGGAGTCTGACACGGAATTAGAGCATAAACGCGCTAGGCGTTCTTCTCCTGTCCGCCAGTCAGATGACATTGCTGAAGATTTGTATCAGCAAAGGATCAACGAGTTGAATAAAAAACAGGTGCAAATTCCTCAGTCTTCAGATGGAGATCTAGAAACGACCCGACCGGAACCTATTTCCGCAGTTCCGGTGAATGTTTTTAAACCACTGACATGGCCGACCACGGACAAGCTAGAGATTCCTGTTAAACCTCCGCCCGTGCGCGAGAACCTGCCGATGAAAACACTAAGGCATCTGTCTGGTACTCGTATTCTTGTGTCCCTCTTTATATATTTTGTGATAAATCCGTTGAAATACTGTGAACATCATTTTATGTAGGGCAACATCCTTTTGCAGAGTCTCGGAAGAAGCATCCACCTTTGGTGTTGAAGAAAGTATCCTTGCCTGACCAGCCTGCCGATGTGACCGCGCAGGTGACAATGGATACCGCTGAGACGATTGTGGAGGAGAATTTGCTATCTCAGGCTGAGCCAATCCCGGATGATTTGGTTGTTGATCTAGAGAAGGACGTCACGCCACAGGGTAGGCCTACCCCAGATGAGTTGGTGATTGATGTGGAGAAGGATGTTGGGAAGGGGGTGGATGAGTCTGAAACTCCTAATCTGAGTATAGGGTGTCCTGATTCGCTGTCGAAGCAAGCGCATGAGCCGAGTTCATCACAAGGATTTGAGGCTGCACTTGATAGTGGGAAAAAAGATGAAGTTATTGGTGAGAATCCTTCTGGCTTCAAGCGCACAGTGGTGGATTCTACTGTGATTTACACTGATGCTTCTGCAAGTGTTGGTGGTAATTCCGGTCATCGACGGAGAATGCCCTCATCGCGTCAAGCGGACCCCTCTAGACCATATCAACCGCGCTGGGACATCCTTGACACAACTCGATTTACGAATGCGCTTGATGCGCAGGAGTTTGTCATGATGTCTGTTCCTCCTGCTGAGCGCGATTACCAACATAGCGTCGACCGGCGTTCTCTGTTCATTGATATGGCAATGAACCTTTCTTTGGGTGTTAGCGGCCTCGGGTCTCTTATTAGGCGTGAGAATGAGTTTCAACGGGATTACCAGAATTTGAAGGATTCGGAAGCCGCGTTGTTGGGGCGCGAAGAAGAGTTCCAGCGCGCCCGTCATGAGATCCGGGCAGAGATTGAGCATCACCAGAAAGTTGCCCGTGATGCTGTTGAGGAGATGGAGAAGTTGAAGAAGGAGAAAGCCGAAGCCTCTCAGGCTAGGTCCGTTGCTTGTAAGAGGACTAACCATGAAACCGAACTATTGCGATCCACCATTAAGGAGTTGAAGCTTGAAAATGCTCGCTTGAAGAAAGAGGTGGAGCAAAGTCAGACATCGTATGATGAGAAGCAAGCAGAACTTGCCGATGCCATTCAAAAATATAATGCTCAGCATGATGAACTCCTCAACGCGACTTCCTCTTTGTCTGATGCGGAGACCAAAATAAAAGAGTTAGCGTTGGAGAACTCCCAGTACCAAGAAGAAAAAGCTCTGGCGGAGTCCTCTTGCACACAGGCAAAAATGGAGTTGGATAAGGTGCAAGCTTTGTTTGGGCAAGCCACTGAAATGGTTGTTGCTGCCAATGAGAGGATCACGTGGTTGATGAGTGATGGAGTCGCTGGGGTAAGCTATAAGATCTTCCTTTTGTATTTTGATTATTGACTTATGCAATTTATTGATGTGTTATCTTTTGTTGCGCAGATATTTAAGCGTGTTTGGAACGATCCTGCGCTGACAGAGGTGATTGCTCGCATTTCCAGTTCTTCCGTGAAACAGGGGATCAAGCTCGGTTTCTCCGAAGGCTTTTGCCACCATGCAGATGGCAAGGAGAAGGAGTCTGGTCCGTACGAGAATGAGTCGTACCATGATGAATTACTGAAGGCTTATGATGATTAAGAGCACCTGAAGTTCGAAGTCTTCGATTTGCTGGAGGCATGCGCGAAGACTGATGATCCTGAGGGGGAGTTGCGCAACTACTTCATCAAGTCTGACCGTCTTGGTGCGGAGCTTGCTGAGAAGGCGCAAATGGAAGAGACGGCCAAGGTAGGAGTGACAGATGGTTAGGCTGGAACATTCTCCGCGGCTGGTGACAAGAATGCTGAAGATATATCGCAATATCTTAATCTTGGTTGAACAATGTCTTTGTTTTCTTCATGTTTGTTTGTAATGTTGGACAATTTTATTTTTGAAGCTTGTTGCCACGTGTTTTGTATTCTAATCATTTGCTGATATCATCCCTACTTTTCGTCATCCAAGACTGACAGATGACCTCATGATTGATGTGATGGTTATGCTGGCGTTTGTCAGAATGACTGTCACGATTCTCTAGGGTAATTGAGTGGTTACCATTAATGGTAATTAATGGCCATAACCTCTCTCCTCTATATATAGTAAGTGTGTGTTTCATCTTCTTTATTATTTCCTTTGTACTTAGAAACTTACACCGTTCTTTCTGGAAAAATGGCGGCAAGCTCCTCTAACAACAATCTTGGTGCTAAGGAGAATTTAGCCATGCAGGGGATCATGAGGTTGTCTCAACATCATGATTAGTCTTCCACAGATGCTCTTGATCGTCTGGCAGAATACTGTGCATATCTGTTGTCTCAAGAGGACATGCGTCCTGATAACTTGGACGATCAGGGTACTTCTGATGGAAAACCCTTGAAGATGAAGAAATTATCCGAGCTGGGAGATGTGAAGAAGACTAAAACCAGGAAGGTTAGGGGTTGAAGTGTCTTTTCAGTATGTTGAGGCCTATTGTATATAAGTAAACTCCTTTTTTTTTTTTTTTTTTTTTTTTGAAATTGCTGTTGAATCATCATGTATATGGGGTGTATTTTGTTTTCTGGTCATCCCCATTTTTGTATATGTAACGGTAATCCATGTATTAGCCGTGTACTTGTTGATCAATGGCTTGTATGATAAATGCTCTTTTTGTAATATAAATGAAGTTGGACATAAAGTCCTTATTACAAAATCATGAAATAGTAGATTACATTTAGCATATACGTAGTTGAGCTACATTCCAAGTACGTGGTATTGGCGAACCATCTAACCGTTCTAAGGCATACGCTCCTTTTCCCAATACCTCTTGGACTTTGTAGGGTCCTTCCCAAGTTAGAGCAAGCTTCCCCGGTTTTTCCGCATTTGAAGCTTCATTATTGCGGAAAACAAAATCGCCAACGCGGAAAGCTTGTTCTTTGACCCCGCGCATTGTAATATCTTTCCAGTTGTCTCTTGTATGAGGCCTCTCGGACATAGGCCAAATCTCTGCGTTCATCTAGAAAGTCTAGGTTCATCCGCAGTTCTTTGTCATTATCAATTGTTTGCGCGAGTAAGATTCTTGGGGACGGGTTTATAACCTCTGTTGGGATAACCGCTTCAGTTCCATATGTCAGGCTGAACAGTGTTTCCCCGGTGCTTGTTTTGGAGAGCGTGCGGTGGGCACAAAGGACATGGGGCAATTCATCTACCCACCCACCGCGTCTAGTTCCCAGGCGTATCTTAATGCCTTCAACAATACTTCTGTTTGCGTGATCGACCTGGCCATTGCCTTGAGGATGCGCTACGGAAGTGAATATCTGTTTGATTTTCATTGAGTGGAGCCATTCTTGTAAGTGTTGGTCCGCAAACTGCGTTCCGTTGTCGCTTACAATTTCCATCGGTAGACCGAATCTGCAAATGATAAACTCCCAAATGAATTTCTTGATGTTCCGTCCGTCAATCGTGGCTAATGTCTTTGCTTCTACCCATTTTGTGAAGTAGGCAATGGCAACTACTAAGTACTTGACATTGCCTGGCGCTGTGGGAAAAGGTCCCACGAGATCTATGGCCCATTTTTGAAATGGCCATGCTGTGGTGACTGGTATCAAGTTGTTCTTCGGTCTAACTGTTCCGGGCGCATGTCGCTGGCATGCGTCACATTTGCGCAACTCTCTAACCGCATCGAGGTGCATTCCTGGCCAGAAGTATCCAGCATTCATAAGTTTGGCCACGACCATTCGACTGCCTGCGTGTAATCCACATGTGCCCTCATGAATATCTTTTATTAAATATGTAGCTTCTGCGGAATCTACGCATCTGAGTAATGGTCCGAGATAAGACCGCCGATATAAGATGTCGTCATTGACTTCATAGTGCAAGGCTTTGTGTTGTAGCTTCCTTGCTTCCGCCTTGTTTGATGGGAGGATGCCTTTATTTAAAAAGGCCATGATTGGGGTGATCCAGGATTCTTTTCCAGTTTGAATCACGTTCACTTGTTTTGACGAAACAGATGGTTTGGCCAGTACCTCGATTCGTACGTCTTTCGCCATGTGGTCGAATGCGGTGGACGCCATTTTACTTAAAGCGTCCGTTGGCTTGTTTTGGCTTCTGCGGACATGAGTGACTTTGCAGTAGGGGAAGCTATTCATCAACTCTTTGGTATGTTGCAAATATAAGATCATGGATGGCTCTCTGGCCTCATATGTGCCATCAATGTGATTGGCAACCAACATTGAATCGACATGCGCTTCAATGTGTTGAGCACCCATCTTTTTGGCTATACGTAAGCCTGCGACCAGCGCTTCATATTCTGCCTCGTTACTGGTTGTTTGAAAGTCAAGCCGAATAGCATAAGTGTATTCTTTTCCTTCCGGGGTTATCAAGCGTAAGCCTGCGCCGGCCCCTTCATCATTGCAAGCACCATCAGTGAATAGCTTGCATATTTGAGTTTCATCGGGCGTAGTCGAATTTGACGATGCTTCATTTACGCACTCTTCGACTTTGTCTGCTGGGACCTCCGCT
Source organism: Ambrosia trifida (assembly GCA_028751855.1). Classification (NCBI taxonomy): domain Eukaryota; kingdom Viridiplantae; phylum Streptophyta; class Magnoliopsida; order Asterales; family Asteraceae; genus Ambrosia; species Ambrosia trifida. Next base: position 136,881,744 of record CM054125.1, read on the forward strand.
ATGAAATCCGCAAGGATCTGTCCTTTGAAGGAAGGTCTTGCTTTATATGAGATTGAGTGCTCACCCAGCTCTATTGCCCATTTTGCCAAGCGTCCGGAGAGTTCTGGCTTGCGCAGGATATCGTTGATCCGGAAATCTGTGAGGACATTGATCGGGTGTCCTTGAAAATATCTGCGCAGTCTTCTTGAAGCGTGGATTAACGCGAGAACCAGCTTTTCCATTGTCGAGTAGCGGGTTTCCGCGTCAATCAGCATGCGGCTTACATAATAAATTGGGGTTTGTACCCCCTTTCGATCAACCATGAGCACTGCCCCTACTGCCTTGTCAGTGACGGACAAGTAAAGGGTGAGTGGCTCTTTAGGTAGCGGAGCGGTGAGTGTTGGCAAGTTGCTCAAGCATTTCTTCATGTCTTGAAACGCGGCTTCTGCCTCTTCCATCCAGTGGAAGTTTGATTTCTTCAGACAATTCTTTAATGTGTCCACAAAGGGGAAAGATTTGGACGCGTAGTTTGACAGAAATCTGTTCAAAGCTACGAGTCGTCCCATCAGAGTTTGTACTTCCTTGACTGAAGATGGGGACGGCATCCGTTCAATTGCCTGAACTTTATCTGGGTTGGGACGAAAACCATCTTTGGTGACAACGACTCTGAGGAATTTTCCTTCTTCCATCCCAAAAGAACATTTCCCCGGATTAAGCTTCATTCGCACACTGCGCAGCTGATCAAAAGTCTTCTAGATGTCAAGTAACATCTGGTCTTCTTCTCTGCTTTTGATCACTAAGTCATCAACGTACACTTCTAAGTTTACACCGATTTGTTTTACAAACGCGGTGTCCATTAATCGTTGATATGTTGCCCCTCCATTCTTTAGCCCAAATGGCATCTTGGTGTAGCAGAAGGTACCCATGTCTGTGCGGAATGCTGTCTTGGCTTCGTCTTCTTTGGCCATTTGAATTTGATGATAGCCTTTATAAGCATCCAGGAAGCATTTGAACCTGTAAGGTGCCAAAGAATCGACCTTTAGGTCGATTTCGGGTAATGGGTAACAATCTTTTGGACAGGCTTTGTTTAAGTCTTTATAATCGACACACATGCGCCATGTGCCATTGGATTTTCCCACCATAACTGGGTTTGCCACCCAGGTTTGATATTTGATTTTGCGCAGAATGCCGGCCTTCAAAAGTTCTGTCACCTGTTCATTCATCGCCTTTGTTTTCTCAAGCCCCATACTGCGCTTTTTCTGGGCTATTGGCTCAGCATTTTTGTAGACGTTGAGCTTGTGCTCTGCGATGTGTCGCGGGACACCAACCATGTCTGATGGTTTGAAAGCGAAGATATCCATGTTCTTTGTTAACAACTACTTTAAGTGAGTGCGAATGGGGTCAGAGATTTCATGGCCGATGACAACTGTCTGTTCCGGGAATATGGGGTTAATGACCCATTTTTCCGGTTCGGTTCTGACAGTTGGTTTTGTTTGCTTTGAAGGCCTCGGCGCTTCTGTTGCATGACAAGTTTTGTTTCCGCGGATGAACGCAACACCTGTTCGCGTCGGAAAACCTGCCATCTGATGTGGCGTAGAAGAGTTGAATATCACCAACCCCTCTCGTCCCAGTAGGATATCATGTGAAGAGTTGACGGGGAGCACTGTGAAGTCGCACGTTTCGGTGCGCGAATGCTTCCCGTCTGAGAGTGTTACTGGGAAAGTGAGCGTACCCAGTGGGTAGATTGTTTCATGAATGAAACCTGAGATTGGCTCTGTGGTTGGTGTTATTCTTCTTTTGTCATCCTCGTCCAACTGGTCGAAGCATTGCTGGTACATGATATCAGTGCTGCTGCCATTATCCAAGAACATGTATCTGTTCGATAATGGCCAACAACTCCTGTTGTGACATCCGTCACTTTTCTTTTCATTATATTTTTATAATAATAATAATAATAATAATAATAATAATAATAATAATAATAATGTTAGACATGATACTAATCAAACCCAACATGAACCACCCAAGTTTTTTTTTCTTTTAACCCAACATAACCTAACCCAACCCCCTTTCTTATAAAATTCGGAGCCCACTGCTGAGCCCAAGAAGCCAGCCCAGCAGCCCATCAGACGTGGCCCAGAAGCCGGCCCAACAAACACACCCTACCCCTTCCCCCCTTATCTGTTTAGAAGAAAAAAAAATAGAAACTTTGCTCCTGTCGTGGCTCGAACCCCGGCAGAGAGCCGGGTCAACACATCCATGAACACCAAACCATCTGGGCTACACTTCATATCTGATTAAACCCCAGTTCTAAATGTATATAAGCCAACTCCTATTCCTCTTCCCTGTTACCCGCTTCGACCAGCAGACCCGACCCGAAGAAGGTGGTCAAACCAGTCCCCTTTCCATGAGATTTTGGCCTCGTTTTTGGTAACATTTTAATCCCCTTGACCGACTAACATGCTCCCATAATTATTTTCCATGATTTGTGCCAAAACCCACTCTAATTCGATTTACATACGCGTCTTTGACCATTGACGAGTCAAAACTTAAAAACATTCCATATAGACCACGGCACTATAAAATGAGCACCAAGGATCGTTCTGAATTGTACAGAAAACAAACCCTCACCTCTAATTCCTATTAACAGATCGTTTTTAATCAAGAACTGGTCGTCAGTTGACTTTTCATTTGACCGGGCATTCATCTTCGTGTCAAATCTGTAAGTTATGATTCATGTATTGTTTTCAATCCTCGTTCAAGTCCGAGCAATAACCCTATGGTTTCAGGGCTTATTGATCGTTGATTAGATCGATTAGAAATTCTAGGGTTCTTACATATTATTTGGGGAAGATGACTTGCAAATGTTATAACATAAAAACAATTCGAAACGGAATAAAACACAAAAACTGATGCAGATCAGTGGTGGGCGCGGGCTGAATTAAACAACGAACCGGCCATAGGCCCGGGTTCGAATCCCACAAGCAACCAATGTTTTTTTTAACACCTTTTATTTATATTTATTTTTACCTTTCAATCCTTTAAAATAGTTTTTAAAATATCAAAAGGGGTTTATAAATTCTACAAAATTTATTTTAAGTCAGTTTTATGATGAAGTTTAATATCCAACTTTTAGTTTTTCAAAAATAATTTATTTAATATATATTATAAATATTACAAGTTTATTCATTTATAATTGTAAAATTCAATAAAAATATCTAAGCGATTTTATAAAATTACACAAAAATTATTCTAAACTTGTATAGCAATAAACATTTCAGAAATAATTTTTATTTCAGAAAAATCGTTCGTTTTATATTTTTAATTAATTTTTGTTAGTTTTAATCATAAATAAATCATAATAAATTCATTTTTCAATATTTTTGCACCAAAATTTTATATTAATTATTTCTATCCATTTAGAACAGAAATACAATTTTTAATCTAAAATTTCTTTAATTTTAATATTTTTAAATATTAAAATTATATTTTGACAATTTGAAATAAATAGATTAAATATTCTATTTTTAAGAAAATAATTTTATAAAAATTATTTTCACACTTAAAACTTTATATTGTGACCATCTTTGATTTAAAATTTACAAAAAAGACTTTTGTTTATTTATTTATCAAATTTCTCTTATTTATTAAACGTTAAATTTATTAATCAAACGAATACTTATCCCCAATTCGAAACCCTAGAAAATACTTATAGACTAGATAGACTTAGACTTATTTGTTACCCTATACTTAGGGTGATACTTGGCAACGTTGGATTACACTTATTCAATTCCATAAGACTTACCACCTTGCTAAGGTGAGTATTACTTATCCCCTTTTTCGCTTTTACAACTTTTGGGGTGATTCATGCACAAGTATACAAAACCTTCATATTCATTTACACATACATTTTATTCATTTACAATTCATATACGTGTCTTGTTTATCTTTGTGCTTATGTTTGAACATGAACGTAGCTTACATACAAAATCGTACATCTAGACATAACTTATGTTATGGTGCTCTTTACATATAGACGTAACCTATGTTACGGTGCTCATTTAGACATAACTTATGTTATGGTGCTCTTTTAGACTTGACACGTGTTAGGGTGCTCATTATCAATTTCATCTTACCAACTTTACATTTGATCTTTGTCTTGTTTGCTTACTTGTGTGTTTACATAATGCCTTGGTGATGCTAGACACATGAATTGTACCACCTTTCAAAACTTATACTATATGTAAAAAGCTAAGTAGTACTCACCAACATCATATGTTGACAAATTTTATTTTCGTGCATGTTTCAGGATAAGCTGCTTGACGCTTCACATAGGACTTTGGGCTTAGACTAAATAAATCAACTATCTCAATTGTTGTTGTGTATTTATTTTCACATGTTGTAAAACAATATTCAATAATCAAATATTTACATTTTAGTACCATGAGCTTTTGAACAATCGTCACTACGTAGCACCTCGATGATTCCGCCATCGGTAGGGGTGTTACAGATTGGTATGAGAGCCATGGTGATAGGGAACTAGGTTATTAGATAAGATGCCCTAGACTATAACCGAACTTCAACCTTCATGCATTATATTTCCTAAATTACCCTACCCCTCATTTCCCTCTACTTTCCTTCCTCTATCTTTCCCTTCTTCTCTATTTCTCCTCATCTTTCATCATGGTGCATAGAGATGGTGTCCTACAAGGAGTGGAAAGTCTACATCATCATGGGACGGGAGCAGTACCTTTCATGAAGACACTCTTAGGCATGATGCCTACCCTTATTTTGCTCCTTCAAAGTTGTTGAGCTTTAATGAGTGTGATAGAACACGTGCAATCTGGAAGGGTGGATGCCTGTACACTGGGTTTTCTGGCATAGGCAAGCATAGCGCATAAATCCAATAACGGACCTGTTATGCTTACCTGGGGATTCCTGGAGTGAGTGTCCACTTATAGGCTAAAGCATGTCTTCTTTGATCACCATAGGGTTCAATTCCTTTGAAAAGTCAACGTTCTTGTTGGGCTTTACAGCTAGACAAGGGCACTCCAAGCATATTATGCAAGTCTCTCAATAATACTCTCTCGTTTCATATACAATATTTTGTATTTCATGATTTCCATATACTGCTTACAAATTCATACTTTCATAATCATCTGTACGGTTATACACTTACATTTTCTAATCTCATGATTATTCATTGACTGCCTCATAGATGTCTGCTCGCCGCATGCTCCGTGATGCCAGCCAACGCACTGTTCGTACTCCTGGACAACGTTCTGATCGTCGCCTCGCATCTTTAGTCGCTGAGCAAATTGCTGCAGTGATCCCAAACCTTGTCAGTGAGATAACCCAGAATAGTAACAGTGCCAACACAGGGAGTACGACTCAATTTCGGTGCACTTTCAAACACTTTAACTCCTGCAACCCCACAAAATTCACTGGCGAGGAGGGTGCTACTGGCCTCCTCCAATGGTTTGAAAGTATGGAGAGCACCTTTGTGAACAGCGAGTGTCCTGATGAACTCCGCGTTCGCTATGCTACTAGTGTCCTTCAAAAGGGGGCGCTAACCTGGTGGAATGGCAAAAAGCGCAATCGAGGAGCTGATGTTGCTTTATCTTTATCTTGGGCTGAAGTTAAGGAACTCATGATCGCCAAATTCTGCCCTAGGAACGAAATCAGAAAACTGGAGGATGAATTTCGTGAGCTCAAACAAGACAGTGGTGAGAATCTTGCGTATAATACTCGATATCATGAACTCAGCATATTGGTTCCACACATGGTCACCCCGATCTCTCGAGCAATCGAGAAATATATCGAGGGATTACCTGACCTGATTCAAGACGTTGTCACTGGAAGCAAATCTACTACGGTGGAAGAAGCCATCCAGCTTGCAGCCACTTTAACAGACAAACACGTAAGGAAAGGAATCTTGGTTAGGAAGGGCACCAAGACGTCTTCTGAGAAAACCACCCATGTTGTTGAGTCATCTAAGACTGTTTTAGCAAAGGCCGTCACTACTTCTTCGAACTCTAAGAAACGAATGGGCGATAATCAGAACCATGCTGTTGTGAATCCTGTGACTCAACCTCCTATCAAGAAAGCCTACACGGGAATCCATCCTCAATGCAACACTTGCAAGTATCATCACCCTGCAAATCTTCCATGTCGTCAATGCACTAGATGTGGAAGGTTTAGACACTTTGTCACCACTTGTCGAGTAATGGTTAGGACACAGGATAATCATCAAACAGCTGCCCAGGAACCACTACTGATTACTAACGGTCGGGCATGTTATCATTGTGGAGACCCTAACCACATGCGACCTCGATGCCCTAAATTGAATAATGTAAACCTGGTGGCACATGGACGAGCTTTCAATATCAATATCAACGAAGCAAACGGTCAGGATGACGTTAATCCCACTGGTTAAGCCATGGATGGAATCTTCCTAAGACTCGAGAATCCAATACTTGTGTTTTCATTTTCTTGATCCTATTATCATTTTGTACCCAATCATAAGCATATAACATCTAGAAATTTCCTTGCATACTATTGTGTACGAACGCAGGTTGGAAATTTACCATATTTGGATACATTTATTTTAATCATAGAAGTTTAAAGACTCTACCTTACATTTATTTGAAACATTTAGACAATTTCCATAAAAATCAAACTACTAAAAACTTGATACTTGATCCTATAGAGCTTTTCTAAAAACATCATTGTTTGTTATATGAAACTTGATTTTTCCCTTAACTTGACTATCCATTGAACATTTAATTATTCATGATACTCGTAAACTATTTCTATAGGCCACTAAGATAACACTTACACTTAATGGTTGTAGTACTTACAAACTTGCTTGCATGTGTGTATTATCCACGCAACTCAGATAAACATTTCATTTAAAGGGCTCCTCGGACGAGTGGTAGCCCATACTTAGATACTGTTATGCTTACAAGTCGTTGCAAACCAATGTAATTGAACTCATTATTATATAGCTTCATTTCGTTGATAGCATCTCATTGTAACCCAACGTGTTTGTTGTGTCATCTTCTTGTGGAACTTATTTGCTTTAATGTGTTGTTAGGTTAGGATCATAGAAGGACATAAAACCTTAATGTAAGGTAAATTGATGATTCCGGTCTGGAACGCAATCATTAATTTACAGGTGCGTTAAGGTGGTATGAAATTCTATTAGAGTTTTTGGTAGACGTCAAGTACGTTTTCGATGTGTCAAAGGTGTGGTGGGTTAGCTGCGGTATACCCTATATATAAACACTAATGACGCATCGAAAATGAGACTGGAAGTCGAACCAGGAACAAACTCTAGTTACTTGGTAGTTCCTTTGGTCTTTCTATAATCAATCAACTCATACATTTATTTTAGGATTCCTAAAACTTGAAGTTTAGTGTTTTACTAGATTCTTATTTTCCTTACTATTTGAGACGAACCTAATCCAATCCTTAACTCACACCTATCAAACCTCTTATCCAAATCATTTGAATTTTCCAACCCACAGTTATCTTAATTTTTACCCAAACATCCATAACCCTATGTTTCTAATAACTTCGGGAAGAAGTTTCTAAAAGTAGGGATGCTATGACATCCGTCACTTTTCTTTTCATTATATTTTTATAATAATAATAATAATAATAATAATAATAATAATAAAAATAAAAATGTTAGACATGATACTAATCAAACCCAACATGAACCACCCAAGTTTTTTTTTTTCTTTTAACCCAACATAACCTAACCCAACCCCCTTTCTTATAAAATTCGGAGCCCACTGCTGAGCCCAAGAAGCCAGCCCAGCAGCCCATCAGACGTGGCCCAGAAGCCGGCCCAACAAACACACCCTTCCCCTTCCCCCCTTATCTGTTTAGAAGAAAAAAAATAGAAACTTTGCTCCTGCCGTGGCTCGAACCCGGGCAGAGAGCCGGGTCAACACATCCATGAACACCAAACCATCTGGGCTACACTTCATATCTGATTAAACCCCAGTTCTAAATGTATATAAGCCAACTCCTATTCCTCTTCCCTGTTACCCGCTTCGACCAGCAGACCCGACCCGAAGAAGGTGGTCAAACCAGTCCCCTTTCCATGAGATTTTGGCCTCGTTTTTGGTAACATTTTAATCCCCTTGACCGACTAACATGCTCCCATAATTATTTTCCATGATTTGTGCCAAAACCCACCCTAATTCGATTTACATACGCGTCTTTGACCATTGACGAGTCAAAACTTAAAAACATTCCATATAGACCTGTTGGGTTATATTGAGACCACAGTTACCAGATTAGAGACTTTTGATAGCCTACTGTATAGTTTGATAGTTGAAGGACTTAGTATGTAATTAAGACATAGTTTTGTACACAAACCCTAGATGTTGCGCACTTAATTACACGGGCCCTGCGCACTTAACATAAGTGCGCAGGCCCAGGGGCTTTCCTATATAAAGGATGTGTGTGCACAGCTCTAGGGTTGGGGTTTGGGATAATCTTTGTAGCACACGTGAATAGGTGCGTATTTGTCAGTGTATTCCAAGGTGTTCATCATCAAATCCGTAATGGAATCATCATGTTATTCATTATGTGTGTCGGTTTTATTCATGTTCATCTAGTATCTTTGTCTTTCTGGATTAATCACTTAAAACACCTAACAAATAGGTGTTTCTAAGTGATAACAATCTATTGCATATCACAAGATCTAGCTTTCGGGACTTACAATTTGGTATCAGAGCCTCTGTGCTCTAGATTGTATCTACTTTAAGATACCAAAACCCTCATCTTGTTAGTTTTTATTATCAAGATTATTTTCTTTATAAACTTTAAAATTTAGGTGTTTTTCTTATATTTTGGCTTCAAATTTCGTGAAAATTGTGTTTCTAAAAGTTTAGAGTATGTTATTTTGATTAGAAAATGTTTTGGAAAGGATTCAGCTGAGTTTTGTGTTTTTCACAGCCTGTTTTGCGCACTTGTTTCTTACAATTTGCGCACTTATTTCATAAGTTGAGCACTTGTTTCTTGGTTTGAGTACTTGGCTCATATATTGCATACTTGTGACTGTGAGTACTTAAATCTCTGATTTTAGTACGCAATCAAGTCTTATGCGCACTTATTGCATTTCCATTGTCTTGAGCACATATTTAGGGTTTCTGCGTACTTAAACAGAAATCTTGGATTTGTGCGCACTTACTGAAGGTGTAGTCTTGAGTACTTGGCTAGGGTTTCTGCGAACTTAAAATCTTAAACGAGAGTTTAAGTGTCTGCGCACTTATTTTAGTATGCAGATTGATCAGTAAACACTGAGCACTTATCATGCCCAAGTGTTGACTGATCTGCGCACTTATCAAGAAACACAGCCACACATATACTTCCGAGCTGCGCACTTAACAAAGACTACAACTTGACAAGGCTGTTTACATTCTTACAGGTTGCTGCATACTTATCTGGACTGCTGTGAACTTAGCTGTGAACTTAGCTGCGCACTTATCTGCGCACTTAGCTGTGTACTTACGGACTTGGACATTTTCTGGACTGATAACTAAAATCTGTTTAACTAAATCCTTAAAAATTCATCTAAATTATGGCCGGTAACGATAACCATTCAAGTGTTAACCCTATCACTCAACAAGAACTTGAAACCGGAACCACAACCAGAGTTCCTAAGTTAAAAGGTGTTGAAGACTATGGAACTTGGAAGAACAGAATGAGGTCATTTTTCTATGTTACAGACTTCACCCAATGGAATTCTATCCAGTTGGGCCCACACATTCCCATGAGAACCACTGCCACAGGAGAAGAGTTTAACCCTGATCCAACCACTTACACTGATGTCGATAAACAATTACTCCAGAGAGATCACAAGGCTTATGGTGCTCTAACCATGGCCTTATCAAACGATGTTTATAACATGTTCGAGGAGTATGGCACGGCACATGATCTATGGTTTGCATTGAATGAATACTATGAAGGGAACGAAGAGATGCGCCAGTACAAGCAAGACATGGTGCAGAAAGAATATGACATGTTTGGCAGTATTCGTGGGGAAAGTTTGAGCTCACACATTGAGAGGTTCATGAGCATGTTGACAAAGATGAAGAAGGCGGGAATTCCTGTGAACAACAGAAATTCAATCAAGAAGCTGCTAGACTCACTGCCAAAAGAATGGAGCATCCAGTGTATGTTGATCAGTAAAGAATATCTAGACGCCCAGTCTACCTTGGCTGATCTTATCAACACCCTGAAGTCGTTTGAGATGGACATCACGAAGAGAGAGATGAACCAGACCAATCCGAAGGCAGTACCCATCACTGCAATGAAAAACTTGGCATTAATGACTCCAGTGGGTAACATGGGTTCAAGCTCATCTCATGTGTATGCTGATGGAATGATTGGTGGTAGCTCCAGTTCAGGAAAGACCGTTCCATACTCTCAACCCAGTGGCAAGAACTCTCAACCCTCAACCCTCAACTCTCAATCCTCAACAAACAAAGCTTGCTAATGAACACGTTGAACTCTTCAACGCCTTCATGACCAGCTTTGAAGCACTGAAGACAGGTGATCTGAAGAATGATATGATGAGCCCGGAAGATATGTATCAAGTGGATCCCGATGATATGGAAGAGATGGACCTGAAATGGCAAATGGCCATGATTACTCTAAGGGTTAAGAGGTTTCAGGACAGAACAGGTCGAAGGGTTGGACTAGGAAAGGCTGGCTTTGATAAGTCAAAAATCAGGTGCTACAACTGCAAAACTCTCGGACACTTCAAATATGAATGTCCAACGTTGAAGCAAGCTGAAGTTAAACCTGCAAAGAGAATGGTGGCAATCACGGATGGAGGCGAAGCCAATCAGCAGAAGGCACTGGTGGTTCAAGATTTTGACTGGGGAGAGGAAGTTGCTGTGGCAGAGGCTGAAGTGAACAAGGCACTGATGGCAAAGATCTGCACAAAATCAACACTTGGTGTGAGCTCTTTGGAAGGGTCATCAGCGGAGATGCCAAAAGGAGAAGGGATGGAGAAGGCTGGTCTAAAAGGTGTGTTGAGTGAGGACAAGGGAAAGGAGGCTGCTGCCGAGGAAGCTTTAGTTGCTGAGAAGACTTCCACAAGCAAGGCTGATCAACAACCGCAGAGCATGCAGAAGAAGGTTGAGGAGAGAGACCTGGTAAGTATTCCGCTTGAAATAAAATCAAAGTTGTGCTCACCAAGGTGTGTTACAGCCGTTGCTTACTGTTTGTCCCACAATAGGAGAATTTTAAGGGAGATGGATGACATCCGAAAAATCAACACTGAAATGAAAGAAAATGAGTTAGCATATCAGCGAAAGTTAAATGCAACAATAGCTGAAATGCACACTCTAAAAGAATTTGTTCTCAGAAAAGATTTTTTAATAAATGACTTAACTGAAAAACTAGAAATATCTAGAAATGAAACAAATCATCTCCAAATTGTTGTGGACAAATGGAATGTAAGCAAGCATGCTCATACAGATATCCTTGATTGTTCAAGGAAATCATTCGTCAAAGATGGAATTGGGTATAAGGATAAAAAGGGAATTGTAAAATCTCTATTTTTACCCTTGAGCAAAAGTGAATATATACCCATTCCAAAACCACATCCAAAAAATGATCTTTTCGAAAAAGAATGTGTCACATCTGAGTCAAGCTCTAATATAAGTAAAAGCAGTGCAGATATGACCCAACAGGATCAGGTGGACGATGATGAAAGTTGTGGTGGACAAACTATGGGGTTAGGTCACCCAGGTGCCAATTACTCTACAGTGAATTGGTTCATCTGGAGTCATGACAAGTCAAAAACTTCTTTGAATTCGGATGAATGTAATAATTTAACTAAATTGGATGACTGTAATAGTTTATCTAGGATGGATAACTGTAATAGTTTATCTAGGCCGGATGACTGTATTACATTAACTTCTAAACTTGATTTCAAGGGTGTTGTGGACCCTAATGATAGGATGAATCCTATCAAACGATCAGATATTTGTGTTGAAAATGTTATGCCAGTTTGTGTTGATCTAAATGATGCATTCTCTGATAATGAAAATGTATATAGACCATCTCCGTTTGTTCCAGAACTAAAAAGAAACAGGTTTGGGAAATTTCTTACTGAAGAAATTCCAGAGTTTACACCATCATCAACAGATATGTCATGTTCTGAAGAATCACAAAGTGAAACAGATAACACGACTTCTGAAGAATCACAGAGTGATACAGAAAGTGACATCAGCGAGCCAGAATGCAACACAAATGAAGAATCAAGCAACAACAACAGTGATGAAGCATGTTCAAGAGACAGCCCCAACTCAAGCAAATACAAGAGAAGAACATCACAACCATCATCATCCAGATCTTCTTCAAAGATCAAGCCTAAACACTCTAAATGCTTTAGATGTGGAAATGAGGGACATGTGGTCAAAAATTGTCATTTAAAACCCAAACCACAAAGTGATACCAAGACCCAAAAATCTTTTTCGGTTCAAATTAAAGATCTTCAAGAAACTATAAGAAGTTTTGTTAAGGTCACAAAAACTTGGAAAAGACAAGAGTCAGTTTTGGGTGAAAATCACGACAGATTAAAACTAAAACAGACCTGGATTCCAAAAGTTACTTAAAATATGGTCTGAGTCGTGATTGTACATAGTGTCTCGTATATTTATCTGTATATTTCTCTTGTTCTATGTGTTTTTCAGAATAAACTACAGAAATAGTTGATTGCCCTGATGAGATATCTTTGGCATGTTGATAGCGGGGTGTCAAGGCACATGACGGGACTAAAAGAACTCCTCAAAAACTATCGGTTCATTGATGGAGAGTTTGTTGCTTTCGCCGGCAACGAGAAGGGAGGAAAGATAGTTGGGATAGGAGACGTGATTTCTGATGCACTGACTTTAGAAGATGTGAACTATGTTCCAGAATTGTGCTACAATCTGCTGAGTGTATCACAAGTCTACGACAAAGGAATCTCAGTGTTATTTAATGACATGGAGTTCATCTTTCTAAAGCCAGGATTCATACCTCCTACCAATATGATTATGCTTAAAGCTCCTAGACAAAATAATACTTATGTGATAAACATGAGAGATGCAAAGTCTGAATGTCAAATGACATGCTTACTTTCTAAAGCATCCGAGTCAGAGTCACTGCTATGGCACAGGCGATTAGGACATGTTAACTTCAAAAATATTAATAAGCTTTCAAAACTAAATCTTGTCAGAGGTCTTCCTTCCAAGGAATTCCCTTTTTCTGAAACATGTTTAGCATGTACCAAAGGAAAACAACACAAAAAATCGCATAAGTCCAAAGCTGTGAACTCCATAGACTCACCTCTTCAATTATTGCACATGGATATTTTTTGTCCTATTAGTGTTAAAAGTCTACCTAAAAAGTCTTATTGTTTGGTGATAACAGATGATTTTTCCCGATTTACATGGGTGTACTTCTTGGAATACAAAAGTGAAGCTACTGAGATATTGATGCTGTTTGTTCCTCTCATTGAAAACATAATAAAGACAAAAGTTAGATCAATCCGAAGTGATCACGAAACTGAATTCAAAAATCAAAGTTTCGTGACTTTCTGCAACAACAGAGGAATTCATCTTCAGTACAGTGCTACGAGAACTCCTCAACAGAATGGTGTTGCTGAAAGGAAAAATCGTACACTTATTGAAGTGGCCAGAACCATGCTTATCGACTCTAAATTGCCGATCATTTTCTGGGCTGAAGCTGTGAATACCGCCTGTTATGTTCTTAACAGAGTCTTAATTGTAAAGACGCGCGGAAAAACAGGTTATGAATTGCTCTTTAAAAGAAAACATCTTATTGACTACTTCAGGCCTTTTGGATGCTCATGTACGCTGCTTAACAACTACGAGAACATAATGAAGTTTGATGCAGTTGGAGATGAGTGCTTCTTTGTTGGATACTCTTCAAGTCAAAAATCTTATAGAGTGTACAACAAATGAACCAAAATGGTTCTCGAGTCTTTTTATGTTGATTGGCAGGAATCCAACTCTACCAACACAGGAGCCGGTCCTGACTGGTTCTTTGACGTGGATGTTGTTTTCAACAATTTCAGCATCATTGAAGAACAACCATCTGAAAATCAAGCAGTCGATCCTTCTCCTCTTGAAGATACTCTTTACTCTTCCGAAGACGATGCTGCACCTTTCACCACCCGATTTTCTCCACTCATAGCTGATCCAATTGTTCCTCTTCAGTCCACAAATGGTGATGCAACTGTTGAAACTACTCCATCTCCTGAAGGTACTCCAGCTTCAGAAGAAACATCTTCAGCACAACAGTCTGCAAATGATCCATCCAGTTCATCAATTCCTGTAGATCATCTTTCTAATCTGCCTCCCCAAATTCAAGAAGAACCAAACATGGGATTTAAGTCTTCTAAGGATCACCCTGTGGAGAACATCATTGGACCAATCTCTGAGGGTGTTCTTACTAGGAATCAGGCAGATAAACTTAATATTGCACTTTCAGCCTTCATATCTCAGACGGTACCTTTCAGCATTGAAGATGCTGTCAGAGATGCAAGTTGGGTTGAAGCCATGCAGGATGAGCTGTATCAGTTTAGAAAGCTAAAGGTTTGGGAACTTGTGGATTTACCTGAAGGAAAGTATCCTATCAGAACAAGATGGGTGTTTCGCAACAAAATGGATGAAAGAGGTGTGGTAATTAAGAACAAGGCTCGTCTGGTTTTTCAGGGCTTTCGTCAGCAGGAGGGTATTGATTATGAGGAAGTGTTCGCTCCAGTTGCTCGACTTGAAGCATACGTATCTTCCTGGCATACGCCTCATACAAGAACTTCAAAGTCTTTCAAATGGATGTGAAGAGTGCATTCCTGTACGGGAAGATCAAAGAAGAAGTCTATGTTTGTCAACCCCCGGGTTTTGAAGATCCTCATCATCCCAACAAGTACTACAAACTGGATAAGGCTCTCTATGGACTTCATCAAGCTCCTCGAGCTTGGTATGAGACCTTATCTTCATACTTGCTGCAGAATGGGTACACCAGAGGGAAGATTGACATGACTCTGTTCACCAAAGAAGTCAACAAACACTCTATCCTTGTTCAAATTTATGTTGACGATATTATCTTTGGCTCCACTTATGAAAACTTATGCAGGGAATTTGAAAGCATCATGAAGTCTCAATTTGAAATGAGCATGATGGGCGAATTATCGTTTTTCTTAGGCTTGGAAGTGCAGCAGAAAGAAGACGGAATTCTCATCCACCAAGCCAAGTATACAAGAGACATTCTGGCAAAATACAACATGACCGACTGCAAGCCGTCCAATACTCCTTTTGCGGCCCAAACAACACTTGTACCAGATCTTCAGGGGCCTTCAGTGAATCCTCACACTTATCGATCAATGATTGGCTCCTTGATGTATCTAACAGCTAGCAGACCAGATATCATGTGGGCAGTTGGATGCTGCGCGCGTTTTCAGTCCAATCCTAAGCAATCGCATGAAACTGCAGTGAAAAGAGTCTTCCGCTACCTCAAAGGAACACCAAAACTTGGTTTATGGTATCCTAAGAGTGATAACTTTGATCTAATCGCTTACTCTGATAGTGATCATGCAGGTTGTAGGATTGACAGAAAATCTGTCTCTGGTGGTTGTCAATTTCTGGGTAACAGGCTAGTGTCTTGGCAGAGCAAGAAGCAGACTACAGTGTCCATCTCCACTGCTCAGGCTGAATACACAGCTGCATCCAGTTGTTGTTGTCAGGTGTTATGGATCCAAAATCAGCTTTTGGACTACGGTTTGAACGTCATGCATACACCTATTTTTATTGATAATGATGCATGTGGTGACATCGTGAAGAATCCAATTGATCATTCTAAAACTAAACACATTGAAATTCGGATTCACTCAATTCGTGATGCTCACGACAAAGGATATATACAGGTGTTGCCTATAGATACTGCTGATCAAAAGGCAGATATCTTTACAAAAGCTTTCGATAAAACCCGGTTTCATCAGTTGGTTACATGGCTTGAGATGATAAATTTTGAATAAAAAAAAAAAACTTTACTTGTGCATATTTTATAGAAAAATCTTCTTTTCTTTTAAAACAAGATTTTTGGGGGAGAAAGTAAACCAGTCCATTCCTAATGCAAAATTAATTCAGGAAATGATAGGAACTAATCATATCTCGTCAGCATGTGAATAGGACCCAGAGGATGTTGTGGCCTCAAGCAACGATGTGTCGGTAGATTCAGCCTGGAATCAAGTAAACTGCTATTAGGTGATTAACAATGAAGATCTACACGGAAAGCTGGATTCCCACTGTGCTTTAGGTCTGCACAAGCTGAGTCCGGTCATACATAGGTTGAGAAATTAAAAGACACAGAAAATTTTGTGCATAGGTAAATCAAAAGACACCTAAGAGTGCAAGCTACCAATGCGGGGCTAAGAAAAACAAAATTTTTGAAACTGAGCAGCAAAAGACACGCAATGTTAGTGACGTGCAAACATATCTAGATAGCTCACCAAACGATCAGATGATCATCTTCTCTGCTTATGGTAACATAGACCTGAAGCTCTCATCATCTGATCAAGATCATGATCATCTTCTCTGCTTATGGTAACATAGACCTGAAGCTCTCATCATTATATTTCAATAAACCTTGAGGATTGGTAGGCTAATACCTAGCACACTGTGGGGTCCATAAAATTTTCGTCAATATTACCAAAGAACATGATAAACAGCATCGCCAAACACATGTTGAAAGAGAAAAGGCATGGATTTAAGTGGACAAGCATACCGACAATTGTTCTTAGGCTGCAGCTATCCAACGGAAAGTTGAAACGGGTTCTGGCAGGTATGGTTTGTATGATCTTGAATGCAGAAGGTGAGACTTGGTAAAACCCCACTTATCAATATGGATTTGGGCTTTAAAACTCACTTATTGGGCCAAATTGAATCTGTGCGTACTTATTGGGCCCTGCGCACTTGACTCAAGTGCGCAGGCCCATCTGTTGACTGTATATATACTGAGTCAAATTTTTTTTAAAGTTTTATCTTCTTTAACCTCATTACAAACCCTAATTCACCTTAACCTTATCTGTTCATCAATCATCATCGTTCATCATCTTCTTCCATTAAAACCCTAATCATCATCTAATCACACACATACACCCTCAAATCAGTATCAATATTCTCCTCTTGTTTGATTCTGACTACTGATTAAGGTAGTATTTTGTACTAATGGTTTATTGTTTGTGATTACAGGGACTGAACGCATGATTAAGATGCATCTGTTAGGGTTATTAGTTGTTTTATTGGTTTTTGAACCTTTGAAGATCTGCGTACTTGATAATGAACAAGTGCGTACTTGTCTCATAGAGACTACGCACTTGTCTCATAATCATACAAGTCTTCAGAAACCCTAATATCTTGCGTACATAAATGTGAACTTGAAAATCTTGAACGAAGGTTCAAGTGTCTGCGTACTTGCCTAGTACGCAGACTTGACTGGGTTGCCAAGGGGTTACCATGCCCGTGTTTGACTTGATCTGCGCACTTGACTTGTGCCTGCGCACTAACCTAAGTGCTCAGTCAAGTATGTGCGCACTTGACTGAGCACATGAATCATTGGACTGTGACTTGAACTGCGCACTTAGTAACCATGCGCACTTGGACTTTAAGCAACATATGACATTCATTTTGACCATTGAGACACTTGAACGGACTGTGTACTTAAACCTGGACCTTAATGATCTTACAACTGAAACTCAAACGTATCATGGACACCGATGACACCAATCCATCAAACCTTAATCCTATGACTGTTAAAATTTCAAACCTAAAAATTAATAAAATCTAAGTCTAAGTTCGTTGTCCATCTAAGTTTAAGTCTAAGGTCAGTTATTGGAAATCTAATTGGCTTTTCGTGCTCTTGGTTAAACAGATGGCACTCGACTGGGATCCGAGAGGCATGCACAATCAGCCAATGAATCTGGAAACTGATGATGTCAAGTTTAAAGACGTAGTGACTTGGATAAAACGCAGCAAAGTCGGATATGTTGTGCAGCACGTTATACCAATTTACGTTTCTCATATTGAAGACTTCTGGAGGTCAGCTCGAGTTGAAACTGCATCAAGAGTCAAGCGAATCAACGCTACAGTCCGAAACAAGGCTGTAGTCATCACTGAAGACACCGTTCGAAACGTACTGAGACTGCAAGATCAACCAGGAACTGTCAGATTCATGCCTAAAGCAGATATTCACCAACAGTTCAAGAATTTCGGCTACAAGGGTGATTTTGACAAGAGAGGCGACATCAAGAAGAGCCAACTAACAAGAGACTGGAGACTTATTAGTCATGTATTTATAATGTCTCTATGTCATAGAAAGGGAGGCTACAACGCGCTAAGTGCTGAATGGTCGACAGCGATGATAAAGATTTGCAAGAACGAAGCGTTCAACTTGTCAGGCATGATCTTTGATTACATGGTAAAGAATGCAGAAGCTGGGTCAGGCAAATGGGCTATGTACCCAAGGTTCGTACAGATGATGATCAACGCTCAACATGAGAATCTGCCTCTCGGTGATCAATACATTTTCACCAGAGGTGCACGATTCTTTACAGAATGCAACACGCCTGACTGGGAACCAATGCTGGAGAATATGTATGCGGCCCAGCGATATCCATTTGTCATGGAGCTGTACAACAAGATCAGGAAAAGAAGGTCAGATGCTACTGAAACTCGACAACAACCCACAGCTGCTCCTGCACCTGGACCATCTGAACCCACTCCTTCAGCCCAGCCAACTGCTGAAGAAATTGCCCTAGAAAAAGCAAGGGGCAAAAGAGTGGCGACTGAACCTGCTCCATCAAAGCCCAGCAAAAGGACAAGACCAGCTGGTTTATTACAAGAAGGGAGAGATACATTGACACCTAAGCAACTTGAAACTGCTGCAGCCTTACAAGAAGTTGCTGAGTTTGAGAGGGCAGCGAGAAAGAGATGGAGAGAACAGCTACCTGAATCAGAGATTCCTCGTGTAGTGACTCAGGATGATATTGAGGAACAAGTGATCTTAGAATCCATCTTTGGGGCAGAACAACCGAATCAACCAGGGCCTTCCACTGCTGCTGCTCCAGCCCCCAAAGCTCCAGCCCAACGATCAGCTGAACCATCCTCCTCAACTCCTGCTGCACCACGTCGCAAACCAGTGCATCAGGAACTATATGAGAAGCTTGTGAAAGAGGTTGGTAAAACTGCTGCCAGGGAAATCTGCACTCTGAAGAGTGACGTGAACAACAACCAAGAGCTGAGAAAGAAAGTAAAGAAGCTCAAACACAAGAACCGGAACATGGAGAAGATCATCAAAGATCAAAGATACCTGATCAAGTTTCAGAATCAGGTTCAAATGCAAATGTTTGAGATGTTCCAGGATTTCAAGAAGCAGCAAACTGGTGCTCCCAGCACTACATTTGATGAGACTTTTGATTTCGGAAAGTTTTTGGAAGAAGAGAAAGAGAAAGAAAGAGTTGCTGAGGAAAGTGAGGTTGATGAGGTAAGTGAAGATGAGATGCCAGAGAGATTTGTGGAAATGGGAATGGATGAAGAAGTTGTTTATGAGACGTCTGATGGGCACAAGTTGGATCCTGAAAGATCAACTTGGTTTCCTAGAAGGCCCATCACCATTCCAGCCTTACATCAGAATATCCATCACACCAAGTCAGCTCACCAGGAGAAGATCATCTCCTGGAAATATGATGAAGATAAGAGATTGTTTGCTGTGAAGAGAAGAGGGGGAGTGATACAATATTTCAAGGGTCAAAAAGAACTGAAGTCTCTCCCCCGATGGGATATCAGGGAGCTCAGCAGGGCCCCATTCATCAATCACTCCCTCGACTCCCAGGCGGCCATGGTCGAGTGGTTTATCAAGAAAGAATGTAACACTGATTTCCAAATCCTAAAGCCGCAGAAACCAAGAAGGAGGATCTCCAAGAAAAGAATCGATCCAGCAACCGGACGTGGCATGATAACTTATGTGATTGACCCTCCACAGGTCGTCACACGAGTTCCTATTAGATCTGAGATTCCAGTGATGCTGAGAGACTTTAAAAAGTGGTTTTACGACAGCAACACTGGTGAAGCAGTCATTAAACTGCAGGACGATTCGGAGGCTTTGAGGATTTTGGATCCAGTAGACGTGTTTGCACTTAATCTGTCAGATCTGAATATGCTGTTTGCAAATCAGATTAATGTGGGTGCCGGGAACGCGTTGTTTGAAGAAGCGGTGTTATTTAGAAGGGCTGTGGATAGAGCTATGAATCTGAAAAGAGAGCTGCTTGAGATAATCGACAGGATCAATGCAGCAGATAAAGAAAAGGATGATAGGGAGAAGGCTGCTCAAGCTACTGCTGGTGCAGAAATTACTCAACCTGAAGTCGAAACTACTTCAGAGGTACAAACAGAAGATCCTGCAATAGTAGCCGATCCTGAAGGAACTGCAACAGAATCAACTCAAGCTCCTCAAGCAGTTGAAGAAGATCCAGTCGCACTGTACATGCAAGACCCCCCCCCCCCCTGAACAGGTTGAGGGGGAGCAAAGCGAGGTCGAGATAGATTGAAGATTGAAGAACTGGTAGCTGTGGTCTAGGGGGACTATTGTTGGGTTATATTGAGACCACAGTTACCAGATTAGAGACTTTTGATAGCCTACTGTATAGTTTGATAGTTGAAGGACTTAGTATGTAATTAAGACATAGTTTTGTACACAAACCCTAGATGCTGCGCACTTAATTACACGGGCCCTGCGCACTTATGTTAAGTGCGCAGGCCCAGGGGCTTTCCTATATAAAGGATGTGTGTGCACAACTCTAGGGTTGGGGTTTTGGGATAATCTTTGTAGCACACGTGAATAGGTGCGTATTTGTCAGTGTATTCCAAGGTGTTCATCATCAAATCCATAATGGAATCATCATGTTATTCATTGTGTGTGTCGGTTTTATTCATGTTCATCTAGTATCTTTGTCTTTCTGGATTAATCACTTAAAACACCTAACAAATAGGTGTTTCTAAGTGATAACAATCTATTGCATATCACAAGATCTAGCTTTCGGGACTTACAAGACCACGACACTATAAATTGAGCACCAAGGATCGTTCTAAATTGTACAGAAAACAAACCCTCACCTCTAATTCCTATTAACAGATCGTTTTTAATCAAGAACTGGTCGTCAGTTGACTTTTCATTTGACCGGGCATTCATCTTCGTGTCAAATCTGTAAGTTATGATTCATGTATTGTTTTCAATCCTCGTTCAAGTCCGAGCAATAACCCTATGGTTTCAGGGCTTATTGATCGTTGATTAGATCGATTAGAATTCTAGGGTTCTTACATATTATTTGGGGAAGATGACTTGCAAATGTTATAACATAAAAACAATTCGAAACGGAATAAAACACAAAAACTGATGCATATCAGTGGTGGACGCGGGCTGAATTAAACAATGAACCGGCCATAGGCCCGGGTTCGAATCCCACAAGCAACCAATGTTTTTTTTAACACCTTTTATTTATATTTATTTTTACCTTTCAATCCTTTAAAATAGTTTTTAAAATATCAAAAGGGGTTTATAAATTCTACAAAATTTATTTTAAGTCAGTTTTATGATGAAGTTTAATATCCAACTTTTAGTTTTTCAAAAATAATTTATTTAATATATATTATAAATATTACAAGTTTATTCATTTATAATTGTAAAATTCAATAAAAATATCTAAACGATTTTATAAAATTACACAAAAATTATTCTAAACTTGTATAGCAATAAACATTTCAGAAATAATTTTTATTTCAGAAAAACCATTCGTTTTATATTTTTAATTAATTTTTGTTAGTTTTAATCATAAATAAATCATAATAAATTCATTTTTCAATATTTTTGCACCAAAATTTTATATAAATTATTTCTATCCATTTAGAATAGAAATACAATTTTTAATCTAAAATTTCTTTAATTTTAATATTTTTAAATATTAAAGTTATATTTTGACAATTTGAAATAAATAGATTAAATATTCTATTTTTAAGAAAATAATTTTATAAAAATTATTTTCACACTTAAAACTTTATATTGTGACCATCTTTGATTTAAAATTTACAAAAAAGACTTTTGTTTATTTATTTATCAAATTTCTCTTATTTATTAAACGTTAATTTTATTAATCAAACGAATACTTATCCTCAATTCGAAACCCTAGAAAATACTTATAGACTAGATAGACTTAGACTTATTTGTTACCTTATACTTAGGGTGATACTTGGCAACGTTGGATTACACTTATTCAATTCCACAAGACTTACCACCTTGCTAAGGTGAGTATTACTTATCCCCTTTTTCGCTTTTACAACTTTTGGGGTGATTCATGCACAAGTATACAAAACCTTCATATTCATTTACACATACATTTTATTCATTTACAATTCATATACGTGTCTTGTTTATCTTTGTGCTTACGTTTGAACATGAACGTAGCTTACATACAAAATCGTACATCTAGACATAACTTATGTTATGGTGCTCTTTACATATAGACGTAACTTATGTTACGGTGCTCAGACATAACTTATGTTATGGTGCTCTTTTAGACTTGACACGTGTTAGGGTGCTCATTATCAATTTCATCTTACCAACTTTACATTTGATCTTTGTCTTGTTTGCTTACTTGTGTGTTTACATAATGCCTTGGTGATGCTAGACACATGAATTGTACCACCTTTCAAAACTTATACTATATGTACAAAGCTAAGTAGTACTCACCAACATCATATGTTGACAAATTTTATTTTCGTGCATGTTTCAGGATAAGCTGCTTGACGCTTCACATAGGACTTTGGGCTTAGACTAAATAAATCAACTATCTCAATTGTTGTTGTGTATTTATTTTCACATGTTGTAAAACAATATTCAATAATCAAATATTTACATTTTAGTACCATGAGCTTTTGAACAATCGTCACTACGTGGCACCTCGATGATTCCGCCATCGGTTGGGGTGTTACACCTGTGATGATCAATGGAGCTGTGGAGGAAGCCCCACCCTTTACCTTCGGCATTATCACTTGCTCTTCTTTCCATGAATCATCTCTTGCTTCCATAAAGGTCCGCTTATGGCTTGCATTTCTATGTGTCATGTTGCATGTATTGCGGGAAACGCTATACACGTGATGCGCGTTGAGATTGCGTATCTTTTTCTGAGAGGGCTCTCCTGTTTCCGTGTTGTCCCTCTGTTTTCCTCTCATGTTCTTCACGAGGTGCGTTAACTGCCCTGACTTAATGACGTTTTCAATTTCCATCTTCAAGCTGTAACAATTGTCTGTCATGTGACCGTGGTCTTCATGATACTCACAGTATTTTGATCTGTCTACGTTCCGCCTGTCACCACGGAGCTCTTGTGGTTTTGGAAATTGAATTTGTTCGGTTTTCAGCACCTCAGATGGCGTTTTGGACAGTGGCGTCCATTCGTAGTTCTTCTTCGAGTGTCCTTTATGGTCACGGGACCCTCTTGAACTCAGCATATTTCTTGCGTCTTGTGCGGAGGAATATTTTCCTTCCTCCGATGTGCTTGAGATTCTTGACCATACAGACTGTTTGCCTTTCCCTCTGTTGTGTGATGATTGATGGTGACTGCTACTTTGGTGCGTATTTTTGTTGCGATGGAACGATCGTTCGGAAGACGCATAAACTTTAGCAGCTTCGATTACTTCATCCCAAACTTGTGGCACACCGTCTTTACCGGTTAAACATTTCATCAGATCATCATTTCTTACCCCGTGTATGAATGCTGCACGGGTAAGTTCTTCTCCGCATCCTAGTTGAAGGGCTTCCTTGTTGTACCTGATGATGTAATCTTCTAGGGATTCGTTCTCGTGGCGCGTACACAAGAGAATGTGTGCCTTGTCTTTCTTGTGTTTGCGTAGATGTGAGAAGTGATTCTTGAATTTTCTTATGAGGTCGTCGAAATCCACCAGGCTTCCCACAGGCAGGCAACAGACTTGGGGTTCTGATTTTTGTTGGAATCATGATGCACCTCATCTTCTGATTCGTAGCCGTCTGGTTCATCGTTCAGGTTGACGGGGTCCTGGCCGTGAGTATTCTTACCACGGCCTCCACCACGTACCGCCTGACGAGATCCTTTAGCGTGACGGCCACTTTTGTTTTTTCGAGGAGATTTTGAGTCTTCCTCACTTGTGTCGAAACTTAACGTCTTTTGGACGTTGAGTTTAGCTTGATTCATAACCATCTTCTGATATTCAGCAATCGTTTTTGAATTTTGCTGAGCCAACCACTCGTCCGGGTCAACCGGAGATAGGTTGGCCTTCTTCTTTTTGTTTCCAGCAGATCCCCCCTTATTTGGGTGGAACTGGAATGTCGAAGCCGGTTGCTTCTGAGCCACATTCTTCGTGATGGTATTTGGTGTAACATCTTGGATCTCATCGTTGATTGTGGCATCAACCTCAGCATTGTTGTTGTTTGTATCTTTTTCAAAGCCATGTTGCTAGTTTGAAAGATTTGTTAGAACCGTAAGGGATGGCGTTAATGAAGAAACAAATAACCTCACCACCAGTTAAGGATGATAAGATTATGAGTTACTACAGGGTTGATCCTTCACTAACAGCTACGGCTTGGAGTTACCTGCAAACAAGAGTGAATGTATGGGTGTGGAGACGACTACACAAGGTAGTTGTTTATGACAAAAACGGGGTGAATGGGGATACTATCTGGTGTGACAGCTCTCCAGGTCAGTAGAAAGTGTCCTCTCCTATTGGGGATGTGATCCATTTTATAGGAGAGTCCGTATGCCACCATTACCCAAGTCCTAACCGTGGTTAGGTTGTCTCCATCACCCTTAATTGTGTTAGTAAGGTGATATATGGAAAGCATAATTAATGGGAATAGTGGAACATAATACCGCCTCTATTGTTTAGTCAACGTGCTTGAAGCTTTGATTCATGCATGGCATTTGACCATGCATGACTTTTGCCTTGACCAAGACTTGACCATTGACCGGTCATTAATGAGCCTTGACCGTATCTTGCGCGTAGCTTTTGTCCGCGCGGTGACATTGTGCCGGGTTTGGGTATGTGAAATGGTGTATTCCCATCAATAATAAAACATAATTTACTTGTTTCTTATAAAAACAAAAGTGAAAACATCATCGTTGCACATGGCAAATTAAGAGCTTTTGATGGGACCAATGATTTTTTTGTGAAATAAATAACGTCTTGTTGTGGCAAAGTAAATAAGAAAAAAGAGAAAATTACAAAAATAAACATTCGATAGAAAAGTTTCAATTTGTAACAAGAAATATCTAAGGCATTAATAATAGAGAAAACATTTTACCCTAAAATAAATATACTTAGAGTCTAAACAATAGGGATAGATACAGACTCATAAATTTAAACTAATTGAATAATGACACGTGAAGATCCCTTAAATGTAGCCGCCTCCAACCTAACATCTAAAATCTCTAAATTTTAGACGCATTCTCTAATCTCTAACTTTAGACGGAATATCTAAAGGTCTAAGCCGCAGACTCTATCTACATCTCTTTAGGGGCGAACTCTAAATCTAATATCTAAACTTTAGATGCAAATTCTTCACGCCATCTCCTTAGACGCAAACTCCACTTTACGCCAGACAATGGTTTTAGAGCCCACTTGAGGTCTAAAGCCAAGCCTCCATTTCTCACTTGACATCTAAACATCCTTCCTCTGCCGCGTACAATGGTTAAGGTCTAAACTTTAAAGACATGAGGCGAACACTATGCATCTATAGTTTAGATATTAGATTTAGAGTTTGCGTTCGCGTCTAAGAAGATGTAGATGGAGTTTGCCGCTTAGACCTATAGATTTTGTGTTTACAAAGTTAGAGATTTAAGAATGAGTCTAAAGTTAAAAGAGTCTTTAATATAGCCTTGTTCCTATTGTTTAGACTCCTCCTAAGTATGTTTGTTTTAGGTTTTTTAGACTGTAGAGGTTAAATATTCATTTTTGTAGTTTTCCTAGAGAAGAATCAATGAGTGTGGATGGGACCAAGAATGTCCAACTCAAATCTCAAACCACATGAACCCTTTTTCAGTCTGTTACCCAAAATATCAATTTAGCACGTCTGTTTCAGCCCACACTTATCTAATTATGATTGATACTTTACTCCGTTTACTAATTACAACGACAAAATAAATGATTCGAGGGATTTGAAAACTAAATTTAGCTTGCCCAAAGCAGATTTGTTATTTTATTTTATATGTTATAATAATAAAATAATATATATTGTTATGTAATATAAAAATATAATATCACATACGTGAGAAAATGGAAAAACAGATCCTAACACGTTGGTTTAATATTATACATTACCAAACATGTTTATATTAAAGAATGAAACATAAATCTTAACCATAATATAGATAGAAACGTCTCCGTAATTTCATAAATTGTTTATCAAATTATAAAATCAAAACAAATAATAAATTCCAGGATTGTATCTACATTAGCTATTTAGCTTCATGTATTTTAATCAAATTGTGTAAAATCAATAATTAAACAGGGTGAAAAGGCTACCACGAGCTTTTTGGACGACACTAGTTATCAAGACGTCTAAAAATACTCTGAGAGCATTCACATTTGGTTCACCAAATCACCTTCATCAAATTACACTAAAAATCACTGCTTCACCTCTAAATCTTCTATCTCCTAATTAAAATAATAATACTTTTTCTTACTTTATCTTTATATTTTCTTTTTCCTCACTCACAACCACTTACAAAAATATTAAAAGATTTATAGGGGTGAACAGTGTCCCCCCAAATATAAGGATGAACAGTGATTCCATTAAATATTTTCTCTCTTCTTCACTCACAACCACTTAGAGCATTCACAACCCGGGAACCAAATTATGTGAGGGGTTCCCTCAAATTATGAGTGGAGGAGAGAAAATATTTAGAGAAACCACTTTTCACCCTTATATATGAAAAGCTACTGTTCACCCATATATATATATATATATATTAATATATTTGTAAGTGGTTGTGAGTGAGGGGAGAGAAAATATAATAATAAAAGTATGAAAAAATATTATTATTTTAATTAGGAGATAGAAGATTTAGGGAAAGAGTGGTGATTTTTAGTGTAATTTGATAGAGGAGATTTAGTGAAGGAGATTTGAATGCTCTTACATCCGCCCCATATATTTGAGAGGAATTAACACTCACACTCACAAAGATTACATTTTAGATAGACCAAATGTGAATGCTTTGACATCTATAGTTCCATGCTTTCTCAATACTTTTTCACCTCTATAAATGCAGATTTACTATTTTAGTGATACATGCATGGGTTATGTTTTGACTTTTGAGTATTGAGTATCGGTCCTACACATATAAATACTATCCTGATTATCTTATTAAAATTTAAACCGAAAGATGTGTCTATGGAAGCGTACAATCATGTGGGTACCAATTGGTGGAGTGTAGCATAACTGAAATTAGGTGTATATTTTGTCGGATTTGAAGGAGAGTGACAAAACTAAACAGATTTATGAACTTGTTATGATTATCAAAAGTAAAAACAACTAACAACAATGACATGCATATTAATGTACAGGGGCGAAGGATTTGAAGGGCCATGGGTGGTCCTGGCCCCCCTGTTTTTTTGCGCAGTAGTGAAAATTTGTAATTTTCGTAGGTAAATTGAGTCCGGCGCCCGTCAATTTGCCACTACTGATCGAAAAAAATTGAGTTCGGTCCCCCCGATTCGAGAACCAAGCTTCGCCCCTGTTAATGTATGAATATATCTATTGATAAATCTATTTATTATATTCTAAAACAATAAAACTCATATCCACAAATAAAAATGCATAAAAATGAACAATTGTGTGGTGTAAAACACAAGCCCATGACCTAATAATAATTTGCTACACTCCACTACTTATCATGTAACAAAGCCGATCGATCGACATCATATTTGGTATTATTGAATACGACATATCTTTTGACATTACCTATAAATTATTTGGCTCAATGTTCAACATGTTTAAATCAAAGACAAGAACTTGATTTATGGCCTAACTAATTGACAAAGTTGCTCAATTGGTACAATGATACGTACCAAATTTGATTCCGCCATATTAAATAACGTGTAGAATCACTTCACTTGCATATGTATCATTAAAAAATATTAGAATATATATGCATGTACAGGTTGGTATCTTAAATTCATATTTGCACATCTCAACTACCGCTCAATGAATCCCTTAAAAATAGTGGCAGAACCATAATTTATTTTGTTTTGAGTCAAAAGTTCATATCTTACAAACTTATATATTTTTTGTGAATTTCATTTATCGTTAGGAATGTAACTTGTTTTTGTCTTGGCCAATGTTTTCAGAACCGGACCGGACGTTAAACCGGAGTCGCCACAGGTCCGACCGGTCCAACCGGTCCGGCTGGCCCAATGAACCGGCCCAAAAGTCAAACAAAAACCCAAAAAATAAAATAAAAAATTAAAAAAACGATCCAACCGGCCAAAATCCCGGTCCAACCGCCGGTCCAGCGGTTCAACTCCCGGTCCAATGCTAGGGCGGTCCAACATAGTGACCCGGACCGGCCGGGGTTCCGTTTCTCGGTCCGACCGGTCGGACTGGCCGGTCCGGTCCGGGTTTCAAAACATTGGTCTTTGCTATGAATTGAAGTATCTTTATTTCTTTAAAAAAAAGAGGAATGGGTTTAAGAATTTGAAGGTTTGGGATGTTTTACAATCATTATCAAGTTATATATTGCACGAAACAAATGAAGATGTTGCAACTAAACTTTTACACGTTTCATTTGTTGAATGATAACGAACTACTATAGTACAATTAAAATCCTAAAAAACATTGATGCTAGCTATTACTTACAACAAATTTAATGTAGCAAACCAATAGCCCTAGAAACCTTAATGAATAAGAAGCAAAAGTATATCACCAAGAGTCCACCACCAAGTGTATAATCGAGTCGCATTTCTCTTTTCGGCAAAAGCACAAGAGCCCAAAGCAATCCGACCATTAGAAACCCTATGGTTTCACACAAATCAGGGTCTTCTGGAATGACATAAGAAGCAGGATAGTTTGACCATGACACAAACACAAACGAGAACCCTAAACCAATAAGAACATTAAACAAGGGTCCGGCATAACAACCAGACATTGCGATCTGAGCCCCATCAGGTCCACCATACATAGCCAAAGCCACATTCGCCGCAAGGTCCCCAATTGAATTCCCCCAAGCTAGAATAGTGAGCCCTATGATTGCAGGATTCATTCCTACAATGTTCCCTAGTGACTCCAACAAAGACACCAACTCATTACAAGTTACATAGGTCCAAATAACACTCATTAGGAACCCAATTGCATACCAAAAAACCAAACACTTTTGTGGTGGCATGGTACTACTTGTAAAAGCATATGTACAAGTCCCTAAAGCAAACCCAATTGAACCCACCACAAAATAAGTCACCGAGCTAGCCTTCAACCCAAGATCCCCCTCCTGTGTATTCCAAACCACAACCATCATTATTGGTGCAACCACCGTTGAAATTACCAAATAGCCCTTTGACCAACTTTCCTTTGTCACCACTGGTATTGTAACCCTCCTAGGCAAGTAAACCGGCAACATTATAACATATAATAAAAACTTAACAACACACCTTTTCTTTGATGTCACAACTTGCTCTTCACAATGTACATCTTTTTCTGCATGACGTACAACATTTTCATCCTCAACATCACACAAAAATGGCACCGTTATAGCATGAATATTATTATTATTATTATTATTATTATTATTATCATTATCCACATCTTCAACATCATCATCACATGATACTATCTCATGTAGTACCTTCTTGGTGATGAAATGCATGTAACATACTAACAAAATATAAACCACGTAACTCGAAACAAACAAAAGAGCTGCAAATAAGTTAATCTCTCCTATTAATATAATCACGACAACATTCGTTAACGTAAACAGAAGAAACACAACGTCACGTATAAAATTAGGTTTATCAATCACCACAATCTTTCCACGGTACGTGATTAACATGCTCATAACACCAACGACAACTGTAGAAACAAATATCGATCCACCCAACACGCTGTTTAACCCGATATTACCGCCATCTTGGGTGGTCGTAAACGCGATAACGCACGAAAAAACATCAGTAGATCCGTTACCTAACGGAAGAAGAGTTGTCCCCGCGATAGCGGGAGACAGATTTAAGGATTTGGACAAGTGATCAACTGCTGGACAAAAGTAATCTGAGGCTGTATCGCTTAATATATAGAAAAGAACAACGAGCCATATTAATAAGAGAATGAAACCTAGTTGAGGAAACAATGAGAAATTACAATAGTATAATTGTAGGTAATTTATGTAACCTTCTGGGGCACAACCTGGGGTTGATTTAATGTAGCTACACGTTGTGATGGATGGGTTATGGTTGTGGATGGAGGTGCATGTGGTGGTTAAGATGGTGTCTGCGTTGGTGGTGGTGGTGGTGGTGGTGATTATTATGAGGAAGAGAGTGAGTGTGATTTTAGGTTTGAAAAAATAAGATGAAAATAAAAACATTATTTGGTTAGGAAGGTGGATGATGATTGGAGGATTGAAGATGGTTTTAAAGATTGTTGTTTATGGAGTCATGGAGATGGTGAGGATTGAATTGTGTGTGTAGAGATGTTGAATTATTGGGAGGATTTGTGCATTTATGGTCCAAGGAGATGGGTACATAATACATGATGGTTGTATAGTTGTATGGTTGATGAACTGTACAAACTGCAGGTTTTGTACTTTAGTTTTTGTGTTATATACCTTTGAGATTTGTGAAATTGCAATCTAGGGTCTAGACTTTTTAATAGTTTTGTTTTTGTTAGTAACTAGTGGGATATTCCCGCGCTACGCGGCGGGAATTGATCGGTATTAGTTCAGCTTGGTATCGTACCGGTATGACACTTGGAGTAGCAATCTAAAGAGAAAACATAAAATAAAATCATGATATGTGATTTAGATTGGGGTTTGCGATTCCGAAAAGTTGGCGGCATAACTTGTTGTCTGTCTGCCTATTTTAATATAATTTGCAATCATGAAATGAAGAGATATTATATTTGAAAAAAAGTAAAATAAAAAAAATCATGATATGCTTAAAACTTAAAAGGATATTAACACGTGCATTACATCGATAGAGAACCATATCAATACAGGTAATGGTGTGGTTGATTGGTACTGGTTAGATTTGGGGCGGAGTGATTTTTAATTAAACCTAAACGAAAACGTATGCACAACAGTATAAGCAAGTTTAACCCGTAAATAAAACAAACAAAAAAATTGTAAAAATTGTAAAAATGTATACACAACAATAGTGCTAGTAAGTAAAGTATTAAAAGTTTAAAACTAATGTAGGTTTTTTTAAAACGCGGCGTAGCTTGTTACCGTTTGTTTGTCATTTTACTTTAATAAGTATTTAAGAGATGTTAAAATTATGAAGAAGAAGAAAAAAGGGCCTCATGCCATATTTATAATTTATAATGTAGTAAAATCCAAAATAGGATATACGCAAATGAAAACCCATATTTACTGTCTTATCAAAGAATTAATCAAAGAAATGGTTTTTGAGTGGTACAAGTGTACCAACCATGAATTAGTACTATTTACCAATTTGAATTATATAGTATAGGAATGGAATAGAAACCGAAACCAAAATCGAAATCTTTTTTATTATTGTGAGTAGGGATGAATGGAATTATTTAGTGAAAAAGTTCCTTTATGTTCATTTATTTGTAACAAGAAATATCTAAAGCATTAATAATAGAGAAAACACTTCATCCTAAAATAAACAAAATTGGAGTCTAAACAATAGGGACATGCTATACGACTCATTAATTTGAACTAATTATTAAATAATAGCACGTGGAGATCCCTTAAATGTAGCCGTCTCCAACTTAACCTCTAACTTTAGACGATATATCTAAAGGTCTAAAGCCACAGACTCTATCTACATATCTTTAGACGCGATCTCTAAATCTAATATCTAAACTTTAGATGCAATGTGTTCGCGCCATCTCTTTATATGCGAACTCCACTTTAGACGATAAACAATGGTTTTAGAGCCCACTTGAGGTCTAAAGCCAAGCCTCTGTTTCTCACTTGACATCTTAACATTCTTCCTCTGCCGTGTACAATGGTTGGGGTCTAAAGAGATGAGGCGAACACTTTTTGTCTAAAGTTTAAAGATTAGATTTAGAGTTCGCATCTAAAGAGATGTAAATGGAGTTTGTCGTTTAGACCTTTAGATTTTGCATTTAAAAAGTTAGAAATTTGAGAATGCTTCTAAAGTTAAAGAGTTTGTAGTATACCTTGTCTTAATTGTTTAGTCTCTAAGTATGTTTAGTTTAGACTTTTTTGTTGACAGTAGTGGTTAAATATTTATATTTTATTATAAATAAGTTATTATGATGACTATCCACATTCCAACTCCCATCTCTTTGTATCCTATTCATTAATGTAATAGCCTTATAAATAGAGGTTTCATGTAATTGTTATGATACATATCAATAAGAATGAATCATTCTATTATCTATTCTCTCTAATCTATGTTCTAAGATCTACACATCTTGTATGTTAGTTGCTAGTGGGTCGTTGTTTTACAACACGTTATCAGCACGAGTTGCTTTTGGAGTCGGGTATTATTATCGTATAGGTAAGTCTACATGATCAAATTTACTTTGTTTTTGTTCATTCTCTCAATCTAAATCCATAATGTTCGGGTTATCTTGAGATTTATTATTCGTTGTTCTTGTCTAGATTTTATCAAACATAAACCATATCGTGATTTATACAATCTTGGTTAAATTGAGATTTATTTATAATTTTAATATAGTGATTACATTCGGCATAAGATACTTATTTGTTGAAAAATGTCATCTTTTACTATCAAGTAAGATAAGAAGTTTAACAATACAAATTATGAAAGAGTTTCAACCGACATCATGAAAGCATATATGTAGTTCTTGATTATTATCTCAAAATATATTTATAAATTATTGTATATCTCATAGATATGTTTTTGTTTTAACAAAAATGGTTTGATTTCAATTATGTCTATTGAAAGTTATTAAATGGAATAGCAGTTAGAAATAAAAAACATTCATATTACTATATTAACTTGTTGAATGGCATTTCTACATTCATGTTACTTTATTAACTTATTCTATGACATTTTATTAACGATTAATGATTTTGATGTTTCATATTTTGTAATAACTGAATGCTACATGATGGTTTCAAAATGATAATATTTTACTTTAGTAATTAATTTTGAAATAGTCACATATGTTAGTACATTATATAACTTGATTTAATATTGAAATAACATAAACTCATTTACTATGATTCTGTTGATTTCTATATCTTGATTTTCATATAATAAATATCATATTTTGATATTGAAAATTGATAAAGTATTACACGTTGATTCTATTCCATTAAGAAAAATTATGACATTAAATGTTTCTAAAAGGTTAAAGTGGTTGCATCATATATAAATGAGTATAATTGAGAAGATGGTTAGTATGAAGTTGGAGGATAAATGCAATTTGTTTATATATTCTAATCTAATGTTGGCATAATCATATTAGACACGTGCTTGAATATGTCTAGATACATGTATTGTATATAGAGATTATTAATACTAGTTTGTTGTCTAGTTATGTTTTATTATTTTTATTTTGAAACAATTGACTACCTTGTATTTTATATGCTATCATTTACTTGGCATTGAACACAACAAATAAAACAAAGTTATGGTTTATTATCACTCTCATAAAAGATTTACATTTGACAAAGTTATGGTTTATTATCACTCTCATAAAAGATTTACATTTGACATCCAAAGTGTCATACACCTTGAATCTCATTATCGTGTTATAAAAGGCCGTAAGGTGTTAGGCCGATAATATTATATGTTTTGGACATATAATTACTTCTCCATGGATGTTATGTGAAGAAAAGTTTATATATGATGGAAATTGGATAAAACAAATTTTGTTTGTTTGTCAAACCTCAAATATGCTCTTGAAGTAGCAATGTCATTAAAATTGGGTGAAAGGTTTGAAGTGACTTTATATCCGTCCAAAAAGGAATGAGTATCCTTGAATGTTTTCGGATTCTATCTCATTCCCTGAAGCGAATGTGATGAAAAATGATCGGTATAAAGGTTAAGGTTAAGGTTAAGATCATGTACATAACTAAGGAAGTTGTAATGATTCCACCATGGAAGTTTTGTGGTTATAATCCATTCCCTGAAGTGAGTGCGATGCTATAATAAAATCACGATTATGGTAATTGTGAAAATTGTTATGTTGCTCATGTTAATGAAGATCAACTTTGTTAATAATATGATGATCATAGTAAATGAGAAAGTTGTAATGATCATCATGTTCATAACAAGATCAGCCCTGTTAATACTGGATGAGGAAATTGTAATGATCGTCATGTGGATAATAAGATCAACGATGTTAATATTGAAACCGGCCACAAGAAGTGGCACACTAAGGAAGTAATTATAAGAGAATAAGATATATTATTCTCTCGTATTTCTTGTCGTGTATTAGACAAGAAAAAGTGTAACATGTTTAATAATTTGTCACATATGAGATGTGCTCATGAAGTAACCATATCATTAAGAGAGTATGAAAAGTTTGAAATCATCTCATATTCTTGTGATCGAGTAAATAATGAAAAGTTATGAAGCTTGTTTCGCTTATACTCCATTCCCTGAAGTGAATGTGACTACATATTGATCATTGTAAAGGTAATGATCATGGACATCATTGAGATATTTGTAATGATGAGATCGACCATTTGGAATTGTAATGATGGTCATGTTAATAATGAGATGATGGTTTGAAGATTTCATACATACTCTCATATCTTACGTTTGTATTACATACGTGCAAGTAATACATATTCGACCATAAACTAGAAGTTTAGTTCGTGGATCATAATTATTTAATTAGTTGGCATGACCGGTAAGACCACACCGAGTCGATGATGATGTGAATATAATGAAGAACTTAAAGATTCTTCCATCTGATACAAAGCATGTAATGTTTGCTCTTAAGCAAAATTATATATTTTGGAATTGATTAAAGGATACGCATATCCTAACATGATACCATTTAGTATTTAAAATCGATGCATCGTCTAAATGGTTATCAAGTTTGCAACCTGAAGTTTGCTTGATTTATGGATTAGCTAATAAGATAGCAAGCATATTATTCTATATTGGCATATTTAATCAATTCCAAGATAATAATGATCACTGAAATAAGTGTTGAACTTCATATAGCTTATGTTCATAAAAATATTGCTTTCATTGAGATGATCACTAAAACGTCTACTATTGATTGCAATGTCAATGATCATGAAAGCAAAAGTTCATGTTTACATTTGATTTTACATGCAGTAACATTTATTCACATCAAGCCAATACATGGTAATAGTTTCTCCCCATTATAGTTGGTTTTTGGTCAGGAACCAAATATTGCCCATCTAAGATTTTTTGTTGTGCGACATATATTGATATTGATCCACCACAACGCACGGAGATGGCACCTTAAAAGGTGATTGGGAATATATGATAGTTTATAGAGCTTTCAACAAGAGATTTATTTACATCTCAATTAATTGATATCCATATCAATGGATTAACATTCCCAACATTAGGGGGAGATAAAAGACAGTTGGTAATAGAAACGAGTTAGAATGAAATATCATTGATCCTCGTACTAAACAATGTGAACCAGAAGTTCAAAGGATAATTCATTCACAGAGATTAGCGAATTAATTACCAGCCGCATTAACTGACCTAAATATGATGAATAGCTAATCAAGTCACATATACCAACTGCTAATGCTCCATTTAAGATGAGTGTCCAGGAAGGACAATCGTATATTGGCAATAAGCCTACTGCACGCCTAAAGCGTGGTAGACTAGTCGATTCCAAAGAATAAAAATCCTCGAGAAATTGGAGCAAGTAAGAAAGATGGTCAAGTCGAGGTTATAGTAAAAAGGTCTCTTGAAGAGACATTAGACATGATGGTTCCAGAAGAACCTCAGGTACCTGAAAATAAAGAGATCTCGTTATAGAGTATCATGTCTACGAAATGTATGGAATCGAAATAAAATCGACGTCGTTATAAATTTTATGTAATGTAGCGCTTGAAATGAGGATCAAGATTTAAGATCTGCCTATGAATGAGTACAAAGAAATGATTGGCCAAAATGGAAAGACGCAAATATGGCAGAGTTGAATTCTCTATTGAAAAGGAAAGTTTTGGACCAGTAGTCCATACAACAAAAGTTGTAAAACATATAGATATGAAAAGGTCTTTTGTGCGAATCAACATTTGAAAAGAAAATGATATTAGGTAAAATTGGTTGCACAAGAATTTCGCAAAGACCCATAATTGACTATGAGGAGACGCATTCTCCAGTGGTGGATACAATGATTTTTCATCATGTTATTAGTCTGGTAATGCAAAGAGAGAATTGAAATGCGTCTAATAAATATCATGATTCACTTGACACTGAAAGCTTACATGAAAATACCTGATAAAGGATTTAATGTGTCAAAATCATGTAACGTAAGTTCTCGAGAACGTTATGATCGGAATAAATAGATTCAATTCTGAATACGTTATGTTTGTTATATGATTAAATTGAATATAAGTGGAACTCCTCATGAGTATCCTAAAGCAACTGAGTGTATAAAAGGTAATATGAAACATCGTAGGATGTAATTATTGTGCACCAATACACCACGGGTAATAAACTAAACCTGGTGATTATGATACTTCAATTTATAAGAATGGTATAATATATATATTGGAAAAATAGATGTTATTGTTTTTCCAATTGAAGAGTGAATGCACTTGCGTAATTGGGCAAGATGGAAAAGTCCTTGATGGATTGATGATGCCTGTAGCATTGATATCAATATCTTAAGAAGTATTATGTAAAGGTAATATAATATGTATGGACTAAAATAAGGGGGTTGAGTGTTGCAAAACTCATGAGATGTCCCGATAAAGAGCAACATAAGTTTGATTGTATTACCCAGCTTTTATCAAAAGTTCTCTCTTAAAAGTTCACTCGCAGTTTACAGTGATAATGTCTGAGCATTATCGAGAGACTCTGTAGAACTTTTAAAACGGGGATATTTGAAAGTCCTTGACATAGTGCACTTGTTGCTTGATCTACAATTCGAGTATATATGTAATGATATGTTTACCAATCCATCAAAGTATATCTTGAAAAGATGGTGGGACATTTTACAATGGACATAGCTCATGTTTAAAGTGCATTAAAGGTTGCCCAATTACTTGATATGGAAAATTATTCATTTCATCTCCTACCAAAATAAAGATTTTCACTCTACAAGTACCATAGTTAAATATATATGTATATTAGTATATGTCTTGCTAGTTATACATGATTATTATATATTTCACATGAACTTATTATCATAATATAGCCTATGTCAAGCGAGGAGACACCGGAATGAGTTAAAACAAATACTTCAGGTATGAGCGATATTTGATTATATTTCACTAACCCATGCAAACAAGTTTGGTTAGTCTTGTAGATGCAGGGAATATAACACATCACATTTGTTGATCTTGTGACATTTATTTACGAGAGGAGGCAACATTAGTTCAACTTAAAGAATTGCACTTACGAGAGCATGGACTACAATTCTGGAATGAAGATCATACATCAACGATTCAACTTAAAGATTTTCACGTCAAGTGATCAAGAACGCAAATCATTGACTACAAAACTTTGAGCAACTTTCTTAGAAGATCGACACCATCATTCAAATGATACATATTCAAATGAGGGGGAGTATCATACAAGTTGCACTCTTTTTCCCTTAACTAAGTTTTGTCCCATTGGGTTTTCTTAGTAAGGTTTTTAATGAGGCAACATACCTGATCCAGAAGTATCAGGAAGAGTAATACGCCCTGCACTCTTTTTTCCCTTAGCTGAGGTTTTGTCCCACTGGGTTTTCCTGGCAAGGTTTTTAACGAGGCAGCATCACCAAGCGTATACTTTATTATTTTCTTATATCACGTGGATAGTCAAGGGGGAGTATTATAAATAAGTTATTATGATGACTATCCACATTCCAACTCCCATCTCTTTGTATCCTATTCATTAATGTAATAGCCTTATAAATAGAGGTTTCATGTAATTGTTATGATACATATCAATAAGAATGAATCATTCTATTATCTATTCTCTCTAATCTATGTTCTAAGATCTACACATCTTGTATGTTAGTTGCTAGTGGGTCGTTGTTTTACAACATATTTGTAGTTTTCCTAGAGAAGAATAAGTGAGTGTTGATGGGACCAACAGATCTGTCTAACTCAAGTCTCAAACCACATGACCCCTTTTTCAATCTGTTCCTCAAAATATCAATTTGGCACGTCTGTTTCAGTCCACACTTATCTAATTATGATTTGATACTTTACTCCGTTTTCTAATTACAACGGACAAAACAAATGATTCGGATTTAAAAAGTATTTAGGAATCATGCACCCCCTATTTAGGATTCATACACATTGGCTCGCATCACACACCGATAGAAGGCTGTCACATACTCCATAAAGTGATGTCACACCCTCTAGAATGTGATTTCACGGAGTATATGAATCCTTTGAAAACTAAAATATAATATCACATACGTGAGAAAATGGAAAAAACAGATCCTGACACGTTTGTTTAATATTATACATTACCAAACATGTTTATATTAAAGAATGAAACATAAATCTTAACCATAATATAGATAGAAACGTCTCCGTAATTTCATAAATTGTTTATCAAATTATAAAATCAAAACAAATTATCAATTCCAGGTTTGTATCTAGTTTATTTATAGTTTAATAAGAGCATTCCCCTTAATAAGAGCATTCACAATTTGATTTCTCATCAAATTCTTATTCACATATCACACTAAAAATCAATATATTTTCTCTCTTATTTTTAATTAAATAATATTTTTATACATTTATCTTACCGCCTATTTTTGTTTTTTCGACTAATGAGGTGCTTCAGATCGTAAAATATGTGGGGGACCGAAGGCTAAGCAAGACATCTTATATGTCATTATTTTGACATGTTGGCGAATATGGAAAGCCAGAAACGAGAAGGTTTTACAAGCAAGATACGAAGGTGGCTCAAATTGTTTCGAATGTTAAGTCGTTGGGATATCTTTGGTTTAGAAGTAGATATAAAAGGGGGTCGGCAGAGTGGAATGATTGGTGTAATTTTTATTTTCCTTTGATGTAAATTTCGGTTTCGTGGTTATCTCTAGCTTAGAGATATCAGCTTGTTTGTTTAATGAAATTCACCTTCCAAAAAATTAGATTTTATCTCTTCCCATTAACAATCAATTTTCAAAAATACTAAAAAAATAAATGCAAAGGAAAAATGTTCACATAAATATATCAATGAACATTAATATTATCTATCCTCTACTCAGAATCACTTATAACCTCATCCTAAAACATGAGGGATCGACCCACACAGCCACACAACCTACTGCTCTAAGTGCAAGTGTGCTCACATCTCATCCATCAACCTCTCCCTTATTTTTAAAATTTAAAATTTCTTTTTTACTAGAAATAAAAAAACTCACTACATTCCATCTATCGTTTCTATACACCACCCATATATTTTGAGACATCACTACAATAGTTTTTCATATATGAAAATGATGGATGGAAAACTACTATTCATCCTCCAAAAAATATTTGTGAGCACATTAAAACAAGAAATACAAGAAAATAAGTGTCTATAAACAAGATAAAGATTAAAATGATGAATAAATGTAAAAGATTTTTTAAAATGAGAGAAAAACTTTTTAAATATGATTTTTAGTTAAAGTACAAAGTATAAAATGACGGAGGGGGTGTGAATAGTAACATTTCTTTCAATTGAGTAATAATCCAAAACCATATCCTATCACTACTTGCATAAGTAACTGATTCAGTCAATACATGAACTTACTTGTAGTTATTGATATTGTTATTAGGGTTGTTCATTTTTCTATAGTTTATCTGTTGGAAATTATACATTAAACTAGATTTTTAGCCCCCACGCGTTGCGGCGGTGTGGTCAAGACGTAGACTATAATACTACAAAAGTAATGTTCGACCTTATGGCGGTTTACTACAAAAGTGGGTTTACACCGTGTGACACCCGACAAACTCAGGGTAACATTTTTCTAACATATAAGTCTACCTTAGCGAAAAACATTTATTAACGAACTCAACTGGGTCAGTTGAGTCGTGTTATATTACGTATTGTCCAGGGTTCAATGATTCAGAGGATCATTGGGGTCATTTTATACACACACTAGTCTTGAGTCCCGTTGTTGGTGAATTACATGAATTGAATTAAGTGTCATACATAGATTGATCCATATATGTTATATATTGTGCAAATACGTGTTATAACGGTGATTACATGATTATACATGATTCTATATGCTTAACATATGTTAGGATTACATGTTCATGTGTTAGGATGTGTTAAAATGCGTTAAAACGACAAAACTGGAAAATCTGGAAAAGACCCACACTAGTTCGACCTTAAGGGGGGTCGAACCAAGACAATGCTCTCTTGAAAACTCCATTCGACCACCATTATGTCCCATTCGACCCCTATATGGGTCGAAACAGCTGTCACTATAAATACCATACTTTGCAATTTTTCATCATTTCACAAACCCTAAACACCTTTAAACACTCTCTCTCGACTTTAATCACTGGGGAAAGAGTTTTTAACCTTATTTTTCACAATCTAACCTTCTATATCATAAACAAGTGAAGACCTAAGGTGTGTTCTTGATCCAAAATCTTTTTTAAGCATTTTTTATTCGTTTTTATTAAAACCCCAAAGGTTCTAAGATTGTTTTCATGATTAAAAACCTTTCTAAACAAAACACCATCATTAAACATTAGTTTTCATACAAATTAACATGTGTTAATGGTGTTTTATGTTGTGTATTATGTTGTTTGATAATTGAATGTTGTTTAGATGTTATAACCACGATCTAGGGCTGCTATTGATGATGGTTTTTGACTATATTAGGTTACAAATTGTTGGATGATGATGTTTTGTCTATTTTGGGGATTTTGTTAAATCTAGGGTTTGATTCTTGATGTTAATTAATACTCCCTCCGTCCCTATTTAAATGTCGTGGGCCAAAAAACACACATTTAAAGAAATCTTTTGTTTGTATGTGCTAAAATGACAATAATATCCTCAAAAGTGGTGATTGTGTTTTGTCTTTTGTAACATCGCAAAATTTTTCTCCCAAATTTTTATATAAACGCCCTTATTTTTGTTACATTTTAAAAATGTGGTAAAGTCTTTATTTTTCCTCATTCACAACTTATATATATATATATACATATATATATATAATAGTAATAAATAATAATAATAATAATAATAATAATAATAGATTATAACATTAGTGTAATAAAAAAAAATCTGATTATAATTTTTTTTATTCAACCAAACCCTCCTTTTAATCCAACCCAATAAACCCATACCCTCCCTTGATAAATTGCAGCCCAACTCCAATCTAAGCCCATCCCTGATCCGGCCCACACAACCAAGCCCAATCCCCCTCCCTTCTCCTTACAATTAAAAAAAATATATGTTTGTTCCACCCGGGTCTCGAACCCGTGCCACTCCCCCACACAAGCACACACCACCACCACTAAGCCACTTAGACCATTTGTTATTTAGCTGACACTATAAAACATATATGCATGGTTTCAATTCATTTTTTTTTCTTGTCTGCAACTCGCAGCAGCAGCAGCACATGAGATATATTTTTTTTTTAAAAACTGAAATATTATCAATCATCATCAACATGTGATTGATTTAAAATTGGAATGGAACCATGATTGCCGGCCCTATACGACTAGATTACACGCTAATTATCATCATCGTTGACCAATTTTTTAAAACCCATACGCGTATGATAATTAACGAGGTCAACTTTCCAATTCACCCAACCCTTTGATCCTCTATATAATTAGACCTTCTGCGAGTCTTGGCAAATCGCTCACAACTCTCTCTCAATCTCTATTTCACTCTAATTCACTCTGATATTGATTATTTTGCTCGTGGTTGACTTTCTCTTTGACCCGACTATCAACATCAATACCACACTGTGAGTATGTTTTCTTTTGTGGGTTTAGTTCATCGGCATTCCAGCAACAATAGCCCTAACATTAATCGGGCTATTGTTGTCTGAATCATTCAATTGTAAATTTAGGGTTCATCATGTTATAATTGGGGATAAACTTGATTAGCGTAGTGTATATAATTAAATTGAAACCAAAAATCTCACAACCACCGGCCTAGGCCAAGTGGTTGTGACTCTGGTCCTCCACACGGGTCACCCGGGTTCGAGTCCCGGCTCTGACCGGGTTTTGTTCTTTTATTTCCTTTTCTTTTTAAACAAACTATTACATTATATATATATATTAAATCCTTTTAATCTTTTAAATTCTTTTTAAAATACCAAAACTATTTTATAAATTCTAAAAAAATTATTATTGTTTAATCTGATATAAAAGTTTTATTTGTAATTTTTATTTTTCAGAAATTCAATTATTTAATAATTATAATAATTAAATCATTTTTATACAATTATATTTATAAAAATCCATTTATATATCAAAACAGTTTTATTAAATTCCCCAAAAATTATCCTAACTTTTTATAAAGTTGAACTTTACTGAAATAATTTTTAATTCAGTAAAATCATTTATTTTATATTTTTAATCAATTTTTGTTAGATTTAATCATAATTAATTCATAATAAATCCAATTTTCATCATTTTTGCACCAAAATTTTATACAAATTATTTTTAATCATTTAGATCAGAAATATGATTTTTAAAATAAGATTTCTTTAGTTTTAGTATTTTTGAATATTAAAGTTAATAATTGGCTATTTATAAATAAATAGATTTAAAAATCTATTTTAAATGAAATAATTTTATACAAATTATTTTATTGCTTCAAACACTTTAATGTGCACACTCAAAATCCAAATTTTATAAAAAGACTATTTTTCATTAATTATCCAATTTTCTTTATTTAATTAACATTTTTAAATTAAATTTAACAATTGATTATCCCCAAATCGAAACCCTAGGATACACATATTAGTTATATAGACTTAGACTTATTATATATTACCTCATTATAGGGTAATATTTGGAATCACTTTGGGCAACACAATTATTATATCTTTCCAACAAGTTAACATTTGCTAAGGTGAGTTTTACATAGCCCCTTTTATTTATCACCATTTTTGGGGTGAAACATGTTATAACATTATCATTGCAATTCAATCATCAATGTGTCTATGTGTTTTCTATGTTGCATTATGTCTTGAGCATGATTAGAGTAAGCACCATTCTAGCATAATCATTAACATTGATCAGCCGACGGTATACATTGATAGATCTATTGGACTGACAATCCCACCCGGATACGTGCCTCCTACAAAGGTTACGTGGGTGTTTGTTATCGCATAACATATTCATTGGGACCATAAGTGTATGGTATGTATCATTTTATAACAGTCACAAGGGTTGATTATGCACTCGATTTATTTCTAATATGTTCTCACATATGGACTAGATTGACATGACACATGAATTGCACATCATTTTACTCAATTATCAAAAACCTATGTAATTCTCACCAACTTTTGTTGACCCAAAACATTTTCAACTTAACATGTTTCAGGTTCTATTTGCTTGAAGATTTGAATTGATGCTTGAAGATATGTGTATAGTTTATTCAATTTGATGTACAAATTCTAGAAAAATTGTATGTAATTCAATTAAATCATTTAATGAAATTTATTATCTACCATGAGCTACTGAACAATCATTCAATACGTGACATCCCGATGTTTCCGCCATCGGTTGGGGTGTTACAGATTGGTATCAGAGCCATGGTTATAGGGAATTAGGTTATTAGAAAAATAATCTAGTCTATAACCATAGGATTTAACAAGTACTTGCTTCTTTTGCTTGCTATACTCTATCTCCTACTTCTTATCCCTACTTTCATCCCTACAAG
Organism: Ambrosia trifida; assembly: GCA_028751855.1. Classification (NCBI taxonomy): domain Eukaryota; kingdom Viridiplantae; phylum Streptophyta; class Magnoliopsida; order Asterales; family Asteraceae; genus Ambrosia; species Ambrosia trifida. The sequence continues at coordinate 136,926,023 of CM054125.1, forward strand.
AAGGTTGCTCTCCATCAGTGGATCTACTCTTAGACTAATTCCTCAGGTTTTAACCTGAACCACCTTGAGATCTCGTCGAAGTTCTAGATTTTAATAACGAACACGTGCAATCTGGAAGGGTGAACGCCTGTATTCTGAGTCTTCTGTCTAGGCTGGCATTGCGCATATATCCCAATCAGACGAGGGACCCGGATGCCTACCTGGGAATTCTCGGGATGAGTGTTCACTTATAGGCTAAAGCATGTCTTCATATGTTATTAGAATTTAGAATCTTTGATAAGTCAACGTTTTCGTTTATTCGTTTTAATTAATGAATAAATGATTACATTCCTTATGTAAACTCTCATTCATTTCATTGTGTCTATTACAGATCATGCCTCCTCGTCGCAGCACTCGCAACAATAATGGTGAGAACCACGAAGAAGGTGGTGATAACCATAACCACAACCATGACCAAGCTCCTAACCACAACAACAATGGGGTCGATGCTCAACTGGCTGCGATCATTTCTCAACAAATGGCGCAGCAAATCGCAACTCTGGTTCCCAATTTACTTGCTCAGGTCATCCAATTGAACGGCAACGGGAATGGTCACAACAATGGGAATGGGAATGGCAATGGCAATGGCAATGGTAATGGACCCCAAGCTTGCACCCTTAAGCATTTCAACTCTTGTAACCCTCCAAAGTTCAGCGGTGAAGAAGGAGCCACTGGACTCCTACAATGGTTTGAGGGCATTGAAAATACCTTCATTAACAGTGAATGCCCCGACAACTTTAAAGTCCGTTATGCCATGAGTGTTCTTCATAAGCGAGCACTCACTTGGTGGAATGAAGAAAAACGCACTCGCGGAGCTGAAGCTGCACTAGCCTTAACCTGGGATCAAGCTAAAGACATTATGAAGGCAGAGTTCTGTCCTCGTAATGAAATCAAGAAACTGGAAGACGAATTTTATGATCTTGCTCAAGACAGTGGGGAAAACCTTGCTTACAACACTCGCTTTCACGAACTTAGCTTACTGCTACCCCACAAAGTCACTCCTTTGCCCATTGCGATCGAAAAATACATTGGTGGCTTACCGATGCAGATTCAAGACACAGTGTGGGGAAGGAACCCTGCTACATTGGAAGAAGCAAAGCGTTTGGCTGCCACCCTAACAGATAACCATGTGAAGGCAGGAACCCTGACTCGTAAAGGGGAAAAGAAAAAGGATACTCCCCAACCTGCCGTTGATATCAAAACTGAGGCCTCAACCAACGGGAAGAACAAGGTCAGGAATTTTGCAATAGACACCACTGCCCCACCCACCAAGAAACAATACAATGGGAACCTACCTAAGTGTGACACCTGCCAGTATCACCATCCAACTCAAGTACCCTGTCGACAGTGCACCAATTGTCAGAGGTATGGGCATCTTGCGGAAGCTTGTCGAATCCCTGCTACAAACGCTCTTGATGCTCCAAATAATCCCGCTTGAGACCCTCCAACTGCTCAACATCAAACCCTACCATTTGAATAATATCTATTTAATTCCATGTATCGACATTTTTATTTTCAAGTAATAAATTCAAGTATTATCATAACATCTGTGTGCATGCTTGTTTGAATGTGAACTGATTGCTATATCTCTACTTGCTTACTTGTACAACAATTAGATGACTACCAAACAACCTACTCAACGATTGGTAGAGGTCATCATGTCTATCCAACAGTCGGGAGAGGCCCTACCACCTGCTCAACGACTGGTGGGGACTATCAGACCTGCTCAACAATCGGTAAGGTCATAAAAGGACACAAAACCCTAATGTAAGGTAAATTGGTAATTACGGTCCGGAACGTAATCATGAATTTACAGGTACATTAAGGTAGTGTGAAATTTTATCAAGGTTTCCGGTAGATGACCAAACGTAATCCTGGTTTTCTCTTAACTTCGGGACGAAGTTCCTAAAAGTAGGGGAGACTGTAACATCGCAAAATTTTTCTCCCAAATTTTTATATAAACGCCCTTATTTTTGTTACATTTTAAAAATGTGGTAAAGTCTTTATTTTTCCTCATTCACAACTTATATATATATATATACATATATATATATAATAGTAATAAATAATAATAATAATAATAATAATAATAGATTATAACATTAGTGTAATAAAAAAAAATCTGATTATAATTTTTTTTATTCAACCAAACCCTCCTTTTAATCCAACCCAATAAACCCATACCCTCCCTTGATAAATTGCAGCCCAACTCCAATCTAAGCCCATCCCTGATCCGGCCCACACAACCAAGCCCAATCCCCCTCCCTTCTCCTTACAATTAAAAAAAATATATGTTTGTTCCACCCGGGTCTCGAACCCGTGCCACTCCCCCACACAAGCACACACCACCACCACTAAGCCACTTAGACCATTTGTTATTTAGCTGACACTATAAAACATATATGCATGGTTTCAATTCATTTTTTTTTCTTGTCTGCAACTCGCAGCAGCAGCAGCACATGAGATATATTTTTTTTTTAAAAACTGAAATATTATCAATCATCATCAACATGTGATTGATTTAAAATTGGAATGGAACCATGATTGCCGGCCCTATACGACTAGATTACACGCTAATTATCATCATCGTTGACCAATTTTTTAAAACCCATACGCGTATGATAATTAACGAGGTCAACTTTCCAATTCACCCAACCCTTTGATCCTCTATATAATTAGACCTTCTGCGAGTCTTGGCAAATCGCTCACAACTCTCTCTCAATCTCTATTTCACTCTAATTCACTCTGATATTGATTATTTTGCTCGTGGTTGACTTTCTCTTTGACCCGACTATCAACATCAATACCACACTGTGAGTATGTTTTCTTTTGTGGGTTTAGTTCATCGGCATTCCAGCAACAATAGCCCTAACATTAATCGGGCTATTGTTGTCTGAATCATTCAATTGTAAATTTAGGGTTCATCATGTTATAATTGGGGATAAACTTGATTAGCGTAGTGTATATAATTAAATTGAAACCAAAAATCTCACAACCACCGGCCTAGGCCAAGTGGTTGTGACTCTGGTCCTCCACACGGGTCACCCGGGTTCGAGTCCCGGCTCTGACCGGGTTTTGTTCTTTTATTTCCTTTTCTTTTTAAACAAACTATTACATTATATATATATATTAAATCCTTTTAATCTTTTAAATTCTTTTTAAAATACCAAAACTATTTTATAAATTCTAAAAAAATTATTATTGTTTAATCTGATATAAAAGTTTTATTTGTAATTTTTATTTTTCAGAAATTCAATTATTTAATAATTATAATAATTAAATCATTTTTATACAATTATATTTATAAAAATCCATTTATATATCAAAACAGTTTTATTAAATTCCCCAAAAATTATCCTAACTTTTTATAAAGTTGAACTTTACTGAAATAATTTTTAATTCAGTAAAATCATTTATTTTATATTTTTAATCAATTTTTGTTAGATTTAATCATAATTAATTCATAATAAATCCAATTTTCATCATTTTTGCACCAAAATTTTATACAAATTATTTTTAATCATTTAGATCAGAAATATGATTTTTAAAATAAGATTTCTTTAGTTTTAGTATTTTTGAATATTAAAGTTAATAATTGGCTATTTATAAATAAATAGATTTAAAAATCTATTTTAAATGAAATAATTTTATACAAATTATTTTATTGCTTCAAACACTTTAATGTGCACACTCAAAATCCAAATTTTATAAAAAGACTATTTTTCATTAATTATCCAATTTTCTTTATTTAATTAACATTTTTAAATTAAATTTAACAATTGATTATCCCCAAATCGAAACCCTAGGATACACATATTAGTTATATAGACTTAGACTTATTATATATTACCTCATTATAGGGTAATATTTGGAATCACTTTGGGCAACACAATTATTATATCTTTCCAACAAGTTAACATTTGCTAAGGTGAGTTTTACATAGCCCCTTTTATTTATCACCATTTTTGGGGTGAAACATGTTATAACATTATCATTGCAATTCAATCATCAATGTGTCTATGTGTTTTCTATGTTGCATTATGTCTTGAGCATGATTAGAGTAAGCACCATTCTAGCATAATCATTAACATTGATCAGCCGACGGTATACATTGATAGATCTATTGGACTGACAATCCCACCCGGATACGTGCCTCCTACAAAGGTTACGTGGGTGTTTGTTATCGCATAACATATTCATTGGGACCATAAGTGTATGGTATGTATCATTTTATAACAGTCACAAGGGTTGATTATGCACTCGATTTATTTCTAATATGTTCTCACATATGGACTAGATTGACATGACACATGAATTGCACATCATTTTACTCAATTATAAAAAACCTATGTAATTCTCACCAACTTTTGTTGACCCAAAACATTTTCAACTTAACATGTTTCAGGTTCTATTTGCTTGAAGATTTGAATTGATGCTTGAAGATATGTGTATAGTTTATTCAATTTGATGTACAAATTCTAGAAAAATTGTATGTAATTCAATTAAATCATTTAATGAAATTTATTATCTACCATGAGCTACTGAACAATCATTCAATACGTGACATCCCGATGTTTCCGCCATCGGTTGGGGTGTTACATCTTTTATGGACAAAACTGGAAATGGACATTTAATTTGGGACAACCAAAAATGAAAAAAATGGACACTTAAATAGGGACGGAGGGAGTAGATGATTTTGATAAGTTTCCATATCGGGTAAAGATTGCATGCGTATGATGTGATGTTTCCATAATTTTCTATTTTGGGTAACTTGTTAAACGAACTGATTTTGAGGTAAATTGGTAAGGTTTTGTGGGGATAGATTAATGATAGTGGAATGCTGTGATTCGTGATGTTTCGTGACGTTTTCGGACCGTTTAGATGCGATTTGGTGCGTTTTAGGAGCTTTTGCAGGTTAAGGGTCGAACCAAAGGTTAATTCGACCCATCGTGGGGTCGAACCAGCCACAATGAGGTCGAATGAAACCTCCATCAGGTCGAATGGGCCTCAGTTAGGTCGAACGAACATGATTTAGGTCGAATGAACATGTGTTAGGGTCGAATTAACATGTGTTAGGTCGAATGAACTTGTGTTTTGATTAAATGAACATCCATATGGTCGAACCAACTTGTAAATGGGTCGAATGGACCTATGTTGGGGTCAAATGAGTCTGGTAACTTGCTGATTCGACCTTACGGCTTCATACGTGCGATCTTTGATGCAAACTAAGTCTTTTATGGATGATTCTTGTGTGTTAACATTATATGCTTGATTAACTGATGTAATGGGTCACCAACGGGATGTCAGGTCGGTCTGGTGTGTCGAGTCAACTGTCAAAAATGTTTTCAAACATACTTAGTCATGATCTGGACAATCGGGGACTAGTTAACCTACGGGTTAGTAGTCACAACACTTATACAAACTTTATGATAGGTCGCAGATATTTAAGGACTGTCATTCTTGCATTGTCTATGGTTTAGAATGAAGGACACAACCTAAGATGAGTTTACAGCCCCACATTTTTTTGTTTTCATTTTCGGGGGAGAAACATGCGGTATAAACTTACAAACTTATAAATGTGCAAACTTACGAACTTTTAGACCAACATATTACATTATATCACATGGATACTTAGTGACATTTCTTCATCGGTAAAGTCCTCTCAAACTTTAGTGTATCATTAATATGTGGATACATAGCGGAGGAAGTGTGAATAGATCTATTAGGCTGACAAGTCCCACTCGGGCCGATTGGAGGTCGGTGGCGGGTGCATATCTGTCCTACCAAACTTACGGCACCGGGTGATGAATCGGTGACGGGTATAGAGGCATTCTAACGTTCAGCAGTGGTTCACGACATTATAGTATTATGTAACGATGTCTAGCTAGCATCAGGTATAGATGTAAGGATTAGGTGGTCTGGGTTTACAAACATTATTTGGCCAGGGTTACAAACACTATATGGCCAGGGTTTACAAACATTATTTGGCCAGGGTTTACAAACATTATTTGGCTAGGGTTTACAAACATCGATTGGCCGGGTTTTACAAACATCGATTGGTTTGGACGTTTCAAATAATATTACTTTTGCGAACTTAAAACTCTGTGACTCACCAGCATTATGTGCTGACGTTTTTGGCATGTTTTCTCAGGTCACTAAGGTAGCTGCTGTAAATAGGCGCACGGTGTCGCACGACGTGATGTCATTATCAGTATGAACTGCTTAATGCAACAACTGTTTGAAAGAAACCGTTGAATTAACAACTGTTTGAATCCAACAGTGTTTTACAAACAGGCGTTTTAAAAAATCTGCTTAATTGACGCACTGCTTTTGAACCGACGTTAGCAAATACAGTTTTTCCTTCAACATTGGATTGACTTTTTAATTTGGTGATCCTCCTTTTGTTTTTAATATGTGTTATCTCAACAAAGCTTTAATCCGTCTGTAGATTTATATTTCCGTTGTTGTAACAGTTTCAGTTATTAAACCTTTGATCAGTATTATTAACTGATGTTGTGAAAGGAATAGACGTTACGAAATACAGTTTTTCTTTTAACAATAGATCGAGTCTTTTAATTTGGTGTTTACTTAACAGATCATAACCGTTGGTCTTCTTATGTTTTTTTTTTATAATTATTATATAAAGAAATAAACAAATGATACTAAACAGGGGTTATTCGCAGTAGACGATTGCGTTCTTGATGTTGTCTTTACTAAACAGCGGTTAACGTGGGATTTATTCTTCCCGTGTGTTTCACACGGGATTCCACCTAGTGTTATACATTTAATGCAATTTTACTTTTGGTTTTGGACTGTAATTTTAATTATATCTATTAATCTATTAATCTATTAATCTATTATCTATTAATATATATAAAAGAATTGAACATTGCTGACGTGACATGTAATGGTGCCTTCAACCTCTCCATGAAACTGCCACGTGGCATCATAATTCAAAGATTTTAGTGTTTTTGAATTATTTCCCTTTTTAATTAAATTGAGTTATTTTATGAAGAAAAAAAATTAAAAATAAATTTAAAATTTTCTCTCTCATATTTTCTCCCATAATTTTTAAACGTTTATATCTTTTATATACGAGATTATTTAAAGAAAAAAATTACACCAAATTAACGAGCGTTTTATTATCTTTCCAACGAGTACCATAGTGCTATATAAAAAACGGAGAAAAAATCAACTATTTTTTGTAGGGTTTCGTTCGTACAGGAAAAAAAAACACACAAAGTGTTCATGTTATTCATTAATCATGTTTTTTCTTTTAAATCACGTTCTTATCTACGATGTTGAAAATCAGCCCAATCAGCATGTTATCATTGGAATTTTACTAGGTATACTTCATCAAGAGAAGCTAGGAGAAAGAATCGTGCAACACTGCAACACATGGTGTCAGCTTATAGCAAGATTATTTTTTTATTTATTTAATTACAAGAGTAATAATTATTACTATTAGTATTAGTATTATTAGAATGGTTATATTTTTCAATCCCGGGACACTCTCGGGAATATTGATAGTTGCTGACGTGACGTTCAATGGTGGCCTCAACCATCTCTTGATTATGCCACGTGGCATAATGAGATGCAATGGTTACAACTTTCAACTTAAGTGTTTGTTTAGTTGATTAGGTTAGGAATTATAAGAGCCATTAGAATGTGAAAAATTAGAGAGATGTGATGAGTTTTTGAATAGTTGTAGCTTACATAAGTGATTCTTTAGATGATTACTGGTTAGGTTTTAGATTAAGGAATATGAGTTATTACTAATTAGAATACTATGAACATGCAATGATTGAGAGATTTTGTGGTTAGTTAACTTGAGCCATTTGCAATAGGTTATCACGTAAAATTAGATTTTTCAACCCCGGGACCCTCCCGGGATAATCAGCTAGTTATTTATAAAGAAATAGATTTTATACCATATATTTTATGTTAATGTTTACAACAGAAGGAACTAAAATTATACTAAACAAGTTCTTTAGATATAAACTAGAAAGATTTATCAATATGCTTATTATTATTGTTTTTTTAATTGATAAGACATATAATGGTTTGCTTAGAAAAAATATTATAATGATTTTGTTGTTGGGTCAAAAGGTGGACTGGGTCGAACAAGTAGCCTGTTGGACGAGTGCTTCGTTCGCCGATTAAAACTGTAGCTAAACCATCTATATTGATGAAGCTAGCCCAAAGCTATTTATCGTTCGCTTAACAATCCTGTTAATTTATGGATACTGAGCCCAATGTAAACAAACGAGGCCCGGTACTTAAGCCTTCTTATTCCTCATACAAATCCTAGAGTTGTTAATAGAAAGTTTTTTTTTTTTTTTTTTTTTTTTTTTTTTTTTTTTTTTTGATCGGCTAAGGATACCACCTCGATACCCCGTTTCGAATCCTAATTTTTCGCATCGTCCCTGAGGGCATAAGCCTTTTCAACGTCAAGGGGTGTATTTTTGCTGGCCCTAGGATTCTAACCGTGTACCTCTCCCGGGCGGAAACCTCCCTAAGAAGTAAATCCTCCTTAAAATAAATAAGTGATGTATTTTTGTTGGCCCTAGGATTCGCGCCCGACTCTACGCAAATTGACTTTGTCTAACTCGTTTAAAATAAATAAGTGGCTTTGAAGAACAAGGAGTTGGCTCGAACTTAAAAAGCCAAGCTTGCACTTGGCAATTTAAGCTCGTAAAAATGTAAGATTGACAAGCAAGGCTAAGCTGACTCTTTTAACTTCGAGCTCGAGCTCAACTTGCTCGACTCGTTTACAACCCTAGATGAGATTCAAATTAAAAGAATTTCTACATCATTAACTATAGCGAATGTCAGCTACCAACATTGGTAGCAATATCGTTATTCGTTTTCATCATTTTAAGTTGTTATACCGAGTGCCAGTATCGTTGAATATATCAAGTACCAAGGCCGCAACAAACCGAGTTGCATTCTAAATAACATTTTTTATTTGTTGTAAACTATACTGATTGTTAGCACCGCACCAGTAACAAAACAAAACAAAGTAAACCGATACCAACCAAACAACATCAATACCAGTATCGATATCATCAGAACCGGTATATACTTATTTGATTTGATTTTATGTAAAGATAGAGCGAGGCCCATATAAAATATAAACATTTTGTGCCCATCGTTTCAGATAAACAAACACTCATAATTTCTTCAATTCTTCTCAATTTGCTGCTATTAATCTGGTCTAAGTTCTTATCTCATTTGGTTCATAGCTCCGTATTTGTAAGTTATCTGGATTAATATTGCATCAGATTATTATTATTATTATTATAGCAGAAACTGGCATTAAATTAATCGAGTTCCTATGGGTACACTCACAAGCTGTAGCTTTACAACTACACCAAATCTAGGGTTTCGTTTAAGACCTAATTGTATAAATTTCACACACCGATTTCGACTGTACGATAAAAGGGATTATATGAAGAACAGTTATGTTAATAGAGAGCTATGTTTGAGAAAGAGGCGTGGATTTGTAGGTTTAGATGGTGATAATAGTAATAATAATAATAATACTAATAGGGGTTTTTTTGGAGGGTTTGAGTGTTGTGCTAGTGGTTATGATAATAATAATAATAATGGTAATGATGGTGGTGGTGGAAGTGGAGGAGAGGATAACGATGTCGTTAAGGAGTCGAATTTGGCTACGATTTCGAATGACGAGAGTGCGGTTGGTGGTGAGGTTGATTCGGAGAAAGCTGTGGCGCCTCCTGCTTCGGTTTCTTCCGGGGTGAGATTTTATGATTTATAATGCTTTTGGTGTCGCATTGTTTTGTTTGTGCTTTAGTTTTGCCAGTTTGTTGGTACTTGGTAGTGATTGATTATTTGAATCATTGTTGTTGTGAAAATATGGAAATAGAGTTATGGATATGTCATATGTGCAATTACACTTGTCAATTTGGGCATTGCTAGTAGGGGTGCAAATGAGCCGAGTCCGAGCCCGAGCTCGACCAAGCTGGGCTCGTTTAACTTATGAAAGCTTGATTCGAGCTTTGTTCCTAGAGCTCAGCTCGGCTCTCCAAGTGCGAGTTCGGCTTATTTATCATTTATTAATTAATTTATATTAATTAATTGTAATTATTATTTTTATATAGTTTACTTATTTTTCATAATTTTATTAATATTAATTGTTATTATTTAAATTTATATTTAATATAAATTAAAAATTATATAAACAGTGGGCTCGTGTGGGCTCGCGAGTGGGCTGAAGCTCGATAAGCAAAGTTCGGGCTCGAGCTCGTTTAAGCTCCGCTCATTTCGAGCTTTTTTTTTAGCCGAGCTCAAGTAGCTCGGCTCGTTTACACTCCTAATTGCTAGTATGCTAGATGGTTATTTTGTGAGTGTAATGATTCAAAAAGGAAACCGCTCTTATTTATTTGTAGAAGAGATAAGAATATTAGTGTGATGCTAAGAAGAATGTTGAAGCTTTGAAAAATGTTAGACAAGGATTTCCCCTTGTGATATACTTTTGCTGAAATGGTAAAAGAATACTGTAGTTTGCGGTCAAAAGTGATATTGGATTGTTTGTGGAAATATAAATACAATAAAAAGAAACAATTGTATAAATGCTCCGTTTTTTTTTTCTGCAGTCGCCAATGGTCTCTCCGATTGGGCCAACATATAGTAACTTTCAAGTCGATTCTTTCAAACTTATGGAATTACTTGGACCAGAAAAAGTTGACCCTGCTGATGTAAAGCTCATAAAGGACAAACTGTTCGGTTATTCAACCTTTTGGGTTACTAAGGAGGAAGAATTTGGAGATTTTGGTGAGGGTATACTTTTTCTTGGAAATCTTAGGGGAAATAGAGAAGAAGTTTTTGCCAAACTCCAGAGTCTGTTGGCTGAAATAATGGGAGATAAGTATAACCTATTCATGGTAGAGGAACCCAACTCAGAAAATCCAGACCCACGTGGTGGTCCACGGGTTAGCTTTGGAATGCTGAGGAAAGAGGTTTCAGAACCAGGGCCAACAACACTTTGGCAGTATGTTATTGCTCTCTTGTTGTTTGTTTTGACTATCGGTTCTTCTGTGGAGCTAGGAATTGCGTCTCAGGTATTTTACACTTCAATATGTTTTGGCAGACATTTTATATAATAGTGGTAGTTTGATACTTTGACTTATGAATCGACCAATTTTGGTTTTGTTTCATTTCTGTTGAGTTAAACCAGTTAAAAAACAACTAAAACAGGAGGTGCATCGAAAGTCACCTAAAGTGTATTTTTAATGCATAGATCCTCCTAAATCATTTTATTTAACAAACCATATTACATTTAATCTTATTTCTCTAGTCATATTCTAAACTAATTTCTCTAACCATAGTTTACACACTAATTAATTATAAAAGATGGACACAGTATATACGGGCCATTATGGTATCACTATTTACCAAATATGCCACCCATAATAAACATTTACTTCATGGGCCACCGGAGTCCTCTCCAAAACCAAGAACACCAAATCCGGCCAAAAAGCCGTTTAAAATCGGGTAAAAAGATCACCTTACCCGGCCAACAGTGAGGTCACCCACACCCTACAACAAAATGGTATCAAGAGTTGAAGCAAGTCAGCAACAACGGGTGCTACTAGAATAGTAGAATCTTCTTATTTATTTCATGGTGAACTAGTTGATGCGCTTGTGTTCAGCAATGAACCTTTTAATACTTCGTAACGAAAATACACCATATCTCTTGTTTTGATTTTTTTAAAAAATGATATATAAATGAGTCATATTTGCCCATCTTGGTTATGTGAACTAAAGCATAAGCCATTGACTGTTTAACACTTGTTTTTCTGAGATCCTGCCTTACTTGGATGGAAATTATGCAGTTCATAATTTGAAATCCCATCTTAAAGCATCTGACTGGTAAATTTGTTTTGCTACATCAGAAAAACCAGATGGAGCCTTTTGAACCAAAATATACATGAACAATATTTGTAGTTATCATGAAAGAGCAAGAAAGTAAACTTTGAATGCCACCTTAGCCAAAAGGGAAATTATGCTTTATGGGATGAAGTCCAAGGAATGTGTTGTTGACTTGTTGCAATTACTTTGTAAAGAAAGAACAACTACTTTCCATGTTTCTTTACTAATATTATCGAACGAATCAATCTGGTATCCTTTTATAAATTAATGTTTTATGGTGAACAGATAAATCGTCTTCCTCCTGAAGTAGTTAAGTACTTCACAGATCCAAATGCCATTGATCCCCCGGATATGCAACTGCTTTATCCATTTGTAGAATCTGCATTGCCATTAGCATATGGAGTTTTGGGTGTTCAGTTATTTCATGTAAGATAATACATTCTAGAAATCTGTCATTACTTTACTCTTATTCTTATGTTATGTAAAATTTAAAAGTTCTACTGTTCAAACTGATGATATGGTAAATATATTTAGATAGTGATTAGCTTATTCAATCACCATGTCTTTTTTTTTTTTTGCTATAAAGATACTATTATTGTTCTTGCAAAGTATAGCTTTCTTTCTTCTCTTTTATTAACACAAATAGTGACTTAGCGTACATTGAAATACGATGGTTTAAAGTTTTTATTTTCATATTTTTGGATGCAGGAAGTTGGGCATTTCCTTGCTGCCTTCCCAAAGAAAGTAAAGCTAAGCATTCCCTTCTTTATTCCCAATATCACTCTTGGAAACTTTGGGGCAATCACTCAGGTTCACACTTATTATAATTTTTCTAGATCTATAAACAGATATATGTTTCATTACCATAAAGCAAAAAAGATACTTTCTCTTTCATTACTTTGATTAAAAAATGATAAATGTTTCTTGAATCTTGCAGTTTAAGTCGATACTTCCTGACAGAAAGACAAAAGTAGACATCTCTTTAGCGGGCCCGTTTGCAGGGGCCGCACTATCACTTTCCATGTTTGCTGTTGGACTGCTGCTTTCATCAAAACCAGATGCTGCAGCCGATATGGTGCAGGTTCCTAGCATGCTTTTTCAGGGCTCTCTACTTCTTGGGCTCATCAGTAGAGCCACATTAGGATACACGTACGTTTTTCCGCTTCACCATGTTGATTGATTTTATTTTATAAAGAACTTGTAGATATTCACTCTTTTATATAATGGGCTTATAATGTTTTTCCTGATTGTTATTTCAATGTTTATTGTTGTCTATGTAGTGCGATGCACGGAGCTACAGTTTCAATCCATCCACTTGTAATTGCTGGCTGGTGATGTACTGTTCTTGGATGCTATTATTTTCTATTTTAAATTTTCTGTTTTCACCGATATTTATTTAATTGTTACAAAATATTAACTGCATTGATGTTATGTCCAAGGTGACACCAGTAACGTGTTATTTAATTTCTGGTACCTGTCGAAGTGAGTTGGGTTGATCTGAAACATTGTTCATCTCAAAAAATAATCTTCTTGCAAGTAAATAGCTGGTTAAAATTGAATATATATGATTTAGGTGATTTATTAATTTAAAATACATTCAGGGCAACTTTTATCCCGTTCAATCCATTTCCTTTATAGCTAAACTTTTAGTTTACCGATTTGACCAACTTAAATCGGCCAACTCAAGTAAATGGGTCGAAAACTCGAAATCGCCACCTCAAAGTTTAGTTAGTTTGACTTGTAGTCAGTCGTATCTAGAGCAAAAGTTGCACTTAATGTGGCTTAACTTATCTGAAATTTGGTTTTCATTTTGTTAAATTGGGAAATTGACTTTGCAGGTGTGGTTTGACTACTACGGCTTTCAATATGCTTCCAGTTGGATGCCTTGATGGCGGAAGAGTGGTTCAGGTTTTTGTTTCAAACCCAATTCTGTAACCGACTGAATTAGCAAATGGAGTTTATATACTTCTATAAACTGTAACCTTAAACATATTTTTATGAATCTAATAGGGTGCTTTTGGGAAGGATGCACTCGTTGGATTTGGTTTGACCACTTATTCACTACTTGGGTTAGGAGTGGTATGTCGACTTTTTAATTCCTCCAAACGTAATTCACTATTATATTGTTAAAATTCGGCGGGTTTTTTTTTTGACAAATCATTATCGTATCCACATAAATATTATGATAAATACATTATTAATGTATTAATATTGTTATGTACATTCTCGTGAATGCAGCTTGGTGGACCTTTATCGCTTCCTTGGGGATTGTATGTGCTGATATGCCAGGTATGATATATAAGTTTAATTTCATCACATTGATATAGTAAGTTCAGTTATGTAGATACAGTCATACTTCTCTTTTAATGTCATCTTACCTTTTTCACCCTCAACTACTTCTGTATATTTGAACACAACAAATATGCATAAATCGCTTTTGATTTATACATATCACCTTCCATATTTCTAGTATTTACTACTAAGAGGTTAATATACAACTAATTTAGCAAAACCTACTCTAGATATGAGTTTTTCGTGATATTAAAATTTTACATTTTGACAGAGGGCAGCGGAAAAACCTTGCCTGAATGATGTCACAGAGGTTGGAACCTGGAGGAGAACTGCGGTTACAGTGGCCATATTTCTGGTGGTTTTAATATTGCTACCGGTATGGGATGAGCTGGCAGAAGAGTTGGGTATTGGTCTTGTAACCACATTATAAAGGAACATTGAACATGATCAAAAATCATACAAAGTGTAGTTTCTGATTTTTAATCAAAAGCAAGTAAAATGTATTTTTGTAATTGTTCTTGTTTGCATCTATATATAATAGATTGCCAGATTGTTGGCATGGCAGAAGAACAACTTGTTTGATTATCATTACAGCTATGGAAGTCATCTAGATTGAAGCATTTGGTCACTGAATGCTAAAGGGACCCCACTTTCGTCCTCGTTATCATCTTCGATTTTGCAAAACGGTTGAGACAGTTGAAGAGGATATAAAATCAGATGCGATTGATGCGCAGCTGCCTTCGTGAGTCTGTTATTGCTGGCATTCCAGCTTACTAACCCACAATACAATATCACAGCATTCATTATCACACATTATTATTACAGATAAATGTCACAAAACAGTAAGCTAGAACCCTAATCTTTACAAATCAAATTCAGCTGGATGGTCATAATATCTACTCATTTGCATACTGAAAATGTAACGCTATTGCTGTATGATCGCCCGTTGTGAAGATGAAACAGGAGATCCTTCACTACTGTGCCAAGCATCCTGAACTTGTGCAGCGAATTGCATATTCCACAACATATCCTCCACAGAAGGTCTCTCTAATGGATCATTCACCAAACACCTGCAGCAGATCTCCACCATTGTTGTCAGCGACTGTTCGGAACATGCATCACGTACTGCTGGATCAACAATGTCCTTTATAGCCGCATCGTCGGCTGTAATTCTGGTTTCGAACTGTTGTTTTACCGACTCTATTTCCTTTTGTGTGCGTAGTGGTTTTCCTAATAAGATTTCAAGTAGTATTACACCGAAATCGTACACATCAACTTTCTCCAGATGATCCTTCGCTATTGCTGTTTTACCGATTCTATTTCCTTTCGTGTGCACACCGTCCTGTTGAATCACGGATATTATAACTCATGTTGTTGATATAGTTGATGGATTGTTCAATGATGAAATATTTCATTACAAATACCTTTTGGATGTTCTGATCCACTAATGACAGGTTGTAGCAGCTGATCTTCGCAGCGAAATTCTGATCCAACAAGACGTCTGTTATCTTCAGGTTGCTTGAGAACAGTCGGGGAACGATACCAGAATGAAGAAACTGAATCCCCTTCACTATGCCGATTGCAGCCGCTACTCTTTGACTCCATGACAAACTTCTTCCACTGTTCTTCCCTATCAGACAATTCAAATGTTTTCGAGCGTTTCAGGCTTTCAGCTAGCAGGTAGATTTATACTTTCTACTTCATGTGATTGTTTCAAGTGTTTATCGAGTTTACCGGAGATCCAGTCTCTAAGTGTGCCGTTTGGCGCATACTCGAACACCAGAAACAGCCTGCTGACACTTGCATCATCCAGATAAAACTCAAAGCAGTGTCCAAGAGCACTTACCAAATGCTGGTGTCTGAGTTTCGAGATCAACTCTATGTGGCGAGTAAACCTTTGTGTATTATGATTTCGTTTCATTTTCAGGCATTGGATGGCTACGTATGATCCGTCCCTAAGTTGGCCTCTGTACATCTAATGTTAGAAGAACAAGTCATCATAACCGAATTTGCTTCTATCGACACAAGAAAGATGTTAACGTAAGCGATGAAAATGTACCTGACCGTGAGACCCTTCACCTATGAAGGTAGATGTATGGAAGCCATTAGTAGCTTCCTCGAGTTCCTCCAACGAGAAGGTTCGGTAAGGAGGGATACCGAGTGTTGCAAGCTTCATTGCTCGAGTTACGTATCCTTCGAGATTGGAATAATTAGTTTGTTAAACAAGTACAAATGAGCACAGTCAGATGTAAGAACTAAGAAGAAGCTTACTTGCATCTGAAAGCAACTTTGAAGTGTAAGAAGCGGAAGCATTTTCCGGTACTGGCGGCTGCATTTTCACCGCCTTTTTACCATGAACTTGCCTGAAAATCAAGAATGCTACACCGACTAACACGATCCCGCCAATAATCCCTCCGGCGAGTCCTAAAGCAAGAGCTAGTTTTGAGCTCTTACTGTTCTTGTGATGTCTAGGGATGATTCCTACAGCCAAAGCTTGGTTGCTACAAAACGAAATCGGATTTTGACTTTTGATTTCATTGCCATTGTTTGTAGTCAAACAGTTCCCATCATAGACCACATTCCGGGCCTTTGAAGACACAAGACAGCTAGGTAGTTTCCCAGTCAAAAGATTAGCAGACAAGTCGATGAATTCGAGCTCAGGATTACAAGCAAGATCCTCGAAAAGCATACCCGTAAATCGGTTCCCTTCAATGTCTATATAAGTTATTGATGGTAAAGATAGTATAGAAGTCGGAAAGGGTCCCATGAATCGGTTTAACGCTATGTCTAGCCTTTTGAGTTGATAAAACGAATGTAGTTCTTCGGGTAGACCCGCGGTGAACTTATTATCTCTTAGCACAACGGAGATAATTCTATCAGTGACCCGAGGGAACTCGGGTCCAAGCGAATTATCTTCAAGTTCAAGAACTTGAAGGCTTCTCAATCTATGCAGATCGGGCACCTGGCCCGATAAATTGTTATGAGAAAGCCCAAGAACCCGAAGATCAACCAAACTCCCTAACGATTCAGGCAACCGCCCGTTTAACATATTATTCTTCAAACTCAAAACCGATAAACGCGATAAGAAACCAACACGAGCTGGAATCCAGCCCGTAAAGTTGTTATCATCGAGTACAAGCGATTGGAGATCAGTCAAAGACGTGATCTCGGGCCGGATTGTACCGGTGAAATGATTCGAACTAATATTAAGTATCTCTAGTGATGATAATTTGGAAACTATGGCAGGTAACTGTCCCCATAATCCTAATGAAACCAACTTAAGAACTTTTAAGCTTTGCAGCTTAACTAAAGCCGCGAAAAGCGCCTCTATTGCGAAATCTTTAGGCAATGGAGGCGCTTTATCGCTATTGATTATGTGAAGCTGTGTCACTACATCATCATAACATACAACTGTAACAGATGAACTTTGAACTGTGTTGCAGAAATCAGTAGCATTGTTCCAGCTTCTAAGAACAGCAGGATAATACAAAAGATGTTGAATTTCCAACAGGGTATGTTCTTGAGAGGCATTATGTGGTTTAGAACAATGAATTGGTACAAACAGAACAGCCAAGAGTACAACTACTATATGCATATGCAATGAATAAGAAACCATTGCAAGATCCTGAACAAAGAACAGATTTTTATCAAATTGTTTGATGAAATTTAAAAAATTAAGTCTTACCCATTTCAAGAAACAGTGATTAGTGTAATCTTTAAGGCTTAATTACACAAAATAAACATTTTTATGCCATCAAAGAAGGAATAATAATTAGGTAAAAGGTGAAGGGTTACTACCTCTTGATCTTGATTACATAAGAAGCAATGTTGTTTGAAATTGGAGATACCAAGGATGGAGATGAAGATTAGTGGGACCAAATAACATGAATTACTAATTTAGAAAGATTAAGATGGAAACCATGTTAAAAAAAACACACATGAGTTCATGTGCATACAAAGACAACAACTGAAAACTATATTATGAAAACAGAGTGTCTTTGAAATGAAGTAATATTATTATTATTATTATTACAAGTTTGACTCAGTTTCTATCTAAAATGACAACAAACCCAACTCAATACTTAGTTGGGATTTCAATTTTCATGCTTTCTATCACTCTCACACACAGTGATATACACACAGTTGAGCATTCTTGAACAAGTTTTGACCTTTTTAAAAAAATAAAAATAAAATTCTAAATATAGGCTAGCTATGGTAGAGTGATGAGGAAAAAGATGGGATTTTTTTAAAGATTTTCTTTAATGTTTTGTTACTCTATGATGCACACACACATAGTGATATGAACACACAGTTAGGTGTTGTTGAAAAAGTTTGAAGCTTTTGGAGCTTTAATGGAGATGAGGGTATTGCACAAGGAGATGAGAAAAGGAAAAGGTTATGTAAAGATTCCTGCACTTTAATTCTTTCACCTCCAAATGCATGTGGGTGTTTTGAGTGTGTGTGTGTGTGTTTAATGCATCTTCAGAAAGCAAGAAAGCTGCAAGACATACACACCATACATCATGTATATATCTCTATTTTTAGTATTTACAAGAGGTATGATACAGGTGTCAAATAAACCAGTAATGATTATATAATAATCACATATATTCTTACTCATGGATTATTAAATAAATATTTGAGGGTTGTACACTTTTGTTTGATATTTTGGAAGGCTCACCCTTTAAGCTTATATGGTTAGAATAGAAATTTTTTCTATTTGTATAAACCTATACGGGCCGTGCAATGTTACACGACTGTATAGAATCATATGACTAGACAAAATTTGATTTTATATGACCCGTATAATATTATTCAACTCGTATACAAGGTGTCAAAACAAGGGGATATACCCTTAACAACACTCTTTTGTAAAAAGTCAAGGAATGATGATAAGTAAAGTATACAAATTCTATTTATTAAAATTATACTTACTAAGAATTTGTTATTTAGTTGTTATATTTTTCGTAAATCTTATTGTTTAAAATTAAAGCTCAATTTGTTTTTATTTGTATAATAATTATTATAATTGGTTGTCATAATCTGGACAGCTATGGATTTAGACCATAAGGTCAAGTCAAGTGTGACATGTTTTCCTATGTGGTTTGTCTATTTTTTTTTTTTCTTAAGGGTATTTTAGTTTTTCTTAAGGGTATTTTAGTTATTAGGTTTTTTATTAAATAAATTCATTTGAGGTAGTAACTTATATCTATACGCTATAGGAATATTTCTACTTATATTACATAAGTTATGTAGACTTCTAATAGAATAAGCTACTACCAAATTGTTATAATTAGTTGATGACCATTAAGCATGTTATTTTTTAGAGAAAAATATTAAATTTAATTGGTGTTCATATTAATATCCAAAAACAATTTAATAAACATGATTTTAGTTGGAGTTAATTTCGATTTTACAAATGTGAACGTAAAAATAATAATAAAATTCAATGTTTAGGGATTCAACTTTAAATCAAACATGAAAATATATAAATACTAATATTAATAATTATAATAAGAATTAGAAAAAAATAATAAATTCAAAAATAAACTAAAAGTAACTGAAGACAATAAAAATACAAGGTACAACAGAAAATTTAAAATTTTTATTTTTTTCTTTCAAAATGCATATGAGGTATGTTTGATAGGGAGCTTTTACGAGCTTCTAATTTTTAAGAAAAAAAAAAACTTTGTTTGGTTGAATGAGCTTAAAACTTTTATGTTAGATTGTTAGGAGAAAAAACTTTATATTGAAACACTCCTACTACTAGCGTTTAAAAAAGCTACAAGCTTTTAGTATTTAAAATTACTTAAATAACATTTCAAAATAATATTTAGTTATGCTCATTTTGGTCATTTTATGCATTTTATTAAAAATTTTAGCTACTCTGCCAAATACCTAAATATATTTAAAAACCTACAGCTACCAACTACAACTACTAGCTTTCAGTCACTAGCTAGTTTTGTCAAACATACACATGATCTCATACCAAAGGACTTGTATTCCAGACTTACAGTTTATATCACCAAAAACCCTAATAAGTTATCATCCCTAACTAGTGTGGGTTCTAGTAGGGCTGACAATGGGTAACCTGTATAAGACACGATTAGACCTGTTAACTGAAAATTACACTATGTCATTTTTTACTTTTTTTAAAATAATTAGAATTAAGAGGCAAATATCCATCATTTCTCTTTTTTTTTTTGTACATAAAATGTATAACTGTATTATAAATATAGGATATAAAGTAGTTAAACAAGACGTGTTCATGTTTAGAACTTGTGTTGCTCGCGTCGTCAGATACCTGTTAAACATGCTAAGACACGATTTGCCAGTCCTAGGTTCTAGTCGTGTTGGACATTAGTGTAAATATTAAGGCTTGATTTAGTGGGCATGTGAGTTTTTCGTTTCAAATAAGAAAACATAGAGATCTCAAACCAACATTAAGTAAAGAATGCAGATCTAGTGCAAAATAATTTGCATATTTTTTAGTAAAAATAACTCAAAATAAAAGCTTTATTAAAACAATTTTAAAGTTGAGAATTTAAAATCACAAACAACTCAAATTAAGTAAAGAACTTTAGAGATGAAGGAAGGAAGGCAGGTATCAAATACACGTAGGAACCTTTTGTCTTTTCACCAAAAGTTGGTATTTGTGGAATTGTGGGAAGCAATAATCCGAAGGAAACGTATGTCTCTCTGAATTTACATATTTATGTGCCAACAAAATAATATCTTGCAAAATAAAGTAACATATGTTAGGTTATACAAAAAAGAAAATACCCTTTTTACATTCGTTTTAATTATTTTTAATAGTTAACGAGCCCAAATTATAACAAAATGAAATTTAATTTTGTCTTTAGTAGACTAGGGTTTGCAATTCAAAAAGGGGTGGCAGCGCAGCTTGTTGCCCGTCTACCAGCTATTATGATGTAACTTCCGTATTTTGTTTTAATGAAAAGAAACCGTTTTGGGTTGGAAATTTTTTTTTTAATATTTTAATATATATGCACACATGGAAAAGCGACTATAATTATTCAGAATTACGTCATTTTGATTCACTTTTAATTAATTAAATATAATTTAAACTCTTTATTCACAAATCTATTCACACATTAAGTATAATATTTTCTAAAAAAATAGATATAAGTTTGTTGAGACAATATACTTTAATATTTTTTTTATTTAATATAATAAGATAAGAAGAAAATGGTTTCCACCAAATATAAAAAAGGTAAAGAAATTTGTCACGTTGCAATGTTGCATCAAATCATGCACCATTTGCATTTGGTAGGGTACAAGAAAAGAAGCGAATCGTACGACAAAAGGTAGCGGGCCTTTTCTAAACACATACTTACAACTTCATTGATTTTGTTTGATTAAATTACATAAAATCTCGAAAATTATAAATCAAAACCGTGAGTAGAGTTGAAACTAATAAATATTGTACGTGTCATGTTGCTAATCACTAGCCGTGATATCGACCAGTTAACAACCTACACGTGCCATCCAAACTTAAGTGGCTAATATGTGGGGGCACTCTAGACGTCTCAAATACTCGGCTCGGCTTCCTTTTTGTAGCCGGTTTCCTCTAATTTTTTTAGCTGTTTACTTCATTTAGTTCTATGTTCCAGCACTTTGTTTCTTCCCGCTAAGTTCTAGCCTTTTGTCACATCCCTATTCTAGTCATTTACTTCATTTCACCTCTAGCCGTTTCTTTTTCCTCTAACCTCGAGCCACTTTTTTCTTCCACCAAAACCTCTAGCCATTATCTTCATGAAACGACTTGAGAAATTAAATAGTATAGTAAATATTGGATTTATCTAAGTTTATCTCCTATTATTTGTTATTTAGTTATCTCCTATTATTTAGAATAATGTTTATCTCTTCGTTTATAGTTTTCCTTTATCTCTTAGTTTGAGGTTTATCTTTTCTTGATTGTAAAACTCTATTTAAGGAGATGTTTTTGATGAATGAAAACTTAACTTTCTTGCTGATATCAAATCTCATATGGTATCAGAGCAGAAGCTCACGATTAAAAAAAAACATAATAATAACCAGCCATGGCTGGAGACGAAGAACCACCCAAGAAACCGTCGGATGGTGCGAAACCTGATGATAGAACCATCGACGCCAATTCTCCTTACTACATACATCCTTCTGATTCACCAAGACAGATTCAGGTAAACGAGCTCCTCAATGACAGCAATTATAACGATTGGGTTCAAGAGATGACGAACTTCTTGTTCGCAAAGAATAAGATAGTGTTCGTTGATGGTTCCGTACCTAAACCAGAAAAGACCGATGACAAGTACATGGCATGGATGCGGTGCGACGCAATGATAAAAGGATGGTTGACGACTGCCATGGAGAAGGAAATATGTGGAAGTGTTAAGTACGCCAACACGGCTGTGGAAATATGGAGCGACCTCAAGGAACGATTTGAGAAAGAGAGTGCGCCTTGTGCTTATGAATTAAAACAGTCGCTTACAATCACTCGTCAAGATGGAGCATCCGTTTCAGCGTATTACACCAAACTCGGAGGACTTTGGGACGAGATACAAACGGTGCTGTCGACTCCTCGTTGTACATGCGGAAACTGTACATGTGAAGTAGGGAAGAGGCTGTCCGAGTTCAGAGAAAAGGAGCGTTTATATGAATTCCTCATGGGCCTTGATTCAGAGTTTTCGACCATAAGAACCCAAATTCTAGCCATGAAGCCGAACCCAACCTTGGGGGAGGCATACCGAATGGTTTCGGAGGATGAACAACAAAGAATTATTACTGGGGGAAAGAGATCAACACAAGCCGAAGCTGCTGTGTTTCAAGCAAGCTATCAAGGGTCTCGCGGAGGATCGGACGCGGGTCAACAAAGAGGAAGGGCAAACCAAAAGGAAGTAAAACGAGGCAACAATAATGAAGTGGAACATTGCACACATTGTGGTCGTGATGGGCACAAACGTGATGGGTGTTTCAAGCTTGTGGGATTCCGGAATGGTGGCCGGGTAAGAAGTATGAAAAGGGCAAGTCGAAGGCAGCGGCACATGTTGACACCAATCAGAAAGACACCAAGATGATTGCGGGATTGACGGATCAGCAGTATGAAATTCTTTTGAAGCACTTAAATGAAGCCGGTGACAAAGGTGAAAATATTCGAAAAGCCAACATGGCTGGTAAGTTGTATCCATCGCCTAACACGGACAAACCTGATGATTGGATTGCTGACTCGGGTTCAACCGACTATATTGTGTGCGATGAGGAATGTCTTGATAATATTGTTAAAAGTGATCAAGAGTCCCCAGTTATGCTTCCAAACGGCGATAGTATACCAGTCCAAGCAAAGGGCGAATGTACCCTTATTGGAGGGCAAAAATTAAAGATGTTTTGCTCATTCCAAAATTTAATTGCAACTTACTTTCGGTTAGTCGTTTGACAAAGGACTTGCAATGTTCAATGACATTTTTTCCCAATTTTTGTGTTATGCAGGGCTTACGCTCGAGGAAGTTGATTGGAACGGGTAATTTCATCAATGGTCTTTATCGGATGGGCATGGAGGTTAGAAGAAAGATGGCGATGGCTGTGAAAGTTGATATGAAGGTTTGGCATTCAAGATTGGGTCACGCTTCCGATTCCAAGTTAGGTCATATTAATTTTTTAGAAGAAATTTCTTTGAAAGACACTTTGTGTGATGCTTGTGTTAAAGCAAAACATACTCGTTCACCGTTTCCTAAAAGTTCTATTAAAACTAATGATTGTTTTGAGTTAATTCATTGTGACGTCTGGGGTAAATATCGAAGACCTACCACTTCTCATGAAGTTTATTTTTTGACTATTGTTGACGATTTTAGCCGAGCTTTGTGGGTATTTCTTATCAAACACAAAAGCGAGGCCAGTGATTATTTAATGTTTTTTCAAAAAATGGTCAAAGCTCAATTTGGAAAAACAATCAAACGGATTAGATGTGATAATGGTGGGGAATTTACTTCTAATCGTATGATGAATTTTTATGCTCAAGAAGGAATTTTGTTGGAAACAACGTGTCCAAACACCCCCCAACAAAATGGTGTGGTTGAGCGTAAGCATCGTCATATCCTTGAAACGGCATGTGCTTTAATGTTTCAAGGAAGGCTACCTAAAAGGTTTCGGGGAGAATGTATACAAGCTGCCACATACATTATTAATCACCTTCCTTCAAAGGTCATTAAAAACAAAACGCCTTATGAAATTATTTTCGGTCAGAAACCAGAATATGATCACATGAAAGTTATAGGTTGTCTTACTTATTTTTGGAGCATAGAAACCGGGGGAGACAAGTTTGAAGTAAGGGGGAGACCAGGGGTATTTATCGGGTATCCTCAAGGGACTAAGGGATATAGGATTTTTGATGTTGAACATGCAAAAATAATAACGTCTAGAGACGTTAATTTTTTTGAGAATATATTCCCTTTTTCTAAATTGCAATCGGATAAGAGGAATGAGTCTTTGTTTATTGTGCCTAATGAGTGGGATGAGGATGAACTAATTTTAAAGAATGATCAAGAGGTGGATGGTCATGAAAATAGAAAAGAAGCAGAAAGCAAATTCCAGATTTAGAACCAACAAATGAAACAATTGATCTTGGTTTTCAACTTGGGCCGATGGATATTGGCGACTCTTCACCTACGGCCCAAACACAAGAAAGTGTCAATAAAGAGTCTGTGCAAAGGCAAACAAGGGTAAAAGTTCACCCAAAATATCTACAAGATTTTAGTGTCAAATTGCCACCATCCGTCGACCACGCAAATCCCGTTCCCGAGCATACTTCCTCGACGGTACACCCCCTTGCTAACCATGTTTCTTATGAAAATTTTACTAATTCTCACAAACTTTACTTGGTGGCCATTACTTCTAATAATGAGCCAAAGAATTTTCAAGAAGCAATGCAGGATGAAAAGTGGCGAGACGCTATGAAGAAAGAGATTAAGGCTCTTGAAGAAAATAAAACGTGGACGCTTGTTCCTCTTCCTGAAGGGAAACATGCCATTGATTCCAAATGGGTCTACAAAATCAAATATAAACCAAGTGGCGAGGTTGAAAGGTACAAAGCACGTCTTGTGGCACGAGGGTTTACGCAAATTGAAGGTGTTGATTATCATGATACTTTTGCGCCTGTTGCGAAGCTTGTTACAGTGCGTACCTTATTGACAGTGACCGTGAAAAATGATTGGTTAATACACCAATTGGATGTGAATAACGCTTTTTTACATGGCGATCTTAAGGAGGAAGTGTACATGAAGGTGCCACAAGGATTTGCTTTGAAAGAGGAAACCCGGGTTTGTCTCCTCAAGAAATCTCTTTACGGTTTGAAGCAAGCCTCGAGGACGTGGTATCAAAGATTTACCACAGCATTACTAGTCCTTGGTTATCACCAGTCACGTGCCGATCATTCTCTTTTTACCTTCGGCCAGGAGGGGTCTTTTGTCGCTATCCTCATTTATGTTGATGATGTTATCATTGCGGGGGATCACTTGGTTAAAATTAATGAAACAAAGGCTTATCTTGATAAAACTTTTAGCATCAAGGACCTTGGACCTTTGAAATATTTCTTGGGAATTGAGGTAGCTCGCACAAAGAATGGCATGGTCTTAAGTCAAAGAAAGTATACGATGGACATTCTTGAAGATAGTGGGTTGCTTGGATGTCGTCCTAGTTCGCTTCCTATGGAACAAAATTTTAAGATAGATCAATGTCTCGAAAGCCCAAAAGCAGATGCAAAGCAATTTCAAAGACTAATGGGTCGTTAGTTGTATTTACAAGCGACTCGGCCTGATATCGCTTACTCAGTAAATCTTCTCAGTCAATTTGTCTCCGATCCGCGAGTCAATCATATAGCTGCCGCGAATAAGATCCTTCGTTATCTGAAGTCTAGTCCAGGTCAAGGAATTTTTCTTCCAAAACACGGGGGTTTCGACCTTAGCGCGTATTGTGATGCTGATTGGTTGGGATGTCAATATACGAGGCGCTCACGTACAGGTTATCTTCTTTTGTTAGGAGGGGCTCCGGTCTCGTGGAAAACCAAGAAACAATCCGTTGTTTCCAAGTCATCCGCCGAAGCGGAATATCGAGCAATGGCTAGTACCGTGAGTGAAGTTTTATGGATGAGGTGGCTTTTACAAGATTTTCAGATTGGTATTTCTAAAGCTACACCGATTTTTTGTGATAATGTTGCGGCTCGTCATATTGCAAATAATCCGGTGTTCCACGAAAGAACCAAACATGTTGAAATGGACTGCTATTTCGTGCGCGAACGAGTGGAATCGCAAGAAATTTTGCCATTGAATATTAATTCAAAACATCAAATTGCCGCTTTGTTTACTAAGCCATTAGCAGGTCATCAACTGAAGTTTTTGCTTGACAAGCTAGGCGTTCGTGATCTTCACGCGCCAGTTTGAGGGGGAGTATTGGATTTATCTAAGTTTATCTCCTATTATTTATTATTTAGTTATCTCCTATTATTCTAAAATAATGTTTATCTCTTCGTTTATAGTTTTCCTTTATCTCTTAGTTTGAGGTTTATCTTTTCTTGATTGTAAAACTCTATTTAAGGAGATGTGTTTGATGAATGAAAACTTAACTTTCTGGCTGATATCAAATCTCATAGTAAAAAGGCTAAGCTTTAGGCCTATTGATCATTTTCTCACCTTTATAGTCAAAATCAAGTTGATCTGGTTGATGTTTAAATGTGTAATAAAGAGATACAAACTAATATTTCGCTTATTTAAATTTAAAATTAATCGAATAGTCCCTATGGTTTGCCCATATTTCATCTTTAGTCCCAAACTTTTCAAAATTACATTTGTAGTCTCCAACTATTGATGTCACTTAACTCGGATAGTCCTGGAGTTGATGGAGGTTAAATAATCCAGTTAAGTGGGTGTGAAATTATTAAACTACCCTTATTATTAAAAAAATATAATTAAAAATAATTAAAAATTATGTGGGCCCCACCCACTTCTTCTTCCACACCAATGTTTTAAAAATCGGTTTTTTTAATTATACCGGATTTGGCAAAAAAAAAATGATTCAACCGGTTAAATCGCATTGTACCGGACAGTTCAACCGAGTTGATTAGTTAGCTATATAATTTCATAAATTACAACATTAGTACAAAAAATAATCTAAAAGTAGATAATTACATACTGAAGTACTATCAAAAAGTTAATCAATAATTAAGAAATAATCCAAAAGATAATCTAAACTTTTTAAATTTTTTAAAAGTTGTTCCTTCATAAAAAAATAATCTAAAAATAACTCAAAAACTAACCTATGTCAGTACCGGTATAGCGGTTCAAACCGGCATACCGGATTTTACAGGCAGTATAAAATCGATACCGTTTTCCATATTTACTGGAGTGTTTCGTACCGGATTTTCATCTGAAAACAGTAATACCGGTATAACCGACCGATATTTACCGATTTTTAAAACATTGTTTCACACCTCATCTTCCTCACCCATCACCTTCATAAACCACCACCACCAATACCTCCTTATCTTCTTCTTCTTCCAAACCTCACCGTCTTTTTCTTCCTCTTCCAAACCCCACATCCTCGTCGCCGACCTAACCGCCACTCAAAACCAGCACTTGCACAACCACCAGTCACCATCACCATCACCATATGAGCCACCACCACCATCTCCGTCGAAGACCAACACCACAGTCGTGACTACCTAAACCCCTCCTCGGCGACCATACATAACAACCACCTAACCCCTCACCGACCCAGAACAACTGTCGCATCACATCCACCACGAAAACCACTACCATCGGACATGTACCTCCCTTCTCGACCGCCATCACTGCCTCAAAACCCTTTTTGGTCCTATTAATGCTGCACCGCCACCATCGAGCTTGATGGTGGCCGGTCGTTTCTGTACCAGAGAGGGAGAGAGATCCGTTTCGACAACATTGTGTTGATTGTTACGTAATTGGATGAATCTTGGTGGTGGGTCTGATGTAATTGGATGAAAATATGGTCTATTTGATAGTTTTAACTTTTCAGAAGGAGTTACGTAACAACATTATGTCGATTGTTAAGCAGTCGGTGCCGATTAACCGTCCTGGTGCTGAGAACACAAATCCCCGACAGCTGTCTGATGCGATCCATCACAAAGTCAGGTCAGTTAGTTAGTTAGTTGGTTAGAGCTAGTGACAGCCACCGTGGTGGTGGTGATTTCTGATTGTGGTGGTGGTTGTTTATGTGGAGGCGGTGACGGAGACTGGAGATGGCTAAGGTGTTGGTGATTTGTGGAGGTGATGGGTGGGAAAGATGAAGTGGGTGGTGGCTGTGGTGGTTGGGATGTCGGTGGTAGTGGTGGTGGCTTGGGTAGGTGTTTGTGGTTGTGGTTTGTAGATGTGATAGGTGAGGAAGATGAAGTGAAGAAGAAGTGGGTAGGGACCACATAATTTTTAATTATATTTTTTAATAATAATGGTAGTTTAATAATTCCACACCCACTTAACTGGATTATTTAACATCCATCCACTCCAGAGACTATACGAGTTAAGTGACACCAAGAGTTAGGGATTATAGATGTAATTTTGAAAAGTTGAAAAATAAAAGTGAAATATGAGAACCAATGAGATGATTCAAGGAATTTTCTCTTTAAAATAAATACATTTATGAGCATATTTAAAGAACTATTCCGATAACGAAAGAAACTATACAAACTAATAGTCGAGAATCTTTCATCACATTCATGAGTAAATCATACGACTTTATATCCCTATCTTAAAAAGATCTCACAAAAGTGAGAACACAAAAATTCTTTTCATTTGCTCACTTATGAAAACAAGGAATATTATGCATATTTTTTTTTCTTTTCTTTTATTTAACAGAACTACTTTTTAACAAAAAAAAACTTTTTTTTATACAATTATACTAGAAAGACGCAGTATAATAGGAATACATCATCACCTTAATCACAGGTGTTCGTTGATTAATTGGGATAGCGCACAATGATGCAAAATTTTGATGGGGTGAGAATATTCATGGACCTGATCTTGGGGGAGACATATCACATATGCGGATGAAACATAGAGCAAAACGACATGATTTGGATTGGAAAGTTGGAAGTCTTTTTACATTTCCTTTGTAACTTTGGATTATGTCACGATTACGGGTGTATGGGTTTGGAAAGGGTTCAAAGGGATCACGTTCTTATTCTTCTGATATTCAATTCCTTCCCCTCATCCTCATCCTTCACCTCATTCCTAAGATATCCCTTCTCCTCCTCCTTATTTGACTTTTCTGCTATTCCTTCTATTCGCTCACATGATCATACTCGTCATCCTCGATAGTTTCCTGATCATATTACTGATGCTTCCACCACTGAGCCCACTACTTTTCATCAGGCTTGGTGTTGATCTGTTTGGTGGGATTCTATGCATGCTGAGATGGATGCTTTGTATGTCAACCAGACTTAGCGTTTGGTTCATGCTCCTACTGATGCCAACATTGTTGGCTGCCAGTGGGTTTACAGGATTAAGCAAATCCTGATGGGTTTGTTAGTAGATTTAAAGTCCGACTTTTTGCTAGGGGCATTTTACAAACAAAAGGGCATGACTACACAGAGACTTTTGGTCTTGTGGTGAAACTACTACTATTCGCACTGTTCTTATATGTTGCTTTTTCTTGATGATGGGATATTCGGCAGGTCGATGTCAACAATGCCATTCTTCATGGATTTTGTCTGAGACTCTGTATATGGCAAAACTTCTTGGCTTTGTTGGCTCTTCTTGACCTCATCATATGTGTCTTCTGCAGAAGGCTCGTTATGGCCTGAATCAAGCACCTAGAGCATGGTTTCCAAGCTATCATCTACCCTTATTACTTGTGGCTTTACACAATGTATTTTAGATACATCTTTATTTGTTTAGTGTCGAGATGGTGTTACTTGATATGTTCTGGTTTATGTGGATGATATTATTATTATTACCGGGAATTCTTCTGTTTTCGTGATTGAGTTGATTGCCCGATTACATGCTCAGTTTGCACTAAAGGATCCAGGTGCTTTATCCTATTTCCTGGGTGTTCAGACGACTTTTTTCGACGATGAGTTACGTTTATCACATTAGCGTTATTTGCTTGATTTGCTGCAACGGACTAGATTATCTTAGAGTCATCCTTTATTTACTCCAGTTTCTTTCTTCTGGTAGACGGTTATCTTGTCATACAAGTGCTTCTTTGGCTAATCTTACTTTGCATTAGAGTACTATGGGGGCATTACAGAAGATTATATGCTTAGTTTAATGTGTGGCATAGCGGTTCGAGATCTTTATGTTGAAAGTTCTAAGTCTAATGCTAAGGGTTTATTAGCTTGCGGGCTAAGGTCATATCAAAAATTTTACATAAGTTGCGGGGATTTGGTCTTCATCGCAGAATTAGAAGTGTTATCTCAAATGTGAAGTTCGCTTCCAGGTGACATTCTTGATCGAGAGGATTGTGGGCAAGGTGTTATATGTTGATGTGCACAAATAGACAACTCCATTGCTAACTCTGTGAGCTTGTATTCTGTAGTATAGAATGTATAAAATAACTCACATATATATAAATTACATTAGCAATTAAGTGTTATCTTTACATTTACAATATTATGCACAAAGTTAACTCATAACCTTATATTATATAGTATTATAAAGTTGGATTACATTTAAATGTGTTGTATTTGGTCTACTTTATGGTTGAAATACAAACACGTTAAGTACACAATGACTCACCGTAGTTTAACTTTACCTTGAGTTCAGAATTTTGAGTTTTTACTACTGGCTCCATAAGTGTTAAAAATATAGAAAATTCAATAGCTCAAACAAGTCACATATATCTCAAGTCTAATTCGTTTATGTTTTGTGTGGTTTTATTATTAAATTAAAATAAAATGGATATGGGCTTTGGCTTTGAAGACTTGACTGGGCTTGTAGCAGGTTGCAGATCAGCCCAAGTCTTGGATGAAAGGCCCAAGGCCCGTGGATAGTTATGTACTTATGTACGTCTGTGTTGTAAGCTAGAAGAATGTTTCCCGGCCCAACCCTAGACACTCTAAGATCCTTTTTCAAACCTGCTCTCATTTCGAGTCAAAAGATAGATAAATAGACACATCCCATTTAATTTCAGTTTTCTCCAGACCTCGGGGAAAAGCATGAAAAAAAAGTTCACGACCCGTGGGCCTTCTACCTCCACGCGGCATTGCTCGTTGTAGCTCACCATATGTATGCTATGCCCCCTTATCCAACTTATTAGATACCGCGGTCAATGGTATCTAATAAGTTTTTATACCCATTTTATTTTTAGTTTCTAGGGTCTATTTCTTAGTTCAAGATCCCTCTTATTTTTGTAATGGCAATTGGAATGATATTAACTTCTATTTATTTATTATCTATGTCACGCCGCCGACTCTTTGGCCTTAAGAACGCTGGTTTTAAGAATGAGTGATTGCCCTTCTCCGACTTCCAGATTGATTGGGCACGAGTCTTCTTTTGTCATCGACTTTCTGTTATGGTTTCGTCATATTGGCTTTTCCTATCCGTTCATGAGTTTTGGTCCTAGTTCTTTTGTATTAGATCATAATCAGGGACGGAGCATTAAAGGGGCGGGGAGGGGCGGCCGACCCCCCCCCCCCCCCCCCGAATTTTCGCGCAGAAGTTTCGAGTATATAGTTTTCGTATGGAATTTTTTTGGTATATACGGTTTCGACCCCCCGTTAAAAAAATAATAGTTATATAAACCAAAACTTTTACCCAAAACAAAGTAAATGTAAAGCTCAAATTCTAAAGTACTAAGCACAATAACTACAAAAGCGGGATAGTAGATTCAATGAGCAAGCGATTGAGTTGTTATCCCTTAGCTACTCGAGCTTGGCCGGGTAAAAAGGTCGAAACGAGCCAAGCCTTATCGAGCCCGAGCTTGAGTTTAAAGCAAAGCTCGTTTACTAATCGAGCCCGAGCTCGGCCTAGCATGTGAAGTTTGCCAGGCTCGTCAAACCTTAGTGTAATATTAGGTTTATTAATATTTAATAATATTTACCCACTCATTTAAGCTTGTTTACTAAACGAGCCCGAGTCGAACTTCATTTATCGAGCTCCGAACCAATTATTTATATTACTTTTATTTAAAATGTTAACTAATAGATAGTAAATGAGCCGAGCTCGAGCTCTTATAGTGTTTTGAGCTCGAGCCTGATCGAGCTCGGACTTAGCTCGGCTCGTTTGCACCCTAATCCATAATTGAAGAATTCAAAAAACTTAAAGGTCGACGGGATGAACTATAATTCTTCATCCAGGTACCAACCCTTTGTCTTATTTTTAATGTTTTAGTGTATTTGTTCAATTGTTTGTTAAAAAATGCTTAAAACTTTTATATTTATTGTATTTAATGTTTGACTCGACCCGACCCGACTCGAATCACCGACACGAACATATCACCCGAACTATAGCTACAGAAAAAAAAAAATTAGGTCCCGTCCCGTAACCACTGACTTCCGACCCCCTGGACCAAATTCTCAAGCTTCGCCACTGATCATAATATCGATGTTCTAGGAGTTGTTTCGAGTCTGTATAGTTCTTGTTCATGTTGTTTGGGTATAATATAAACGATTTTGGTTTGGGATAATAAAGTTTGAATTTTCTATTTCTTACAATAAGACGACTATCTACAAAATATAATATAACCATGTTGTTTGGAATGAGTCATGATATACACAAGATTACATAACCATGTGCTACAACGTTTAGTTTTGAACTGTAGTGTGCTATATATTTTCATACCCCCCCCCCCCCCCCCCCCCCCCCCCCCCCCAATTGGCGAAATGTTGAAATTAATATATGCAAAGTCAATAAAATATGAGTGGAAAATTAAATAGGCATATATATTAGAAACATTTTATGTACAACAAAGCCAACAATAAAACACAACACTATGATGAGATGGGCATACATATATCATTGATCTTCCAAGCTACATGATACTTATTGAGTAACCTCAATGATCTCAGGACCAAGATACTCCATTCTATCCATTTTCAATAACTCTTCTGGAATTTCAGTTTCCTCTAACCATCTATAGCCCTTGCCTTCTTCTTTCTTCAACATTTTTTCATCTGGCGAGACAGTCGAAATTAAATCATCAATGAAAACATCTTAATGTTGCTTAGTAATGTATCGTTAAATACAACTTTTCGTCTTTTTGATTATCGTATATCAAACACATGTTACGGGTAGCTTTGATTTACATGAAGATTAAAAAATGTAACACGTCGGTAATAATCTTTCTTTCATGACTTGCAACATGTTCAACCCATTCGACTTGTTTCACCGTTTTTTGTAATTCTAAGGGGGTGTTTGGGATTGATTATTCAAAACAGATTATGCGTTTTGGAAAA
The DNA here is from genome assembly GCA_028751855.1 of Ambrosia trifida. Lineage (NCBI taxonomy): Eukaryota > Viridiplantae > Streptophyta > Magnoliopsida > Asterales > Asteraceae > Ambrosia > Ambrosia trifida. Next base: position 136,959,663 of record CM054125.1, read on the forward strand.
GCAGGGGTGGAGCTGCTTATAGATTATTGCGTTTTGGTAGCCTAAAAAACTGATTATCCGCGTTTTCAAAACACAATCCCAAACACTAAAAACTGATTATCTGCGTTTTCGAAACACAATAATATAAAAATCAGATTCAAAACACAATCCCAAACACCCTCTAACTTTAGTTTGACCCCTTAATATTTCCTTTCACAATCACAAGTAAAGAAAATTTAAGCAACTCTAAGATTTTCTACTAAATACACCGATATGCACAATCTGCACTCTACAGGGTTTGAACCCACAACCTTTTAGCTGTGAAGTTCACCACTTACAACCACTATAGGCAGTGGCGCAGCTCTTAAGGGGCGGGGAGGGGAGGCTGACCCTCCCCCCCCCCCCCCCCCCCCGAATTTTCGCTCAGAAGTTTTGATTATATAGTATTCGTATAGAATTTTTTTTGGTATATACGGTTTTGACCCCTCAAAACTAGTGATTTCCGACCCCCCCCCCCCCCCCCCCCCGAAGTTCCCCTTGAGGACACACTAATTATCACATGTCAATAACTTGCATAACATTCTAAAATATGGACTACATTGACAAATGACAACTTATAGTTGATGATGTGCTTACTTGGTGAAATGTCATGTGAGACATCTTTATAGTACGTACAATCTCGACCGTCTTCTTTCGAAAAAGGCGGTCCGACCACATCAAGAATAGCACATGGTGTTATAGCAGTGAAGGCATGTATGTTTCCTCCTGATGTTGGGTACAATACAGAAGTGTTGCATGGGGCTGTAAAGATACCATCCTCTTTCAAACATGCCAATTTCACTACACAACACATACACACATCTATTATAGCTAATCAAATTAGAGGACCTCCAACCACCACAAGAAAACTAAGCAATAGAGGCGACAAACAATCTAACGTATATTACTCGAATTGCGTAAAGATCAAGGACTTACATTTAGATGAGGATGGAGAATTATGATTAATGACATCCAAATCATTAACCAAATCATATGATTTAATGTGCACTTTTCCAACCAAAAGCTTGCTGAAAACAGTCATATCTGGATGATTATGAAGAGGTATGACTGCATTTTCAGGTAAATATAGAACATATACCTGTAACAACAAAAACAAGTACTACCATTATGTTGAGAGCCGCAAGAACCGCGTATAAACACTTAAACTTATACTGATATCGGTTTAATAAAGTGTTATAAGAACCGTATAAACATTTAAACCAATACTAATTATCTCAGTTTATTAATAAAGTGTTATGTTTATAAGAACTAAAAGAACCTTATGATAAATAAAGACTAGTTTATGTTTAAGAAGATTACCCAAAAGTTTTGGCTCTGACAAATGATAGTGTATGCTACCGTACAGTCCGAATCAAGGAACTGCAGATTCCTATGTAGTCCAACATCACCTGGAGTCAAACCATCTGCAACAACAAGCCTTGTTAAATATTAATATTACATATGATCAAAGGTAAATAAGATAATATTATAGATAACTTTGAAGCCAGCTCGGTTAGGACAATATAGTCTCCGGCCAAAGTGAGGCCTAGGGTTGCAAACGAACTGAACTTTCAGCGAACAGTTCATGAACCGTTTGGCGGGAAGTTCGTATGTGTTCGTTCATTTAATAAACGAACGAACACGAACAAAATAGTCCGTTCGTTTAGTTAAACGAACGAACATGAACAGAGGCCACGTTCGTTCGTTTATGTTCGTGAACGTTCAGTAACGTATTCGTTTATGTTCGATAGTTTAATAAAGTTTTTAATTCTTATAATTTGTCTTAATATTAATTTATTTTTATTTATTTAACCCAAATAAATATATAAACATATATGTATGTGAATATGATTTTATTATAAAGTTAATATATATATATAAATATATATATATTCGTTTGTATTTGTTTCTGTTCATGAACAAAATTAACAAACGACCACGAACAAGGCCTTGTTCGTGTTCGTTTGCAGCCCTAGTGAGGCCTCCATTTTGGAGAGTATGGTGGCCAAACACAAAGAAAGTTGCTGTTCCAAATAATAATAATAATAATAATAATAATAATAATAATATTGTAGATAACTGAATTCACTAACCGATGATATGGCGAAGCATCCGGTCTCCAGAAGGTGAAGGAACGGTACCAACGCCTTTAAACACATCTAAACACGACATATACAACCGCTGCAACGGAAACATGGCTGCAGGAGATCGTACCATAGTGATCATGTTGGTTTGACCACGGTAACGTCTCTTCTTCTTGATCCTTTTACTAACTTTAGGATTAATATTATTCTTCGGGTTTTGATCAGACAGCTGCTTCACATCAGTCATCATGATCAATCAAAAACACGGTTTAAATACAAAACTTGTTAGTTTTAATCTATGACTATTTGCATTATCTGAAAATATTATTAATGTTATTGAGATGGAAACTACATGGAACACACATTTTGATCTATGTCCAAAGCGTGGAATATAAAGTACGGAAAGCATGATCGATGTGTGGAAAAACTAGGTTAGGAAGGAATTGAAAACCAGGGGCGGTTAATAATATTGTCTGTCTTATTGATGTGATTATATGTGTAGATTTCTAGAGAGAGAAAGATGATATTATAACTCAACCCATTAACCGTCCACCGTTTATCCTGCATGCAAGATTACTGTTATGCCACTACCTATATATATATATAGTTTACTCTATTATATATAAGTTTATTGCATTACCACCCCCTTTAGTTTACAAAAAAAAAAAAAAAAAAAACGTATCATTTATCAGTCAGAAATTAGTTTTTGAAGCTAAAAGTTAAATCAAAAAATATATAATTTGTATTTCTTCTCTTATTTCTCATCTTTTACAAGTTTTGGTAACATGTTTTTGGATAGATGCAAAATTGTATTTTCTAGCGATAGCGACATTAATATATGTAGGTTAGTGTTTTAGGTCTTCTTTTACATTTTTTGGGTACCTGTTTACTTGGTGTTTGAATTTGTGTGTTCTAATGTACCACATCATGTGCATCATCAATGAGAAACATATGTTTTACTTATTATCTATTTTTTTAACGGCCAACGAATCAATTTCCGAGCACTCTCGGACACCATTTTGGTGAATCAGGTACTCGAGCGTACCCGGGCCACCAATTGCCACCAATTCCCGGGAAAACCCGACCACTCACCCGCCCGAAGGCACGACAGTGAAATAATCGGTAAAACCGGTCGGGATCAGGACTTGAACCCAAGCCAATGGCCGGGTCATCCCTCATTTCCCATCCACCAATGTCCTACAAATGTAGCTAGTGGGAATTGAACCCAAACCTCCCATAAGAATTTAGGCCCTCAACCAACTGGGCCTACACGTATTCCAAGTCTAGGCCAGCAACCCCACTATTCCCTAAGATTTAAGACTGAACCCTCGACACCTTAATGTGTAAAATTACATATATTCAACATGTGTTAAACACAGGGTTGTAACCTATTATATAATATAGATAATAAGTATATCTGCGGTTGAATACGGAGCAATTCTTAAATATTGCTTGATGGTTCCCATGTTCACAGAGGATGAAACCGTCCGATTTGTCACAAGGTCTGTCTGGATAAATATGCGGAGTACGTGGTCCAATGCAAAGAGCTGCCAAAGTTCAAATATCGCCACGACTTGGTCCGAGATGCTTTATGGGATATTCTCAGGCAAGCCGGGATATTGACCAAGAAGGAGGCCTGGTAAATTTCCTAACGGACCTTGCAGATGGGAAATCTACTCTACGCCCAATGGATGTGCTTGTTTTTGGCTGAGCTGATGGGAAACACGCTTGTGTTGAACTTACGGGCGTGTCCCCCTAGCCTGTTTTTAAGATAATGGTTTTGTGGTTGCGCAAGCAATGATGAGGGCAGAGTCGAAAAAAGTTGAAAAGCATGCTATGGTATTTGAAGATAATCAAATGCGTTTGTCCCTTTGACTTCTTGGCGCCAGAAACTGTTCGTTTCCTGACTAAAGTCCAACAGGTTTCCCACAACAATATTTCAACCCCAAGAGGGCAGAGGTTCGTTTTTAGTAGATTATGTTTCGCTATCCAAAAACATGTGGCGGCGCAATTTGTTACCCGTCCGTCTGTTGACTATATTAATGTAGATGAAATCCAAGTAGGCTTTATCAGGAAAAAAAAAAGTAATAAAACAATTGTTTCTCATAAATATAGTTTATCAAGTAGAATTCGAATTCAGCCTAGAAATCTCAAATCTGAATAATCAAAAAACGAAAAACAGTCCTTCACGGGTAGCTCAGTTGGTGAATGGACCAGAGATCTCTCTTAGAGGTCTCAGGTTCGATTCCCACGAAGGACATGATGAGAAATGATGGATGACTCATGGCCTATGGTCATGAGTTCGAGTCCTGATCTCGCCAGGTTTTACCGGTTCAATACTGTCGTGCCTTCGAGCGGGTATATGGGTCGGGTTTTCCCTGGAAGCGGGCTGTCAGACGGGCTAGGGGCTTCGTCCGTCCGGGGTGGGCCGGGTTGTGCCCCTGTCTTTACCACTGGGGGCCGCGTACAAAGTACCCGGCGTTGTTTAGTTGGCCGTTAAAAAAAACGAAAAACAAACAAATTGACATATCTAATTGTGGTTAGGTCTGTCGAGAAACAAAATGGTATATTGAAATAAATTAAGCCATAATTCCAGCTTGTTAACTTGTTCAGTTGTTTAGTAGCCGTTGATTTGTACAAATTGTTCTTAACTTAATGCAACAAGGTTGTGTTATTCCAACCCATTCACTTTCGTTAATTCCCAACTTCCCGTAATCACTTTTATTAAAATATTGCATGGATATCATTGATCATAATAGTCGTCTTTCATGGCTGAATATTGTAAACTTTTTTCACCAACAAAATACGAGTGGAAAATGGTAAGTTTAGTAATTTTTAGACCTGACTAAAATCTACAATAAAAAAATGTAAATCATTAATAATATTATAGAGTGAAGAATCAGTGGAGTGGAGTGTTGCATTTAAAAAACTGTTTTAATAAAGTAATTAAAAATCAGTGAAATTTTTTTCACTACTACGGCGCTCATTTGTTTGAATTCCTTTATCTCATTTGTTTGAATTCCTTCTTTAAATGAAAAATCCAACTCACTTTCTACATTAGAAAAAGCAGCTCTTTTTGAAACTCATGTTTAGACTATAAGGCCATGGGGTATACCTTCACACCAAGAGTGTTAACGGTGACGTGGCATGTTAACTTTTATTGTGTACCACTCCCTTCCCATGTTAAAGAGCATTAAATTGACACTAAGTTAACATGTTAACATGACTTAAAAGAAAGAAAGTTAAGGGATGAGATAGAGTTAAGGGGCGTTAAACCATTTCCTTGAAGTGAGCTAGTGTGAAAAGAGACAAAATGAAGGATGTGGAATCTAGGTGGAGTTAAAGATGGTTAGAGTATACCCCATGGCCTAAGGAGTGGTGGGGGAAAGAGGGGGATGAAGCGCCATGTGGCACTTGTGGGCCCCTTGTGGAGGGGGGGAAATAATTGTGGGGAGTGGAAGGGGGGGAAGAGGTGGGGGGAAGTGACACGTGGCATTTTGTTTTTGTTTTTTTTTAACTTTGATATATAAAACAATAATAATAATAAATATTTTTAATTAATAAAAACCTAGAAAAATACAAAAACAAAACCTAGAAAATTAAAAAAAATACAAAAAAAACCGAAAAAAATTAAAGACTAACAAATCAGTTGATATTATATTTTTCCATAATATCACGCTTCATTTGAAGCGTCATCTCTAACTCGGGCCCTTGAAGATGCTCGGTGTTCATGGCGAGAAATTTCATATCCTCGCGTTTTTCGCGCTGCTCTCTGATAGACAATTTGCGCTCTTTCATAGTCAACTTCTTTTCAAACGCTTCGCGAATATTTTTTTTCTCCTCGAGCATTTTTTCTTGAATCGTATTGAACTGAATCATGGTGGCATTTAAATCTTGCAAGTCAGCGCTGTAGGCGCCGGTTGATCCAGAACCCGAACCCGAGGCAGTAGATTTTTGCGCCCTCTTTTTTGACTTATCTCGACCGGGTGGGCGACTCAATTCCTCTTCAAACTCGTCTTCATCCAAATTAACGGCTTCTACGTTTTCAGGATCAGTTTGACGGTTTCTTGACGAATTTGTTTTCGACCTTTTTGCGGAGTTGCTTGCAGTGGGGACGTACGCCCATTTTGAATGGTTCTTGGCGACTTCTCAACAATGAAGAAACTTGAATTCGAGACCGGTTTCGTTACGATACGCTAATAGCGACCGGCTGAGGCTGTCGGTGTCCGTTTCACCGCTTTTTGGATTGTTTCTTGCGTAATAATAATGCGGTTGAAACGCGTTCATTGCCCTGTTTATCTCTGTCCACTTGGACGAGAGACTATCGTTTGCTCGATAGAACTCTCGTCCCATCAACCCATGGAACGCGGCGTTTATGTCGTTCCAAAAGTCGATTTTATGGCGACTAGTTCCTACAAAAAAAAAAAAATATTAGCAATACCTTACAAATAAAAATCATGTTAAAAAAATTATTACAAATACCTTCTTGTTTTTCCGACTCGCTTATCCACGCTTTCGTTATAGCGAGCTCTTCATCGGGTGTCCACTTAATTGGTTGGCGGTTAGCGGCGGCTATTGCTTTCTCCTCCGGTGTCTTCCTCCTGTGACTTCTTCTTGCAGGGGGGTTTTACCCGAAGATGATCCCGCGACATTTTGGGGTTGTGTTTCGGGTACGGTTTGGGTTAAAGGAAGTTGTGAAGGAAGTTGTGAAGGAACGAGAGAATCATTGAATGGGAAATTCGGATAAATTTGCCCACTAATGAAACCCGCATAACCCGCGTAGTCGGGACAAGGTGAAGGAATGGGTGGACGGTTTGGGATCGGGCGAACCGGTGGTGTATTCGGGTTTGGGACAAACGCGTATGGGTTGTTCGGGTCGAAGCCTCGGTTGTATGGGTTCATTGTTGGCTGAGGAAGTGTATAAAATTTGGATGAAAAGTGTATAAAATTTGGTTGAAAAGTGTATAAAAATTGGTTAAAGTGGGTGTTTTGTAGTGAAATGGGGGTAATTTATAAAAAAAAAAATTTTGACCGTTGATCTTATAGCCGTTGGTATTTAATTTTTTTTTTTTTATTCGACCGTTTGAAATAAGCTTGGCCCAATAGAAGAGAGCCACGTGGCCACCCCACTTCCCCCACGCCAGTGGGCTTCCTCCCGCCCCCCCCCCCCCCCCCCCCTCCCGCCCCTCTCCACGCTGACTTGCGGCGGTGTTACCGCCCTTCCCGCCCCCTCTCCCGCCCCCACTCCGTCTAGTCTTAGGATCTCAAAAATAAATACGATCTATAAAGTGTGGTCTTGAAAGAAAATAAAGATAATGGGTCAGATATTGTACTTCCAAAAAGAATAATATGACAAATCATGAGAAAAGTAAATCTTAAAACGTTTTATAAATATAAATGTGTGATAGAAGAAGTGTTGTAAAACTCACTAGACGTTAGTCGGTCAGTGGGGTACCAACTATAAATTAACTGGGATTAATCAGGATTAATTGGATTGGATTTGTATATATATTTTTTACCAAATTTATACATATATAATGTAAATTTTATACTGAAGGGATAAGGTCCCTAATCTCTATGCGATGCATGACCCTATCACATAAAACATAACGACTCCGCGAAGAATGCGGAGCGAACCTGAGCGCAGACATGACCATCTCATGGAAATACCAACTCAAATACATGTCTCCAATTCCACGCGATATGAAGATCCGCGGAGTCAATGACAAACTGAAGTCATCAGCATAAGGGAATCTCTGCGTGTGGGCATACACACGGGACAATAAGAAAACATAGTTTGCCAGTACGATGTTGTACGATTAGTCAGAAAGCAGGAAGATCCGGTCAGACACAAGCCATGCATCGCCCTGAGCAGAGGATATCACATGTCAGGGGTGGTCCAACAACCTCTGACCAGTGAACCCCAATCAACCATAACTGAGTGTGGTTACCAAGGTACTTTATCACAGGCTAATAAGAGCGCTTCCATGCTTCCACCATGCTGAAGTCTACAATACCTGTCAGGACACTGTAGACGCATGGCCACCTGCAAATAGTCGCCACGTCAGACGAAGCGCCGGATGCGCCCAATCATGGCACGCCACGCGGAAGTTCGTCAGAACAATGCATGTCTTCTCTCCACCATGCTGAAGTCTACAAGTCTACAATACCTATCAGGACACTGTAGACGCATGGCCACCTGCAAACAGTCGTCACATCAGACGAAGCGCCGGATGCGCCCAATCAGGGCACGCCACGCGGAAGTTCGTCAGAACGATGCATGGCTTCTCTCACATCAACATTAATTGCCACATAACTTTCCACCCACTCTATGGACCGGAGGCAGCCAAGCCCATGATTTGGGTCAAAGCCCATTGTTTGTGTACAGGCCCATTACATCTGGCCCATGCAACCTCCTATAAAAAAGATTTGCATGAGGAGGAAAACAGACAAAAAATAACATACTTGTAATTCCTCTCTCACTTGTAACCATCTCAATATATAAAATCTCTCTCATTTCCAGTGGACGTATGTCGAATTAGACATAACTACTTATATCTTCGTGTACTCCTTTATTACTTGATCGCTTCTTGATATTTCCTTTACTATTCCTAAAGGGTTGGTTTCGGTCACAAGTGTGGGCGAAAGATTAAAACCTGAGTGAACACGAGTATCGAACCCAACTTATCTCTTTTTTAGAGTAAGTTATACTCGTTGTTTCTTCGTATACCTTATATATATATATATATATATATATAGAAGTTTAGAAGCCAAATATAAAGTAGTGAATATAGAGGGGGTTAAATATTAAAATATCTAAACTTAAATAAGCCTAATCACCTCCATCGTTCACCATATCTCGTTTTTTCCTCCCGAATTCTTCTTTCATCGTAAGGAACCATCAGACGCAACTAGGGTTCATGGAGTTTCATCGATTTTGCTTCTAAATCATGAATTATAATCCAATTTTGAGGTGAGAACTTGTTTTATTTGATAGATTTGTTCCAGTTTTGACCCATTCGAATTCATTTTTTTTTACCTAATTTTGAGTTTTTTTAAGGTCTGACTAGGAACAATTTGGTTCGACTAATCGGTGATTAATTGTGACACCAATTAATTGAGTGATTAGCCCAAAATTAATCAGTAAAGTAAGGACTAGCGATTAATCACCGATTAGGATTTTTACAACCTTGGATAGAGGTATAAAAGTTCCCTAAAATGAATATAACTCATGGAGTTTTTCTTTTATATATATATATATATATATATATATATATATATATGTTGTGTAAACTTTTCATTCCATAATTGCAAAGATTGCATCAAGGTAGCAGGTAGAGGGGCAACAAGTTGTGTCGCCACCCCTCTCTGTATAGCGAACCCTAATCTACTAAAAATAAAACATTGTACCCTGGTGTCGAGACATTGCTATGAATAACCCGTTGGACCATGGTTAGGAAACGGATAGCTTCCGGTGACAGAAAGCCAAAAGTATCAAAAGCCAGGGGGACGAAAACATGTTGATTCTCTTTACAAGCTTTAGAATGTTTTTCCAATTTCTTTGTATCTACCCTTCGTACCGCTTGCCCAGTTACAAGCTCATTATCTCTCAGGCCAGCTAGAGGGGATACCCATGTGAGGTCAACACAAGCGTGTTTCCCCCGACCCAACCAAAGACAAGCAAATTTGCTGATTGTAGATTGGATCTCCCTTCTACTGGGTCTGAAAGGAAGTTCACAGGGCCTCCTCTTGGCTGAGATCCCGAATCGTCTTAAAATATCATATAGAATGTCCTGTACCCAGTCATGTCGGTATTTGAACCCAGGTAGCTCTGTTGGAAATGTATGTGTCACACCACGACAAAGGCGGAAACACGTGGCGCGACGGTTCAAAAGCATAAAGTCAAGGTTATGGCTAAACACAAGTAATTTAAAGAAAATGGGTCATTTATTACGACGTCGAATCAGTTTCAAATATTACACAAAAGATAATTGTTTTTGAAATAAACTTAGAGGTTTCTCAAATATATCCCAAATGCCTTGGGAAATAAAGGTGAAACCCCACAAAAGCTCGACGTTTGCATTGGAGATTTCCCGACCCTGCCTGCTTGATCTTTCATCTTCTAATTACCTGAAAGATATGTTTAAAAAGTTTCGTCAATATAAATATATTGGTGAGTTCACAGGTTTTCAGTTTCTAAAACTTGAATACTTGGGAATACCATGTTATGACAATATATAGGAGTTGCAAATTCCTATAAATCTACTTGAGACTATAATCAAACCAAGACATATAATAATTGTGCCCCGCTCCAAGTCGTTACTCGGTTTCCCACGACTTAAGTTCAGAATATTTGCACCCCAGGCATAACCTAATGCATAATCGACGCTATCGATTAGGGGTGGGCCTTGTCAGGCACCAATAGTACTATTCGAATATTCCTCCGGTTTCAATTCCCTGAACAAATGATTATAGAGGCGAGGACTCAACCCCGAGTGGCGGTCACACCTCAAGTATTAAATCCGTCAAACACTATCCCTAACATATCTTTCCCCCGGAAAACGTAAAAATAGTTTAAAATGGGGCCGTGAAACTCACTTGTAACTGCGTCTGGCTCAATAAGGTGAATAGCAAAGGGTGGTCTCGCACCTATAAACGTCCTAAACGTATAAGTCACTATTCCTATAGTGTATGTGCCTTGGCAAGTTGTACACCCAACTCCCGACCACAAGTGGTTCCAAATCCCGTTTAATTATGCGTGTATCCTAGGTGTTGTTGGCGTTACATTACCCTTTGTGTTACAAGTTATATATTACCCTTGTTAATATTTCCATAACTTGTATCTTATTATCATCGACTCGACTTCACTTAACATATAATTATTTTCCCATTTAAATAATTATACTTAAGATCGCATCGCTCGATATAATATATATTTCAATCCTCGACCCGACTCACTTTGCCACACATTTGTTTTCCCATTTAAACAAATATGCTAAGATTTTGTCGTTCGATCGTATATTCTTAACGTCCGATTCAACTCACCACACCGTATACTTATTCTCCCATTTAAACAAATATACTAGGATTTCGTTGATACGACATACACATATATATATCTTTGTCTTCTCGTCGCGGCTTTCCTTCCCGCATATCTACTTTCCCATTAAGTAGATATACTAGAATTTCGCCGAGGCGAGCGTACAAATATATATAAATGTGTAATTTTTCTTGTTAAGTATATACGTTTGTTTTTAACGTCTTATTTGTTTACGTCAAGTGTTTCTCCCACGAATTTATCCTCCAACACTTAGGAAAGTGTTTATTTATTTTCACCCAAGTATATATATATTTTACCTCTTAAAATATATATTTTTCTCATCTTGCCGCAATGGCATTTTTCTCATATTTTGTCCGGTTATGGTTTGTTAACGCGTTTTAGTTCGATATCTTAACTTGATTAGTTAATTTTTTCCAAGTTTTTCCCAACATGTATTTTATAGAAATATTTAACCATATTTCTTCCTATTTTCACATGTTACTTGGATGGTTAAAATACTTATGTATTTTTAACCCAACTTGTCAACTTACTACAAAAATGTTTCCAACACTTTTATATTCCCATTTATATAAAAGTATTCATTTTTGTGTAAGTTTCCCAAGTTTGTTTAATATTTTTATAAAACCTCTATTTTATAAAAATCCTTATGTTAAAACCCTTTGTATTTTATAACTTTCAAAAATACACTTTTGTACAAAATACTCAAGTATTTCTACTAGTATTTACAAAAATCATCCTTAGACTTTAATACTTACATTTTTGACACCAAACTTTCCATACTTGTATTTTTGGACTAATAGTTTCTAAAATGTCCATTTTAGTCCCTTAACTTTCAAAGTTACAACTTTAGTCCCTTAACTTACAAAAGTTGCATTTTTCTATTCTAACTTTCAAAGTTGGCATTTTTCACTCAAAATAGTTAACTTTGAAGATTCAACTTTTTATTGGTAAGTTATTTTTGTATCAAAACACTTATGTTAGTCTTATATTTCATATGAAAGACTAATTATATGTGTGTTTTATGTATTTGTCCATTTTATCAAAATTTCATCCATCTAAGTGAGTTAACTTTAATTTTCCATCTTATTCATTTATGAACTTCTAACATGTTTTACCACATATTATTACTTAAATGATCATAATAAGATGAATTAAAGTTAGTTTTAACATATTCAAGTTCATCTCAAAATATTAACCAAAACATCATCCTACTTAGTCTTATATGTAAACTTCATATATTTTCAAGACTAATATATCATCATCATCAAATCCATGGTTTATTTCTATATCTTTAACCTTTCATTTTACACATGAAAACCTATTAAAGATTATGTTCAAAACCATTTTTAAACCCTTCATGTACAACTTGCTACTAGGAACACATACATGAAAAATAACAATCAAAAACAAGATTAAGAAGCTTACTACTAGCACAAGGCTAGGGAAGACAAAAACCTTGGATTTGAGAGGGGTTTAGTGTGTTCTTCCTAGTGGTTTAGCTCCAAGCTCTTGAAACACACAAAAGGGGTTTGGATGATGGATGATTTTAAGTGATTTGGAGTTGTAAAAACTTGAAAGAATGAGGTATGGGGGAGGTGGAAAGTCCACGGCCACAAGAAAGAAAGGAAGGGAAGACTTTTGCTTTGCTACTCCAATCTCTAACACATGTTATATAAAGCCTTATCACATGTAATCATTTCAAAGATTCAAGAAATCTTATGAAGGATTGAGTTGTGTACTTGGGATATTTGTGAAAATATGATAAGTGTGTGTGTATATGTAACCGTGTATGTATGTATGTAGGTAGGAGGTTGCTTGCAAATCTTGGTTAATCTTCATAAACTATCATGATCTCTATATACAAGACCCATCACCATGCATGCATACACTAGTGTCATGATAGTTTGGATTGTGTCTTGGATTTATTTGGCACTTGGCCGAAAATTTGAAAAGAGGGGACAAGATTAGAGTTGCTTTTGTACTAGTGTTTTCTTACAACTTTTGTCTTACACCTTTGCATGCTTTAAGCTAGGTTTTAGATTATAATTATCACCACACTTGCATGGATGTAACAAGGCCATGTAGGCCGGCCCCCAAGTGGGTTTAAGTGGGGTCCACAACTTCAAATATTTACCCATTGTTTGTTATGTTTAATCCCCCGTCGTTCGGGTGTCGTTCGGGTATTTTTCGGGTTTTAATCACGCGTTATCCGGACATTAAAAATACCTTTAATAACCCTTAAATATAGTCTAATTTAAGCGTTGATTGGTTATTTAGGCCTTTGCCGGGTGAAATTATGAGTTATACGCGTATCGGGTGCGGTACGCGCATTTTATTCGTTACCGGGATATTTGTACAAGACGTTTTCATTTATGGTTTTGGAGTTCCAAAACTCATTATATTTAATGAAAATACCCTTTATTTTATATCCTGGGTGTCCGGGATCCTTTTCGTTTATTTAATTATTACCGGGTAATTGCCAACGTCCATACCGGATAGCTTATTCGCGCATGATCCAATCATGCTTTACCATTAAACGTATGCATTCCTATGCGGGAAATTGCTATCTCCTAAGGCCTTGATAATTAAATCACACATAATTGCATTTAATTACGTTAATCATATATTAATTAATTTGTACGGAATTACCTTATTTTTGCCGGTTGTTACATTCTCCCCCCGTTAAGAGAATTCCGTCCCGGAATTCACTTCGAGTTCTCCGGTACAGGTGTCTTCTCGAATAGGGCGGGGTATTTTTGCTTCATCCGGTCCAGCCTTTCCCACGTGAACTCCGGTCCACGCTTGGCATTCCAGCGCACTTTGACCGATCTGATCTTGCTGCGCCTTAGTTTTTGGACCTTCCAATCAGTTACCTCGATTGGTTCTTCCACAAAATGTAACTTGTCGTCAATCTGGATTTCGTCTGCTGGAATAATGAGAGTTTCGTCGGATAGGCACTTTTTCAAATTTGACACATGAAACGTGTCGTGTATTCCACTAAGCTCTTGAGGCAACTTGAGCTTGTATGCCACTGTGCCTACCCTGGACAAGACTTCGAACGGTCCAATATATCGCGGGTTCAGTTTTCCGCGCTTCCCAAAGCGCGCGACACCTTTCCAAGGTGACACTTTCAGTAGGACCCTGTCTCCGACTTGAAACTCTAAAGGCTTTCGCCTCATATCAGCATAGCTTTTCTGGCGGTCACGGGCCGCTTTGAGGCGTTCCTTTATCAAAAAGACCTTATCCGTGGTCTCTTGAACAATTTCGGGCCCGGTGAGTTGTTTTTCTCCAACTTCCGCCCAACATAATGGCGACCGGCACTTGCGTCCATATAGAGCTTCAAACGGTGCAGCTTGAATGCTCGTATGATAACTGTTGTTATAAGAAAATTCTACCAATGGCAAGTGCGTATCCCAGTTACCTCCGAAATCAATCGCGCATGCCCGTAACATATCTTCTAATGTCTGGATGGTTCGTTCACTTTGACCATCCGTTTGGGGGTGGTATGCGGTGCTCATGTCGAGGCGAGTACCGAGGGCTTCGTTCAAACTTTCCCAAAATCTGGAAGTGAAACGACTATCCCGATCGGAGATGATAGAAACAGGTACGCCGTGTTTAGATACCACTTCCTTTATGTACAAACGGGTCAGTTTCTCCAACCTGTCCGTTTCGCGTATTGGGAGGAAGTGTGCAGATTTCGTCAATCGATCTACGATTACCCAGATCATGTCATGGCCGCTTGTCGTCTTGGGTAACTTGGTAATGAAATCCATGGTGATTCGTTCCCATTTCCATTCCGGTATTTCCGGTTGCTGGAGCAAACCGGAAGGTTTCTGGTGCTCAGCCTTGACCTTTGTGCAAGTCAAACATCGCGCAACATAGGCTGCTATATCCCTTTTGAAATTCGGCCACCAATAAAGTTCCTTCAGATCGTGGAACATCTTGTCTGCACCAGGGTGAACCGAATATCTAGAACTGTGAGCCTCGGCCAATACTAGCTCACGCAATCCACCATATACTGGAACCCATATTCTATTCATGAAATACAGTGTCTGGTCCGCTTTTGGTTCCAGTGAATCAACCATCTTTCGTAACCTTTCACCTTTGACATTCTCGGGTTTGAGGGCGTTAACTTGAGCTTCACGAATTCGTTCAGTCAGATTCGTGTGGATAGTCAGACCCAAAGCTCGAACACGCAATGGTTTAACCAGTTCCTTGCGACTCAAGGCGTCGGCTACGACGTTCGCCTTACCGGGATGGTACTTTATCTCACAATCGTAATCGTTTAATAATTCAACCCATCGCCGTTGTCGCATGTTTAAATCCTTCTGATCAAAGATGTGTTGCAAACTCTTGTGATCAGTGAAAATCGTGCACTTGGTTCCGTACAAATAGTGCCTCCATATCTTGAGAGCGAACACCACTGCACCTAATTCCAAATCGTGTGTAGTGTAGTTCTTCTCATGGATTTTCAGTTGCCTGGAAGCATATGCTATTACTTTTTCTCGCTGCATCAATACACATCCCAAACCTTGATGCGAGGCATCACAGTAAACCACAAAATCTTCCGTACCGTCTGGAAGTGACAGTATCGGAGCGCCACATAACTTGTCTTTTAACAGTTGGAATGCTGCCTCTTGCTTTTCCGTCCACTCAAATTTCTTGTCTTTTTGGGTTAACATGGTTAAAGCTTGTGCTATCTTTGAAAAGTTCTCGATGAACCTTCTGTAATAACCCGCGAGGCCTAGAAATTGTCGTACTTCGGTAGGAGTTCGAGGGGCTTCCCAATTCTTAATTGCCTCGATCTTGGCGGGATCGACGTGTATGCCCTTCTCGTTTACCACGTGGCCTAAAAAGTGAACTTCCCGAATCCAAAAGTCACATTTCGAGAATTTAGCATAGAGCTTCTCTTTGCGTAATACTTCAAGAATTAACCGAAGGTGATTCTCGTGGTCTTCTTTCGTGCGTGAATAGATCAAAATATCGTCAATAAAGACAATGACGAATTTGTCCAGGTATGGCTTACATACGCGGTTCATTAGGTCCATGAAGACCGCTGGTGCGTTGGTCAAGCCGAATGGCATCACCAAAAATTCATAGTGTCCATACCGGGTTCTGAAGGCCGTTTTTGGTATATCTTCTTCTTGTATACGCAACTGGTGATAGCCAGACCTCAAATCGATCTTGGAGTAATAGCTGGAACCTTGGAGCTGATCAAATAAATCGTCGATCCTGGGGAGAGGATAGCGATTCTTGATGGTTAGCTTGTTCAGCTCTCGGTAGTCGATGCACATGCGAAATGTGCCATCCTTCTTCTTCACAAATAAGACGGGAGCTCCCCAAGGTGAGAAACTCGGTCTTATAAAACCTTTGTCCAATAATTCTTGTAGCTGGCTGGACAGTTCCTGCATCTCTGATGGAGCTAGGCAGTATGGCGATCGTGCCACAGGAGCTGCTCCGGGAACGAGATCGATGCGGAACTCGACTTGTCGAGGTGGCGGAAACCCCGGCAAATCTTCTGGAAATACATCCGGAAAATCTCTGGCGACTGGAATGTCTTCCAATTTTCGCTCGTCGGCCTTCTTGTCCACTACGTGTGCCAAGAATGCGACAAGCCCTTTTCTTAGACACTTACGAGCCTTCATGCTCGAAATAATCCTTAGTGGCGTCCCGTGTCTTTCCCCTTGAATTGAGAGAGTTTCACCGTTTGCGAGGGGAACTTGAATAACTTTATCGTTGCAAACCACAATGGCACGGTGCGCGGACAACCAGTCCATGCCGACAACGATGTCAAAACTTCCCAATACGACCGGCAATAGATCAATCCCAGACTCGTGCCCACAGAGTTCTAACTTACAGTCCCTCGCTACTTCTCTCGTTTCAATAGTTTTACCATTAGCCAGTTCTATAGAGTAGGGTGTATCTAGTTTGCTAGTTTTTAATCCAAGTAGTCTTTTAAACTCAATGGATACGAAGCTAAAGTCAGCACCGGTATCAAATAATACAGAGGCATAATGACCATTAAGGCGAAACGTACCAGTGACCACGTTGGGGTCTTGCCGTGCATCACCGGCTCCAATCACAAATGCCCGGCCGCGGGCCTGATTGTTGATCTTGGGGCAATCCTTCTTCCAATGATCTAACGACCCGCATGCAAAGCATGGTCTAGCCCCTCCATTTTTCGGTGCTCCAGAACGGCATTCTTCAGTCTTGTGCCCTGTGCGGTGGCACTTCCCACAAGTTAATCCATTGTTTCTCCCCTGATTTCCCTGCTTGTTACCATTACCACGTCCCGTGGCGACATATCCCTTTCCCTTCTTGTTCGAGCTACCCGACGCTCGGTCCCTTTTTCCTTCATCCCGTTTTCTTTTCCCAAACCTCGGCTTGTTACCCTGGTCGTTCGTCACAACAGCTGAGTTTGATCCCTGATTCTTGGCCTCCACGCTGCTTGCCTCAGAAATTTTCAATCCCGAAACTTGGCGGATCAGTGTACCCATGCGTATGGCATCTTCGGTGAGACTGAGCGCAAGATCAATGGCTGCGCGCATGGTCGTAGGTTTAGAAGCAGTGACCATGCTGCGTATTTGCGGTGCTAGGCCGAACAAATAACGCTCAATTTTGTTGTTCTCAGGGGTAACCAACCGCGGCACTAATCTGGCAAGATCGTGGAATCGAGACGTGTATCCAGTAACGTCCGCTCCCATCATAGTGAGGTTCCAAAACTCAGTTTCCAATTTCTGTACCTCGCTCGCCGGGCGGTACTCAGCAATCATCAGTTCCTTCAGTTCTGCCCACGACAGGGAGTAAGCAGTGTCATCACCCAAAGACTGCACTTGACCATTCCACCATGTCAGCGCTTGGTCCAAGAACAAATTGGTGGAGTACATAACCGACTGACGTGGGGTACACCCACTGATACGAATAACTGCCTCGGTCTTTTCAAACCATTTGACCAGGCCAACTGATCCTTCCGTGCCGTTGAAATTGAGCGGCTTGCAGTCGAGGAAGGCTTTGAAGGTGCAGCCACGCTCCCGCGAGGCCGTTTCTGCATTAATAAAGTTGTATGTTATTACGGGATAGGAGTTTTAGGATATTCTCCCATCGCTTTATTAATTACTTTCAGCTTCTTACCAGTGGGGGAAGTTTCCTGTCGGTCACTCCCAGTCAAGTCGCGAGATCTTTCGGAGCGAGCAGCTTCGTGCTCCGCGATCGCGCGGGCTATGCGTTCAGAAATCATGGTCTCGAGTTCGGCCGGTGTTGCGGGCAGTCCGTCTGCTCCGCTATTGCTTCTAGTGGCCGGTGCCATTTCTCTTCAATAATAATTATCAAAGGTTAAAATTGGCAAACATTTATACAATATAAAGCATAAATAACAAACCAGAATATGAACACAATAATCAACACCATGTCATCACACAACATACCAACCCATCATACAGAAATAAATAGTAATCAACACAACATCACCACGCAATATACAAACCACAACATATGGAGTAAGCAATAATAATCATAGACAACAACATATTTCACCATAATAATAAGATTTTTCATTAATTTCAATAATACTAGTACAATGCTTGTTCATAATACAAAATGGAGAATACATTTCTCATACAATACATTGTTTTTGAAATAAATAAAACATCATATCATGTGCCGTAATATCCGTACGGCTAGGCAAAATGCAGACGAGTGTCATAACCCGTGCTGTACTACCATACTGCTGCTACCATGTGCATAAACTGGTGGTCCTTCTGTGCATCCCTGATACATCCTCACTGTGGGGGTGGTGGCGGATACTGGTACTGCGGTGCGTGCGTACTGATCGTCATACTGATCGTCATGATACGCTCGTACAAGAAATGTCGATGCACAAAGTGCGCATCCCCTGTGATACCGCACTGAGCGTCCAGGCTCAGTAACTCCTCCGCGTAATGCGCCAAAGCATCCCGCGCATCTATCATCCTCGTCCACATCAGACGAGTCTGATGCTCTACCTGTGTTACGGTGCGCTGCATCGTGTCAGCGAGAGTCTGAAAGTCCCGCTCTAAAGTGATGGCAGTGGACCATGCTGGTCCAGACAAGGGTGTCATCCTAGGTGGCTGGGATGGTCCGGGTATATCTGGGTGTGTGGATGGGAATGGCCCAAAGGGGGCTGGTATCGGTATGTGTGGCAGTAATGGGGTAAAACCTGGTGGTCTAAGGGTAAAGTGGGGTGGCATCATATAAGGGTCCCCTGCACCTAGAGGATACGGTGCAGGTGTCATGCTGGGAAAGGTGGGGATCGGCATACTCATGGCTACTGGAGGTGGTGGCATAGGCTCGGCTAGTGGGGCTACTAAAGGTTCCGAAACAGTGGCCCACTCTGGAGTGGATACCACAACAGTGGGGGTAGGAGGGCTCGCGGTGGCAAAGGCTGCCATACCTGCCCTGCGTAGCTCAGAGCTATCGGCGGGGCTACCCTCAAGTACATGTGCTGCTGGCCCCTCCTGAGGTGCGGGCTCGAGTGGTGCTGGTGGGGCTATGGGATCAGCAGGTGCGTCCTCTAACATTGGAGCCACTGGCTCCTCCTGAACAGCTGGAATCTCGGGTACCAGCATGTGCTCTACCGACGCTACGGACTCGTCGTCAGAGTCATCAGATATCCACCCGTTCCTCCCACGGGAGATCGGCATGAGTCTCATGCCTGGAGGAATGTGGATGTGGGGTAAGGGTGCTGGCTCATGCTCCACGTGAGCCTGTCGGTCGAATGGAGACTCCACTGTCTCTGACTGGGCTGGGATCGGCCGGGACGGTCCGGCACAGCCCTCAGGGAAATCCCTGATAGCTCGGATGGGGCGTGGGGCTATCGGTGCGGCCGGTACAATGGGTAGCGGCGCGTCGACCACGGCGGGTGCCCAATCAGGATCCTCGCTAGGATCCGTCTCGTCCGAGTCGTCATCCGAACCTCCGGCGGCGTTCATCTCCACGTCTTCGTCCTCTGCGTCAAGTACTACCAGCTCGACTGGCTCAGGCGGTGGCGCAGGGATGATCTGAATGCTGCTATCGATACTGGGCGCTATACTACCAGCGTCCGACATCCTGGCAAAAGAACCGTACGTGTATATATATATGAATTAATTTAAATTAAACAGTTAAGGCGTACATTATCAGTATCCTTTCTAACCTCTAATACTACGTTAATGCATAACGATACCCCTGGCTAGCTTGGTCGGAATCTCCTCATGCCCAATGCTTTCTTGAAAAAATTACTTTAGTGTCTTTGTATATTTTTCTTTTGAAAACTTTATCTTTTGAACCAATTCCGGTTATAGTCTAGTTTTTAAAGAAAATACTCTAGTTCGCTATAACCTTGGCTCTGATACCACGTTCTGTCACACCACGACAAAGGCGGAAACACGTGGCGCGACGGTTCAAAAGCATAAAGTCAAGGTTATGGCTAAACACAAGTAATTTAAAGAAAATGGGTCATTTATTACGACGTCGAATCAGTTTCAAATATTACACAAAAGATAATTGTTTTTGAAATAAACTTAGAGGTTTCTCAAATATATCCCAAATGCCTTGGGAAATAAAGGTGAAACCCCACAAAAGCTCGACGTTTGCATTGGAGATTTCCCGACCCTGCCTGCTTGATCTTTCATCTTCTAATTACCTGAAAGATATGTTTAAAAAGTTTCGTCAATATAAATATATTGGTGAGTTCACAGGTTTTCAGTTTCTAAAACTTGAATACTTGGGAATACCATGTTATGACAATATATAGGAGTTGCAAATTCCTATAAATCTACTTGAGACTATAATCAAACCAAGACATATAATAATTGTGCCCCGCTCCAAGTCGTTACTCGGTTTCCCACGACTTAAGTTCAGAATATTTGCACCCCAGGCATAACCTAATGCATAATCGACGCTATCGATTAGGGGTGGGCCTTGTCAGGCACCAATAGTACTATTCGAATATTCCTCCGGTTTCAATTCCCTGAACAAATGATTATAGAGGCGAGGACTCAACCCCGAGTGGCGGTCACACCTCAAGTATTAAATCCGTCAAACACTATCCCTAACATATCTTTCCCCCGGAAAACGTAAAAATAGTTTAAAATGGGGCCGTGAAACTCACTTGTAACTGCGTCTGGCTCAATAAGGTGAATAGCAAAGGGTGGTCTCGCACCTATAAACGTCCTAAACGTATAAGTCACTATTCCTATAGTGTATGTGCCTTGGCAAGTTGTACACCCAACTCCCGACCACAAGTGGTTCCAAATCCCGTTTAATTATGCGTGTATCCTAGGTGTTGTTGGCGTTACATTACCCTTTGTGTTACAAGTTATATATTACCCTTGTTAATATTTCCATAACTTGTATCTTATTATCATCGACTCGACTTCACTTAACATATAATTATTTTCCCATTTAAATAATTATACTTAAGATCGCATCGCTCGATATAATATATATTTCAATCCTCGACCCGACTCACTTTGCCACACATTTGTTTTCCCATTTAAACAAATATGCTAAGATTTTGTCGTTCGATCGTATATTCTTAACGTCCGATTCAACTCACCACACCGTATACTTATTCTCCCATTTAAACAAATATACTAGGATTTCGTTGATACGACATACACATATATATATCTTTGTCTTCTCGTCGCGGCTTTCCTTCCCGCATATCTACTTTCCCATTAAGTAGATATACTAGAATTTCGCCGAGGCGAGCGTACAAATATATATAAATGTGTAATTTTTCTTGTTAAGTATATACGTTTGTTTTTAACGTCTTATTTGTTTACGTCAAGTGTTTCTCCCACGAATTTATCCTCCAACACTTAGGAAAGTGTTTATTTATTTTCACCCAAGTATATATATATTTTACCTCTTAAAATATATATTTTTCTCATCTTGCCGCAATGGCATTTTTCTCATATTTTGTCCGGTTATGGTTTGTTAACGCGTTTTAGTTCGATATCTTAACTTGATTAGTTAATTTTTTCCAAGTTTTTCCCAACATGTATTTTATAGAAATATTTAACCATATTTCTTCCTATTTTCACATGTTACTTGGATGGTTAAAATACTTATGTATTTTTAACCCAACTTGTCAACTTACTACAAAAATGTTTCCAACACTTTTATATTCCCATTTATATAAAAGTATTCATTTTTGTGTAAGTTTCCCAAGTTTGTTTAATATTTTTATAAAACCTCTATTTTATAAAAATCCTTATGTTAAAACCCTTTGTATTTTATAACTTTCAAAAATACACTTTTGTACAAAATACTCAAGTATTTCTACTAGTATTTACAAAAATCATCCTTAGACTTTAATACTTACATTTTTGACACCAAACTTTCCATACTTGTATTTTTGGACTAATAGTTTCTAAAATGTCCATTTTAGTCCCTTAACTTTCAAAGTTACAACTTTAGTCCCTTAACTTACAAAAGTTGCATTTTTCTATTCTAACTTTCAAAGTTGGCATTTTTCACTCAAAATAGTTAACTTTGAAGATTCAACTTTTTATTGGTAAGTTATTTTTGTATCAAAACACTTATGTTAGTCTTATATTTCATATGAAAGACTAATTATATGTGTGTTTTATGTATTTGTCCATTTTATCAAAATTTCATCCATCTAAGTGAGTTAACTTTAATTTTCCATCTTATTCATTTATGAACTTCTAACATGTTTTACCACATATTATTACTTAAATGATCATAATAAGATGAATTAAAGTTAGTTTTAACATATTCAAGTTCATCTCAAAATATTAACCAAAACATCATCCTACTTAGTCTTATATGTAAACTTCATATATTTTCAAGACTAATATATCATCATCATCAAATCCATGGTTTATTTCTATATCTTTAACCTTTCATTTTACACATGAAAACCTATTAAAGATTATGTTCAAAACCATTTTTAAACCCTTCATGTACAACTTGCTACTAGGAACACATACATGAAAAATAACAATCAAAAACAAGATTAAGAAGCTTACTACTAGCACAAGGCTAGGGAAGACAAAAACCTTGGATTTGAGAGGGGTTTAGTGTGTTCTTCCTAGTGGTTTAGCTCCAAGCTCTTGAAACACACAAAAGGGGTTTGGATGATGGATGATTTTAAGTGATTTGGAGTTGTAAAAACTTGAAAGAATGAGGTATGGGGGAGGTGGAAAGTCCACGGCCACAAGAAAGAAAGGAAGGGAAGACTTTTGCTTTGCTACTCCAATCTCTAACACATGTTATATAAAGCCTTATCACATGTAATCATTTCAAAGATTCAAGAAATCTTATGAAGGATTGAGTTGTGTACTTGGGATATTTGTGAAAATATGATAAGTGTGTGTGTATATGTAACCGTGTATGTATGTATGTAGGTAGGAGGTTGCTTGCAAATCTTGGTTAATCTTCATAAACTATCATGATCTCTATATACAAGACCCATCACCATGCATGCATACACTAGTGTCATGATAGTTTGGATTGTGTCTTGGATTTATTTGGCACTTGGCCGAAAATTTGAAAAGAGGGGACAAGATTAGAGTTGCTTTTGTACTAGTGTTTTCTTACAACTTTTGTCTTACACCTTTGCATGCTTTAAGCTAGGTTTTAGATTATAATTATCACCACACTTGCATGGATGTAACAAGGCCATGTAGGCCGGCCCCCAAGTGGGTTTAAGTGGGGTCCACAACTTCAAATATTTACCCATTGTTTGTTATGTTTAATCCCCCGTCGTTCGGGTGTCGTTCGGGTATTTTTCGGGTTTTAATCACGCGTTATCCGGACATTAAAAATACCTTTAATAACCCTTAAATATAGTCTAATTTAAGCGTTGATTGGTTATTTAGGCCTTTGCCGGGTGAAATTATGAGTTATACGCGTATCGGGTGCGGTACGCGCATTTTATTCGTTACCGGGATATTTGTACAAGACGTTTTCATTTATGGTTTTGGAGTTCCAAAACTCATTATATTTAATGAAAATACCCTTTATTTTATATCCTGGGTGTCCGGGATCCTTTTCGTTTATTTAATTATTACCGGGTAATTGCCAACGTCCATACCGGATAGCTTATTCGCGCATGATCCAATCATGCTTTACCATTAAACGTATGCATTCCTATGCGGGAAATTGCTATCTCCTAAGGCCTTGATAATTAAATCACACATAATTGCATTTAATTACGTTAATCATATATTAATTAATTTGTACGGAATTACCTTATTTTTGCCGGTTGTTACAGTATGTCCGATACTCATCTTTTAACGTTGTTATCTCGATACGATCCAAAGAGTTAAACTTTTGAGAACAAACAAGAAATAAATGTATATTGTTCAATATATATTTTAACACACGATATGGTTTTATTATTAGGGAATAATAAATAAGAGAAAGAGTTATTATTATCATTAGATAATAATAATAATAATACATGTGTTTTATTAAATGTTAATAAAATACAAGAATGTGTAAATGTTATTTTTAGAGAATAATAACATGGAGGGACTTAATTATAATTAGTTATAATTAAGTGAATATGCTTATGGGACAAGATAATAGATTAGGGTTTAATATGTAAATAGTTTGACTATTTAAACACGTTAACTTTGTTGATTTAAGACTAATGCTCATACACAAACCCTAGCCACCACAACTCCCCCCCTCTCTCTCCCTCTCTCTCTCTTTGTTTGCGTGACCAAGGAGGGTCGTCCCCTTCCCTTGTTGTGTCGTGAACCACTATCAGCCACCACTACATCGCATTTCCATTCCAAGTGTTGATTTAAGAATCTTGGAGCATTCGTGTTTGGTTTTCTAGTGGGATCGTTTTTCAATCCATCGTGCTTCAACTTGGTGTTTTGTTTAGGTATATTACTAACCATCCTAGGGTGTGTTTTAATTATTTACATATGTTGTGCAATTGGATTCAAGGTGGGAATCATTCGGTTTTGTGTTTTTGCTTCCGCTCAATTATATGTGATATTAATATTTATGAAATATGATTTTATAAATAAAATTAAAACCGATATGAGGATTTCCAACAAGCTCTTTGCAGTGAACCACATGCTCCCTGTATTTATCTAGGTAGGCCTTGCGGCATATCGGACAGACTTCATCTTCAGGGTTCATGGGGACCATCAAACGGTACTTAAGGATGACCTTGTATTCGACCGCATGCATGCTTTAACCCAAACCGTCGATCGGTATTACAGTGATCAGAAAATCTTGGTCATATGGACCTTGCAAACATTTAATAACTGCCTTCCAACGGGGGAACAAACATAAAACTTCCCCCCAGGCTCTGAGCGATTTTGCCAAAGAGGGCATTCGCCAAAGTTATCTGAGGCTATCTTTAGGAAGGGTATCCTTATTAAAAAAACCGCCAATATCAAAGTTCAGGAGAGAGTCATTTAGCCTATCAAGGGCTTGCACGTAGTCCAGGTCCAAACCGACAACCCCACTATTTGGTAAGATGTGGTCCCGTATCTTCGAAGATTGAGCTCTCAATGCAACAAAAGCATAGACCCCGACGTCTTTTGCTAAAAGAAGCCCTAACCTCCAAGCGCATCGGCAAGGATGCCAATCGCCACTAGAGGTCACCAAAAAACGGCCACCCGCATACTGCTATGTCTTCAATGGCTTCCCGAAGGCCGTTCTCAAAACATGATATCGCATCATCAATTATAGGGGATTGGCAAGGTCTGTAGCCTAAAAACAACTTAGCAACCCTCATACAAGACCTAATCAAGATGAGTTCCCTCTGGGGATCCCAGAGGATAGGCAAGTGTTTCATAAGATCAACCGCGCGTGAGGCTCTCCGCCCTGTTAGCTCCTTGATAAAGTGAAAATCTCGACTAACAGCCCCTCCAAAAAGCTTCACCACTTTTTCAGGCCTACTAATCTCTCTGGGGAAAAGCCCATCCATATCCTTCACCCCATTATAAGACGACAAAAAAAAAACCTCTGTTTTCTTAAAGTTAAGTTGAAGCCCCAATGATGGCTCCTCTAAACTAATAATATATAGGGCTTTAGCAACTTCGGTGGCATCACCAATAATCGTCCCATCGTCCAGATACCACGCATGAAACGGGAGTTTACAGTTTTCCTAAACCCGAAGGACCAACGGGTGTAGGGCAAGGGCGAAAAGGAGGGGCCCCAGAGGATCTCCCTGTTGAACTCAGTAATAGCCCCTATGCAATCATTGCCAACGTACAACTTAGCTGGCTGGGCATAAAGGGATTGGACCCAAGGATATATAGATAGGCAACATTGATGAACCTCTCAGAGAAGGACAATGCGGTCGATCATGTTGAAGGTGTTGGAAACATTCACTATGAGCGTAGCCAAAGAACCGCCCGCATGGAAGGAGTTAAGAAACGTGTTCACGCTGTGAAGCACCGCTGCTGCCTCATTATCATTTGGAGTCCCCTCCCTAAATTGGAAATCCAAGTATTGAGCCATTTCTTTCCCAACCTTCTTCATAGTTACCTTAGAAACCAACCTACACCAAATAGCCCCCATAGCAATAAACTCAGCGAGCACCGTCGGACACAACCCCCTTTTTAATATTATATTTTGATGTGTGTACAAATTAAAATTTGTAATTTGGTTTCTTGAAATTAATTAGATGTGACGTTCACCACTTTTTCTCTAACAGTGCGGGGTAAGACAAGTAAATGATGTACATCATTTGTTTGTAGTTATCAGACTGTCGGGTGTAGTCTTAGGGAAGAAGATGGGGTGCTGAGGTGGAGACCACCTCCAATAGGGAACCCCCCCCCCCCCCCCTTCCTCTTTTCAGTGCAAACGGGGAAATCTTCCCCTCCTCCCCGATTTTTTCTCTCTATTCTCTCTTTCTTCCCTGTTTGGAGGTGACGCGAGTGAAGGGGTCGATGACATTACCCCTCAGCCTTAGAATTGCAAACCCATCACCAATTACAATATTAATGAGAGTTTATGTTATCATAAAAGGCCACTAGCCACAAAGGTTGTTCTAAAAAAGACTAAAAAGAAAATTAAGGAATTAAAAATACAAGGGATAATAGTGTAACTTTTCACATTTAGATGCTTAATGTAGCATGAGCCCCTATGTGGGTCCAAAAGAGCTACTTTAAGAGGAAACTGGTAAAGTGAAACCAGTGTGCTGTGTGCTATCCTTTGTTCCTTTGTTGACCATATCAAACATCCTCTTAACTAGATTCAATAAAAGTCAGTAATACTAAATTGCTCATTATTTAAATGCACTTAAAATAGATTAAGTTATCAAAGTAGATATTTTATAAGAAAAATCACCTATAGAAATTTGAAACTATACTTTGTGCATTTGTTGAAAAGATCATGTGTATACCGATCTATTTTGAAATTATATACATCTCTAGTTTCATCATATAAACATCTGGTGAGGTGAGTATTTTCTTTCTTTCGTTTTTCAATTACAATTGAGTCCAACTTATGAATGCAAACGTTGTATTATATGTTAAGATTGATCACTAAATTAATCTTAAAGATATAAAAACATGTAGAGTTGTAGATGCTAATAACTCATCAACATACAAAGATGTGTTTCACGAGAGGCGTAGAGTTTAGAAAGTACGTTCAATATTGGATTGGAGTCATTTTTTTTAAGTTGACATAGTGGCGACCAAGCGTGTTTGAGGACAATGGAGTTATACCAATTCTACAATAACAACTAAATGTTAACCATAAACAAGTGTAACCAATCTTACAACAAAGAGATAGTTCATAAAAGTAGACATGTCATTCACTTGTTCAGTTGTTTGAGAAGTTGATCCAAACATTACTTCAGCGGCTTGGCTTCCAAGTGCAGTACATGTTCAATGGTCAACTAATATACATGTGGTTTTTCCTTTATAAGGGTTTAAATGACTTCATTGTCTATCTAATCCATGTCATTATATTTATATAGCGAATGAAGTTTTTTGTTATACACTACGACGACTTATGTTCGAGTATCACACAAATAGATGATATTTGATATCCTGAAGCACAAGTTTTCATTACCAATATAGCTATGCAACAAAAATAGATGACGTGTGAATCGAGATCATGTAGATATTAAACGTTTTTCAACAAACTACCACCAAAGAGACATATTGATCCCACTCAAGTGAAAGGGTGATATGAGGTGTGTTATAGTGTATTGTGCTGTTTGTTTTTTTTTGTTTTTTTTTTTCTATAAGGAGTCTATGCATGCTCTTTTGTATGTGTTGCGCGCAGACCATACACAGACATTGCATTTATAAACTGTTTGATTTTTTGAACATGTTTCATTAAAAATAACATATACGCGAGCTCTTCTTGGTGCAAACTTCCCCAACCACTAATATGATCGTATAAGGTATGTTAGAGGGTTAAACACCACCACCCACTGTCCATCACCACTACCCACCTTTCACCGTCCGCCACCACCATCACCTTCCACCGCCCGTACATCACCACTAATTTATTTTAGTAGTCTACAAACGTTAACAATCAAACAATCTTCTTCTTCTCATAGACTGCAAAGGTTTGATCCACCTCTCCTTCTGCAGATGTGGTCCGCAGACTGCAAACATTTTACTCTGGTTCAAGTATTTAATTTTTAAACACAATAAGATACTGTCACTTTTTACTCCACTTGAGGACATGTGCACCCATCATTTAAGAAATCACTCATATATACGCATTTAGGCGAGGCATAAATTCACAACCATGTTAGCATAAAAGTTACATGATTGTTATACCTAGCTATACACCATGTTAGTAAGGTTGGATGGGTAATCATCACACCATCACACAACATTCAACCAATCATCATGTGTGAGCTTTTTCATCACATTTTATCACATCAATCACATTTTATATAGGGTGGTTATCACATCCATCGCTGACCCATTTTTTTAAAAAAATAAACAATAATTAAATACACTAAAACCAACATTATTTTTAATTAAAATACAAAATTAAATAAAAACTACAACCTAACAATAAAAAAACTACTCTTGAAATTGGATATCTAAACCACCAACGTGTATTGTTAGATCAAATCGTAGTTGATAATGGGTTTTTTATTCCTCAACTCCAAATAATATCATCGCTAACGTATACTTGTGTCGGTGTGTCGGATGGTCCATAACGTAATCTGGAGATATTGTGTGCCCGTCTTCCTTTAAGATCATAGTGTGCAATATGACACACGTGTACACGATACTCCTTATTTTTTGGTTTTTCAGTCAAATGTACCAATCGATTAACGATGTCTCACCTACCTTTCAAAACACCAAACGCTCATTCGACCTCTTTTCTCGTAGATTCCTTTAAATTTCTGAACAATATTTTAGTCAACAGCCAGAAACAAATAAGCTTTCACAAAAACAGACCAATTCGGATAAATGCCATCAACACGATAGAAGTCACGTCTATATCATTTTCCATCCATTTTTTTCTTTTTCATCATATTTTGTGATTGCAAAGTGAGAAAAAAATAATATAAAAAGGTATTATTTAATGGAATATATATCATATGTAAAATGTGAAGTTTAAATTTACTTTTTTGTAAATATATTACAAGGATAAATATAAATAGGAATGCTTAGGGGGGAGGCGTCACCAGTAAATCTCACGGGTACTTTACTATTCCTACAAGAACACCGCCTCTGATGTTTCAGGTAGTGAAGGTCAGGTCTAGTTTACAGGTTCTAGTCAAAGAGGAGTGGAGAGTTGAGAGATGAGATATAAGAAAGCGAAACCAGTTAATTTAGAGTAGTGTTGTTTCTAAATATGTGTTTTTAGATAGTGAATCAGGGTAGTAAGACGCCCCTCCCCCTTAAAGCATCCACAATGCAAGCAAACACTTCAAACCGCCATTTAACCATACCATAGTATTCTAAACCATTCCAAATCACAATCCATTTTTTTCTCCAACCATAATCCATTCAAACTTCAACCTCATCACCTACTTTTCACACTATACAACTCAATATCAAACTATAAAAAAAGGCCTACCATTGAACCTAGCAAATCGCCCGCTCTACCATACCAACCTCCAACAATGCTAAAATCAACTTCACTTGGCCGTCTACTAGGAGTGAACCTTGTGTTCACTTGCATTGTGGATGCTATTAATTTGGTTATTACAACATTATGATATTTGAATTTAATAAGAACGAGTAGTAAGAATATCACGTATGGTGGAGGGTAGTCCTTCTAAGACTACTCGTCACGTCACCAAAAAATTTGCTCCCCCCTCAAAAGATGACAAGATGAGGATTACGGATTACCCAAGGGTGTGGGGGTGGTTTTTATTAGGTAGTCATCCACTCCTATTGGTCCAAGTTAATTTTTATTCTAAATTATATAAAACTATGTAATTAAAATAAATAATACACCTAAAATAAAAAATAAAAGTCACATAACATTAAAATAGAAGTAGAGATTACAAATTAAAAAAAAGACACCTAAAATTAATTTTTTTTACCAAAACTAAAAAAAACACCGAAACTTTAAAAAATGAAACTTAAAAAAAACATCTAGCTATATTTTTTAATGATGTTTTGTTGCAATTTGTCGATAACATGGCGCCTCTCTTCGGGGTAGGAGCTTGTGTCGATCGCCAAAACTTTCGCCTCCTCGATTTTTAGTTTTTTGGTCTCCACCTTTAATTTTTCCTCGTTGAGTCGGTTGAAAGCTTCAATTTGAGCCGATAAAATGTCCATCTTGGATCCGCCACCACTCCCCGACGCACTTTGTCTTTTCGCCGCCGCTTCCCTTTTTGCTTTATCCCGACCTATTTAGTAATGACATAATACAAATAAGAATAAAATAAATTGTAATTAACAAGTAAAATAAATTATAAAAACAATGACAAACAAATGAGACGATGCGCTTCCTCGATCGAGATATCAAACACCGCTTCCTCATTGATGTCAATTTCCACACGAGTACTCGAGCTCCCCTCTTGTGAAGCTTTAGCATTTGTCTTTCTACGTTTTGCTTTTGCCACGGGGTTGGGGACCGTCGTCCACTTTGGTCCGTGCCTCAAAAGTTCCCAAGCTCGGACAGACTTGAATTCCCCTTTTCCCATATCACTCCACTTCTTCATGGCGTCATTGAAAATCATACTTTCGTTGTAACCACTTGAGGGGTCCGACTTAATTTGGTTGTAAATTCCGGCAAACTTAAGGCGCAACTTGTTTATTTTTCTAAACTTGCCGCTTACCGAGTCCACGTCTTGATAGGGCATCGGTGCTTCCATTCTTTTGTGAAAGTTGCTTACACAAACCTTCGAAAACCCCTCGCCATTTTGGTTGGTGCCTAAAATTTGTATAAGTTTATTGTGTTTATTTGCAATAACAATATATAGTTGTAATAAAAAATATATACTTTGCAAAAAAATTTGTAACAAAAATAAAATTGTGATAAAAAATAATTAGTAAAAAAATACTTACCAACAATGGGACATGTGGATGTTTATAGTCACGCCAAAAGTAACGCCTTAATTTTGGTTCCAGTCCATCGTTGCTTTGGCTTTGTCTTTTTTAGGAGCCTTTACCTTTTTTTTTGGTGGCGAGGGTTGCGTTTCCGGAATGACATCGTCATCATCGCCGTCGTCATCGTCATCCTCGTTGACGAGGCCCGCTCGACCTGGTGAGGGAGATGGTTGAGTCGGTGTAAAAGAGGTAAGAGACATGGGTTGCATTTCAATTTGACTTAGTTATTGAAACACGTTGGAGGGCTGTTGGTAATTCGAAAACGTGGACGGAACCTCCGGCCGATAGCATCCGCTAAAACCCACAGGGATATTCGCGTTTTGGTTCACGTTTCGATTAGGGGTTTGGTTCGAGGTTTTCAGGTTATTTTGGTTGAATTGGTTGAATGGGTCCATATTTTTTTATAGTGGGGTAAAAAAATGAGAAAATTTGAGAGATTTAAAAAAAAAAAAACTTGGGGTAATGGGTATAATTTATAAGGGGAAACAACTCCGTCTTGACCGTCTGATTTTAGACGAATAAGACGGGCCGCCCCTTTGGAGGCAGTGTAGGCCGGGCCTGGACGATGAGGACGGGCCTCCCACACCGATTAGTCTGACAACATATCCATTTTTTTATAACTTTATAGATAAACTAGTTTTTATCCCGGGAGCGTCCCGGGTTGAAATATCTAATATAACATAATAAAATGTATTATTATTATTATTATTATTATTATTTTAAACAAATCTCTGCCATAAGTTATAATATTCAAATATAAAAAAAAAACGAATCTCTGCGCCGGGGTATAAATCTAGTGCCATTACAAATGAATTTGGAAGTTTGTAATCGATCATTATAAAAAGAACTAACATGAAATAAGAAAAAAAAAACTTAATTATTGAAATATCGAACGCATTAGTCTAAGAATTATGTGATGCGTTAAAAAATTCATGGGTATATGATCTGGTATGTAGTTCAGGTCCTAATCCCAGACCCGAACCAAACCCACAATTTTTTAAACTAATCCCAAACCCGACACAATACCTGTCGGGTTACAAAAAATAGTAATTTTTTTCTCCGATTTTTATATAGCACTATGGTACTCGTTGGAAAGATAATAAAACGCTCGTTAATTTGGTGTAATTTTTTTCTTTAAAAAATCTCGTATATAAAAGATATTAACGTTTAAAAATTATGGGAGGAAACACGAGAGAGAAAATAATAAAGGTTTAATATTTAGATTTAGTAGATTAGGTATTTAATAGATTAAGTTAAATCATATTTATTTCTCTTTTTTAATTGGTTTAGAGTTGCCACATCACATCCTATGTGGCATCTTTCAAAGAAGAGATTTTATAAGAGTATGACATGTAGGATTAATCCCTTTGCAATATATATATATATATATATATATATATATATATATATATATATATATATACTAGATCTTTGCCCGCGTTACACGCGGTTCACCAACGTACAATTATTTTGAGTGGTAAAACGTAAAAAAATATAGTATAAATATTTTATTAAAATTTAAAAGAAACCAATACACATTTTATTCAAATATTACTAAATATTTCTTTATACACCACATTTTTTGTTTTAGTCTTGACTTTCCCATCAGCATCAAGTATAAGTAACTTCACACCTGCCCTGCTTTTAACTCTTGACAATGCGACATAAAGCTGGCCATGTGAGAATACAGGGTCTCTTAAATACAATCCAACCTTCAATAGAGACTGTCATTGGCTTTTATTGATGGTCATTGCGAAACATACGCTTAAATGAAGTAGCTCCAATAGGACACCTTACTCGGATCAACGACATGTATCCATCAATCAACCGATCTGACATCCAACAATTGCCCCAACATTTTGCTCTACAGATTATAACCAATACCAATAAAAAGGTGCCGGTCAAAAAAAAAACCAATAAAAAGGTAATCGAAAAAGTAAAAAGAGTAAGCCCAACATACTGTAATCTTTTTTCATGTTAAGGCTTTCCAAACAAAGTGAACGGTCCAAGTTATATATGTTGTCCCATCGAGATGCTTGAAAGAAATACCATAAAATGATGCGGTGAATTATTTGAACAAATATATACAATGGAAGGAAAAAAATGAATGGAAGTTGTAAGAAAATCTGAGCTACATGATCACAAACATACACGCCTATTGGAGAAGTTCAGCATATGTCTTTGCTTTTGGTTCGTGATGAATAATTGTAAGATAATCAACAATTCAAGATTGCTACAAAGATGGGTATTGATCATGAAAGCACATGTGAAAAGAAACAGAAAATAATTAAGTCACATCATTTCCTTACATTTAAACCATGAAGAGCAGCCATTGCTGACGAACTGTTAACAAACTTTGTAACTTTTGTTTTTGAAGGGTAAACTTCATTAGAAAACGGACGCGTCCTCAAAGCGAGGACCGCCAAGAACTACAACATATACAAAGGATTTACAACCCAATCAATCCATTGTAAAGAACTAAACCTCGACCTATTCTTTAACCAAAGAAAAGACCACGACTTAATCGTGGCGACTACATCCACTACTCTTGGATTAGAACCGTTAAACACTTTGGCGTTCCTAGCTTTCCAAATGGCCCAACATGTTGTCATAATCCCTCTGACGACCTTTTTTCTCCATTTATCGCCTCGGACTTGGTCTTGAATCTTTAATAAATCTTGGAAGTCAAAAGCTATAATCGGATCAACCTTGCACCAGTTACCAATCGCCGACCAAACATCAAACGCGAAGCCACAACTGGTGAATAAATGCATAACATCCTCGTCCACGACATCACAAAGGCCACACAAAATGTCATCTAATATTATTCGTCTTCTCGTAAGCGCCACTTTTGTAGGAATCCGTTACATCTCGGCTCGCCAAACAAATAAATTAACTTTAATAGGGATCCAAGCTTCACATTGCATAACATGAACCCGAGGTATTTCATTGTCTTCCCGAATAAGTTTCTTAATCAAAGCGACAGAGAAAGGGCCATACCCTTCTAAATCCCAGGTCCATGTGTCTCTCAAACCTGAAAAAGCCATGTTATTAAATAAAAAATCAAGATCTTGCAGTTCCTCAACAGAAGAAGGGTTCCTTTTCCAACTTGGCTGTATGAAATAAGAACCATTAAGCTGAGTAAAACGCTGCACTACAGAAGTTGTTCTGCAGCTGTAACAACCGGCAAAATTTAGGTAATTCCGTACTAATTAATTAAACGCGATTAACGTAATTAACCGTAATTATGTGCTGAATATTTAATTGAGGCCTTTGAAAGATAGGAATTCCCAAATAATGCATAGGAATGCATGAGTTTAATAGCAAAGCATGATGGGATCGTGCGCAGACAAAACTATCCGGTATGGACACTGGCGATTACCCGGTAAAACTGAAATAAGCGAAACGAACACCGGACACCCGGAATATAAAATAAATAATATTTTCACAAAATATTATGAGTTTTGGAAAACCCAAAGCCATACGTAAAAGCTTATTGCACAAATCTCCCGGTAACGAATAAGGTGCGCGTACCGCACCCGATACGCGCGTAACACGTAAATTCACCCGACAGAAACCGAAATAAATTATCAGTAATTTAACTGGACATAATTTTATAAATATTAACGGTATTTTAATATTGAGGATAAACGCGACGAAAATTCGAGAAATACCCGGGCGGTACCCGAAAGGAACTAACTTAACAAGTAATGGGGTATTATTTAGCAAAGTGGACCCCACCTAGACACCCCTTGGGGCCGGCCATGGCCCACCCAAGTGGGAGATTACTTGTGTTATCTAACTAAATCATTTGAGATAATGTTAATCATGAGCTTGCATGTACAAGGATTGGGCAATGAGATTAACCAAATCATCCTCACTCTCTCTCTCTTAAACTCACGGCCCAAAGCACCCTCTTAATATCCTTATGGATTTTTCATAATCTCACACAATCTTGCCAAGATATTACATAATCTAGTGAAGATACATGTAATCTTGTGGATTTGAGAAAGATTATATAAAGATACATACTTACATCCTTGAAGCAAGAACACCAAAAATCCTCTTCCTTTTCTTCCTCTTGGCCGTAGCCATCCACCCCCATATTAACATTTTCTTTCAATTTTTACTACTCCAAATTACCTCTAGTTCATTCTAAATCAAACCCCTTCTTGTGTGTTTAAGAGCTTGGAGCATAACCCACTTGGAAGAACACACTAAACCACATCCAAAATCCAAGATTTTGTCTTCCCTAGCCTTGAGCTAGTTGTAAGTCTTGCATTGTTTTATTAATTAAAATATCATGTTTTTGTGCTATGAAGCAAGTTGTGCAATGTGGGTAATAAAAATGAGTTCTAAAGAAGTAATGGGTTTTTATTAAAAATGAAGATGAGAGAATAATAATGTGAGGAAATCTTAGTTTATTTTTAATAAAAGTGGTATTTTGAAGAAAGTGTAATAATAAGAACATATTTGGATGATTGAAGATGAGAAAAGCTATATTTTGAAAAGTAACTTGAATATAATGAAAAGTGGTTTTAATCATCTTAGGATGATATAATAAAGTCATAAAAGTATTAAAATGGGTTAGAAAGCCATAGATGGAAAAATTAGTTCTTCAAAGTCCACTCACTTAGATGAGTGAAAGTTTGATGTTTTGGATAAAAATATGAAATGAACATGTTATTGATACCTTGAATGGATTAAAAGAGCATTAGAAGTAAAAAGAGGTAAAAACAATTAAACATGGTGAAAAGGATTCTTCAAAGTCCACTAAAGTGGAAGAAAAATAATAACCTTGAAAGATTTAGTGAAAAATGCTACGAGTGTAAATTAAAGTACTAATATGACAACATTGGGAGCCAATGGACTAAAATAAATATTTTAGAAAGTTATTGGACCAAAAACACAAAGATGGGAATATCGGTGTCAAAAAGTGTAAGTAATGATTTACAAGGTTGAGTTGGTAAATAATAATAGCCTACTTGGGCATTTTAAGTAAAAGGTATATTTTTATAAAATGGACGTTTTATAAAAATAAAT
The DNA here is from genome assembly GCA_028751855.1 of Ambrosia trifida. NCBI lineage: Eukaryota > Viridiplantae > Streptophyta > Magnoliopsida > Asterales > Asteraceae > Ambrosia > Ambrosia trifida. The sequence goes on from CM054125.1 coordinate 136,996,373, forward strand.
AGAGTAACGCGAGTATTTTATAAAGTAAGATTTCATAAAATAAATACTTGGAAAGACTTGTACAAAAATAAGGTACTTTTATATAAATGGGGATATAAAAGTATCGGGAACGTTTTTGGTAACAAGTTGGACGAGTCGGACTAAAACGTACATAATATATTTTTCCGAGAGATAAACGTTCGGAATCGGAAGTTGGAACAATACTTCCATAAGAACACGCAACGGAAATAAATATGAAAAACGCTAACTAACGAACTTAGTTACACGAACCAACGTAAACGGACTTATTACGTCGAGATAAAAATATACATATATATTTTACGGAAATAAAATATATATAACAAGGGTGAAACGTGCGTAACACTTTCCTAAGTGTAGTAACAATATTCGTGGGAAAGGAGAGACATAACATAACAAACTAAAAACGCTAAACGACACATGAACTTAACAAGTAGTATCCACGCAACGATATATGTACATATACTCGTTTCCGACGGAATTCTAGTACATCTATTTAAATGGGAAAATAGATGTGCGAGAAGGAAAACCGAGACGAGTAGATGAGATATATCTACGAACGCGTGAATACCGACAAGATCCTAGTACATTTATTTAAATGGGAAAATAAATGTATGGTATGGTAAGTCTAGTCGGGCGTTAAGATTATGTTACCAAACGACAAAGACTTAGCATATTTATTTAAATGGGAAAATAAATATGTGGCAAAGTAAGTCGGGTCGGTTATTAAGAAAACACTTTATAAAGAGCGAAAAGATCCTAAGTATAATTATTTAAATGGGAAAATAATTATACGTTGGATGAAGTCGTGTCGAGTATAATGTCGTACAAGTCGTAAAGAATATTAATAAGAATAATAAATGACTTGTAAGGAAAGGGTAATCCATCGCCATCAAACCTAGGATGCGAAACTATTAAACGGGAATTGGGATAAAGACGTGGTCGGGAAGTTGGGTGTACAACTTGCCAAGGCACATACACCATAGGTGTAAGTGACTTATACGCCTAGAACCATTGTAGGTACGGGATCACAGACTTTACTATTTTCTTTGAGCCGAGCACAGTTACAGGTGAGTCTCACGGCCCCATTTCTAAACTATTTAACGTTTTTACGGGGGAAAGATATGTTGGGATTGTATGACGGGTTGGATACTTGAGTAAAGATCGCCACTCGGGGTTGAGACCTCCCCACTATAATCATTTATTCGGGAATGAGAAACCAAAGGGATATTTGGATAGTACTATTGGTGCCTGACAAGGCCCACCCCTAATCGATAGCGTCGATTATGCATCGGCGTATGCCTGGGGTGCACTTATTCTGAACTAAAGTCGTAGGAATACCGAGTAACGACTTTGGGCGGGGGCATTATTAATTGTCTTGGTTTGGTTATAGGCTCAAGTAAATTGTAGGACTTTGCAACTCCTATAAATGTCATAACAAGGATACTCCCACTTTATAAAGATTTATTAAATTAAAACCTGTGAACTCACCAATATTTATATATTGACGATTTACAAACATATCTTTCAGGTAATTGATTGATGGAAGTTAGCATGGCGAGCAGGGTCGGGGATGTCTCCAAGTTGGGCGTTGGGAATGTCGTAAAAGGGTCACCTCTCTTTATTCCATGGACTTAGGGATAAAGGGAGTAGCCTCTTTATCAATTTCAAAAACAATTTATAATTATGTATGAATAATTTGACATGATTATTAGCATTGAATAAATGCCCGTTTTCTAATTAATATTGTGCTTTGCATTAATCTTGGCTTAATACTTTTGAACCGTCGCGCCACGTGTTTCCGCCTTAGACGTGGTGTGACAGAAAGTGGTATCAGAGCCAAGGTTATAGCGAATTAGCATTTTAAAAATCTAAACTATAACCAGATTTGGTTCAAAATCTTTCAAATATATGCGAAACGCAATAAAATAAATTTTTCCAACGACCATTTGGGTATATGGAGATTCCGACCAAGCTAGCCATGGTAAGTATACATAGTATTATTTTTGTTAGAAGGTTAGGAAGAGTACCTTAGATATGTGCCTTAACTACCTAACGAATAATGCTTAAATATTAGTACGGTTCTTTTGCCAGGATGTCGAACGCAGGGAGCGTAGCACCGAGCTACGACAGTAGCCTCCAGATCATCCCAGCACCACCAGCGGAGCCGATCGAGGTGGTGATACTCGATCCCGAGGATGATGAGATGGACGTTGATGTCGCCATGGAGGGCGCCGACGGAGATAGCTCCGACGAGACAGACCCGAGCGAGGACCCAGCGTGGGCCCCCGCTGGAGACGACATGGCCGCCGTGGCCGACCTACCGATGGCCGAGGCCGACTTGCCCCTAGTGCCATTCCAGGCAGCACCACTGCCAGCACTACCTATCCGCGCCGTCAGGGACTTCCCTGTAGGTTGCGCAGGTCCTTCGAGACCTATCCCTACACAGTCGGAGACTGTCGAGTCTCCATACGACCGACGTGCACCCGTCGATCGTGAGCCTTTACCCACCCCACCTATCCCCGTTCCCTGCGGCATGAGACTCGTTCCTGTCTGCCGGGGACACAACGGGTGGATCTCCGATGACTCTGACGATGAGTCAACTGCGTCGGTGGAGCACATTGCTGTGCCTATCCCACCAGCAGGCCAGGAGGAGCACGTTGCTCCGATGATAGGGCATGCTACCACTACCCCAGCCACCTTACCTACCATGCCCGAGCCCATACCACAGGATGGGCCAGCTTCTACTGGGCACATCCTTGAGGGCAGCTCAGCCCGCAGTTCTGAGTTGCACCGAGCAGGACTGGCAGCTCATGCCACTGCTAGCCCTCCCACCCCTACCACTGTGATGTCTACTCTAGAGTGGGTCGCTGTCACCCAACCACTCATGGTTCCACTCGCCGAGCTTATAGTCCCCTCACCCATATCCATGACACTACCCATCACCACTTTTCCTACACTACCACCCCTACCCGAGATGCTCCCTACCCCACCACCTGCACCATTCACTATGGATGCAGGAGCCCCATTTGTGACACCCCCATTTGCACCGTATACTCTAGGTGCGGGAGACCCATACCAGGTACCACCCTACTGCTTCACTGGATTACCGGGCTTTGCCCCACCCTTCGCACCACTACCCATACCCGATATCGTCGGCCCGTCTCAGCCGACATACACTGACATCCCCGGGCCGTCGCAGCCCCACGGGATGACCCCACTGTCAGGACCCGCATGGTCCACGGTGATCTCACTGGAGAGAGATTTCCAGACCCTCACCGACACGGTGCAGCGCGCCGTGAGTCAGATGGAGCAGCAGGCCCAGCTCATGTGGGCCAGGATCATTGATGCCAGGGATGCACTGGCACATTATGCTGAGGAGCTGCTGAGCATGGATGCTCATTGTGGCCTTACGGGCGACGCACACTTTGCGCATCGCCAATTCTTGTACGATCGCATTATGGCGATCAGTATGACCATCAGCATGTGCGCACCTCAGTACCAGTACCAGCACCCGCCGCCGCCACCGCCACAGTAGCATTACATCAGAGACGCTTGGGAGATCACTCCAGGACATAGCAGTAGTAGTAGTAGTATGATAGCACAGCATGGGTTATAGCACCCATCTGCATTTTTTTTGCCTAGCCGAGCGGGATTGTGCCGGCATATGACATTATATTTCTGGTGTATTTCAAAGAGCAATGTATGAGGAAGGTATCCTCGGTTTTTGTTATTATGAACAAATCATTGTACTTGGTATTGAAATTAATGAAAGTTTTGTTATGGTAAAATATGTGTTGTGATCATCTACGATTATTATTACTTATTCTATTTATGTTGTGATTGCGTGTTGTTGTTATGGTGATTATTGTGTTCATATGTTGTGTGGTCATTTATACTATATATGTGATGATATTGTATGAATGATTGTTGGAAATTAACCTTTGATATTGGTTATTGAAGAAACATGGCACCAGCCACAAGAAGCAACAGTGGGAATGAAAGACTACCCACGACACCTGAAGAGCTTGAAACCCTAGTTTCGAGACGTATCGCTCAGGCTCTCGCAGAACACAATGCCACACGCACCGAAAGGTCGCGAGACCGAACCGGGAGCGACAGACGCGAAACCTCCCCTACTGGTAAGAAGACGTCGGGTATATGCGACAGGAGTCTTCGTGAAACTCCTACCTTATATTTAACATTGCTTTATTATTGCAGAAACGGCCTCACGAGAACGTGGCTGCACGTTTAAAGCTTTCCTGGACTGCAAACCACTAAATTTCAGTGGCACTGAAGGTTCTGTCGGACTAGTCAAATGGTTCGAGAAAACCGAAGCTGTGATTCGTATTAGCAGCTGTACCCCGCGACAGGCTGTCATGTATGCCACCAACCTGTTTCTGGACCAAGTTCTGACCTGGTGGAACAACCAAGTGCAGACACTGGGAGATGATGCTGCTTACTCCTTATCATGGTTGGAGTTGAAAGAACTGATGATCGCCGAGTACTGCCCGGCAAGTGAAGTGCAGAAGCTAGAGACTGAGTTCTGGAACCTCACCATGGTTGGACCGGACGTAGCTGGATACACGTCCAGATTCCATGACCTCTCCCGGTTAGTGCCTCGCCTGGTCACCCCGGAAAGCAAAAAGGTGGAAAGATACCTCTTCGGACTGGCACCACAGATACGCGGCATGGTCACTGCTTCCAAGCCTACAACCATGCGCGAAGCTATCGACCTCGCCTTGAGCCTCACTGAAGACGCCATCCGAATGGGCACTCTAATCCGGAAAGTGTCAGGGTTGAAACTTACTGAGTCCAGCAGTGTTGAGGGTAAGAATCTGGGTACAAGTTCAGCCGTTGGGACAAGTGAACAGGGAAATAGGCCAAGGTTTGGGAAGCGTAAGCGCGACGAGAGGAAGAAGGATGGATCATCAGGTTCAGGGAAGAAGGGAAAAGAGTATGTGGCCACCGGACGTGGGAATAATGGGAAGCAAGGTTATCAGGGCAAGAACGAAGTAATCTGCGGTAAGTGCCGTCGTTCGGGGCACAAGACTGAAGACTGCAGATCAGGAGCGCCAAAGAACAGTGGAGCGAGGCCCTGTTTCTCATGTGGATCGCTCGATCATTGGAAGAGGGACTGCCCCAAACTTAACAACCAAGCCCGTGGGCGAGCGTTCGTGATTGGTGCCGGTGACGCACGACAAGACCCTAATGTGGTCACTGGTACGTTCCCTCTAAATGGTCATTATGCTTCAGTATTGTTTGATACTGGCGCTGATTTTAGCTTCGTATCGGTCGAATTTAAAAGATTACTTGGTTTAAAGACTAGTAAGCTAGACACACCATATTCCATTGAACTAGCTAACGGTAAGACTATAGAAACTCGAGAGGTAGCAAAGGGTTGTAAGTTGGATCTCTGTGGTCATGAGTTTGACATTGAGCTATTGCCAGTCGTACTGGGTAGCTTTGACATAGTCGTTGGCATGGATTGGCTATCCGCACACCGCGCCATCGTCGTGTGCAATGACAAAGTAATTCAAGTTCCCCTCGCAAGCGGTGAAACCCTATCGATCCAAGGGGAAAGGCGTGGAACGCCATTGAGGATTATTACCAGCATGAAAGCCAGGAAGTGCCTAAGGAAAGGTCTCGTCGCATTCTTGGCGCATGTGGTAGACAAGAAGGCTGACGAGCGAAAGCTAGAAGACATTCTGATAGCCAGAGACTTTTCAGATGTGTTCCCAGAAGACTTGCCAGGATTGCCACCACCCCGACAAGTCGAGTTTCGTATCGACCTTGTTCCAGGAGCAGCACCTGTAGCGCGATCGCCATATCGCCTAGCTCCTTCAGAAATGCAGGAACTGTCTGAACAACTGCAAGAGTTGTTGGACAAAGGTTTCATAAGACCAAGCTTCTCACCTTGGGGAGCTCCCGTCTTATTCGTGAAGAAGAAGGATGGCACTTTTCGAATGTGCATTGACTATCGGGAACTGAACAAGTTGACTATTAAATATCGCTATCCTCTTCCCAGGATCGACGATTTGTTTGATCAACTTCAAGGATCAAGTTTCTACTCCAAGATCGACCTAAGGTCCGGTTATCATCAGTTGCGTATTCAAGAAGAAGACGTGCCAAAAACAGCGTTCAGGACTTGTTATGGGCACTATGAGTTTCTGGTTATGCCTTTCGGTTTAACTAACGCCCCAGCTGTTTTCATGGACTTGATGAACCGAGTGTGCAAACCATACTTGGACAAATTTGTTATTGTCTTCATTGATGACATCTTGATCTACTCACGCACGAAGGAGGAACACGAGGAACATCTCCGATTAATCCTCGAGGTACTTCGCAAAGAGAAGCTCTATGCTAAGTTTTCAAAATGTGATTTTTGGATTCGAGAGGTTCACTTTTTAGGCCACGTGGTGAATGAAAGGGGTATACATGTCGATCCCGCCAAGATCGAAGCAATCAAGAATTGGGACGTCCCTAGAACACCTACTGAAGTACGACAATTTCTTGGCCTTGCGGGTTACTACAGAAGGTTCATCGAGAACTTTTCTAAAATAGCACAGTCCTTAACCATGCTAACCCAAAAGGATAAGAAGTTTGAATGGACGGAAAGGCAGGAAGCAGCGTTTCAGTTGCTAAAGGATAAGTTATGTGGCGCACCAATACTATCACTCCCCGATGGTACAGAAGACTTCGTAGTTTACTGCGACGCCTCTCATCAGGGATTGGGTTGTGTATTGATGCAGCGAGAGAAGGTCATAGCCTATGCTTCCAGACAGCTAAAACTTCACGAGAAGAATTACACCACACATGATCTGGAACTAGGAGCCGTGGTATTCGCACTCAAGATATGGAGACACTATCTGTACGGAACCAAGTGTACGATCTTCACTGATCATAAAAGTTTGCAGCACATCTTTGACCAGAAGGAATTAAACATGCGACAACGGCGATGGGTCGAATTATTGAACGATTACGATTGTGAGATAAAGTACCATCCCGGGAAGGCAAACGTCGTAGCCGATGCCTTGAGTCGCAAGGAACGGGTTAAGCCACTGCGTGTCCGAGCTTTGGGTCTAACCATCCACACGAACCTGACTGACCGGATTCGTGAAGCTCAAATTAACGCTCTTAAACCCGAGAATGTCAAAGGAGAAAGATTGCGGAAGATGGTTGAGTCACTGGAGTCAAAAGCGGATCAAGCTCTGTATTTCACGAATAGAATTTGGGTACCAGTATACGGTGGATTGCGTGAACTGGTATTAGCCGAAGCCCACAGTTCGCGATATTCAGTTCACCCCGGAGCAGACAAGATGTTCCACGATTTGAAGGAATTTTACTGGTGGCCAAATTTCAAGAGAGATATAGCGGCTTATGTTGCGCGATGTTTGACTTGCGCAAAGGTCAAGGCCGAGCATCAGAGACCATCCGGATTGCTCCAGCAACCGGAAATACCGGAATGGAAATGGGAAAGGATCACTATGGACTTCATTACCAAATTGCCCAGGACAACAAGCGGCCATGACATGATCTGGGTAATCGTTGATCGATTGACAAAATCTGCACACTTCCTCCCCATTCGCGAAACGGATAAGTTGGAGAAACTGACCCGCTTGTACATTAAGGAAGTTGTGTCAAAGCACGGTGTACCTATTTCTATCATCTCCGATCGAGATAGTCGTTTCACCTCAAGATTTTGGGAAAGTCTAAATAAAGCCCTAGGTACTCGCCTTGACATGAGTACCGCATATCATCCACAAACCGATGGTCAGAGTGAACGAACCATCCAGACCCTGGAGGATATGCTACGGGCATGCGCAATCGATTTCAGCGGAAATTGGGATACTCACTTGCCACTGGTAGAGTTTTCGTATAACAACAGCTACCACACGAGCATTCAAGCTGCACCTTTTGAAGCTCTATATGGACGCAAGTGCAGATCGCCTCTATGTTGGGCCGAAGTTGGCGAAAAGCAACTTACCGGGCCCGAAATTGTTCAAGAAACGACGGATAAGGTCTTTCTGATTAGAGAACGTCTCAAAGCGGCACGTGACCGACAGAAAAGCTACGCAGACATGAGGAGGAAGCCTTTGGAATTTCAAGTCGGAGACAGGGTCCTACTAAAGGTGTCACCTTGGAAAGGTGTCGCGCGTTTCGGGAAACGCGGAAAACTAAACCCACGATATGTTGGACCATTTGAAATCTTGTCCAGAGTAGGCCCCGTAGCATACAAGCTCAAGTTACCACAAGAACTTAACGGTGTACACGACACGTTCCACGTGTCGAACTTGAAAAAGCGCTTATCCGACGAGACCCTCATCATCCCCGCAGACGAAATCCACATTGACGACAAGTTACACTTCGTCGAAGAGCCAATCGAAGTAACCGATTGGAAGGTCCAAAAACTAAGACGCAGTAAGATCAGATTGGTCAAAGTGCGTTGGAATGCCAAGCGTGGACCGGAGTTCACGTGGGAATGGCTGGACCAGATGAAGCAAAAGTATCCCGCCCTATTTAAGAAGACCCCTATACCGGAGAGCTCAAAGTGAATTCCGGGACGGAATTCTCTTAACGGGGGGAGAATGTAACAACCGGCAAAATTTAGGTAATTCCGTACTAATTAATTAAACGCGATTAACGTAATTAACCGTAATTATGTGCTGAATATTTAATTGAGGCCTTAGAAAGATAGGAATTCCCAAATAATGCATAGGAATGCATGATTTTAATAGCAAAGCATGATGGGATCGTGCGCAGACAAAACTATCCGGTATGGACACTGGCGATTACCCGGTAAAACTGAAATAAGCGAAACGAACACCGGACACCCGGAATATAAAATAAATAATATTTTCACAAAATATTATGAGTTTTGGAAAACCCAAAGCCATACGTAAAAGCTTATTGCACAAATCTCCCGGTAACGAATAAGGTGCGCGTACCGCACCCGATACGCGCGTAACACGTAAATTCACCCGACAGAAACCGAAATAAATTATCAGTAATTTAACTGGACATAATTTTATAAATATTAACGGTATTTTAATATTGAGGATAAACGCGACGAAAATTCGAGAAATACCCGGGCGGTACCCGAAAGGAACTAACTTAACAAGTAATGGGGTATTATTTAGCAAAGTGGACCCCACCTAGACACCCCTTGGGGCCGGCCATGGCCCACCCAAGTGGGAGATTACTTGTGTTATCTAACTAAATCATTTGAGATAATGTTAATCATGAGCTTGCATGTACAAGGATTGGGCAATGAGATTAACCAAATCATCCTCACTCTCTCTCTCTTAAACTCACGGCCCAAAGCACCCTCTTAATATCCTTATGGATTTTTCATAATCTCACACAATCTTGCCAAGATATTACATAATCTAGTGAAGATACATGTAATCTTGTGGATTTGAGAAAGATTATATAAAGATACATACTTACATCCTTGAAGCAAGAACACCAAAAATCCTCTTCCTTTTCTTCCTCTTGGCCGTAGCCATCCACCCCCATATTAACATTTTCTTTCAATTTTTACTACTCCAAATTACCTCTAGTTCATTCTAAATCAAACCCCTTCTTGTGTGTTTAAGAGCTTGGAGCATAACCCACTTGGAAGAACACACTAAACCACATCCAAAATCCAAGATTTTGTCTTCCCTAGCCTTGAGCTAGTTGTAAGTCTTGCATTGTTTTATTAATTAAAATATCATGTTTTTGTGCTATGAAGCAAGTTGTGCAATGTGGGTAATAAAAATGAGTTCTAAAGAAGTAATGGGTTTTTATTAAAAATGAAGATGAGAGAATAATAATGTGAGGAAATCTTAGTTTATTTTTAATAAAAGTGGTATTTTGAAGAAAGTGTAATAATAAGAACATATTTGGATGATTGAAGATGAGAAAAGCTATATTTTGAAAAGTAACTTGAATATAATGAAAAGTGGTTTTAATCATCTTAGGATGATATAATAAAGTCATAAAAGTATTAAAATGGGTTAGAAAGCCATAGATGGAAAAATTAGTTCTTCAAAGTCCACTCACTTAGATGAGTGAAAGTTTGATGTTTTGGATAAAAATATGAAATGAACATGTTATTGATACCTTGAATGGATTAAAAGAGCATTAGAAGTAAAAAGAGGTAAAAACAATTAAACATGGTGAAAAGGATTCTTCAAAGTCCACTAAAGTGGAAGAAAAATAATAACCTTGAAAGATTTAGTGAAAAATGCTACGAGTGTAAATTAAAGTACTAATATGACAACATTGGGAGCCAATGGACTAAAATAAATATTTTAGAAAGTTATTGGACCAAAAACACAAAGATGGGAATATCGGTGTCAAAAAGTGTAAGTAATGATTTACAAGGTTGAGTTGGTAAATAATAATAGCCTACTTGGGCATTTTAAGTAAAAGGTATATTTTTATAAAATGGACGTTTTATAAAAATAAATAGAGTAACGCGAGTATTTTATAAAGTAAGATTTCATAAAATAAATACTTGGAAAGACTTGTACAAAAATAAGGTACTTTTATATAAATGGGGATATAAAAGTATCGGGAACGTTTTTGGTAACAAGTTGGACGAGTCGGACTAAAACGTACATAATATATTTTTCCGAGAGATAAACGTTCGGAATCGGAAGTTGGAACAATACTTCCATAAGAACACGCAACGGAAATAAATATGAAAAACGCTAACTAACGAACTTAGTTACACGAACCAACGTAAACGGACTTATTACGTCGAGATAAAAATATACATATATATTTTACGGAAATAAAATATATATAACAAGGGTGAAACGTGCGTAACACTTTCCTAAGTGTAGTAACAATATTCGTGGGAAAGGAGAGACATAACATAACAAACTAAAAACGCTAAACGACACATGAACTTAACAAGTAGTATCCACGCAACGATATATGTACATATACTCGTTTCCGACGGAATTCTAGTACATCTATTTAAATGGGAAAATAGATGTGCGAGAAGGAAAACCGAGACGAGTAGATGAGATATATCTACGAACGCGTGAATACCGACAAGATCCTAGTACATTTATTTAAATGGGAAAATAAATGTATGGTATGGTAAGTCTAGTCGGGCGTTAAGATTATGTTACCAAACGACAAAGACTTAGCATATTTATTTAAATGGGAAAATAAATATGTGGCAAAGTAAGTCGGGTCGGTTATTAAGAAAACACTTTATAACGAGCGAAAAGATCCTAAGTATAATTATTTAAATGGGAAAATAATTATACGTTGGATGAAGTCGTGTCGAGTATAATGTCGTACAAGTCGTAAAGAATATTAATAAGAATAATAAATGACTTGTAAGGAAAGGGTAATCCATCGCCATCAAACCTAGGATGCGAAACTATTAAACGGGAATTGGGATAAAGACGTGGTCGGGAAGTTGGGTGTACAACTTGCCAAGGCACATACACCATAGGTGTAAGTGACTTATACGCCTAGAACCATTGTAGGTACGGGATCACAGACTTTACTATTTTCTTTGAGCCGAGCACAGTTACAGGTGAGTCTCACGGCCCCATTTCTAAACTATTTAACGTTTTTACGGGGGAAAGATATGTTGGGATTGTATGACGGGTTGGATACTTGAGTAAAGATCGCCACTCGGGGTTGAGACCTCCCCACTATAATCATTTATTCGGGAATGAGAAACCAAAGGGATATTTGGATAGTACTATTGGTGCCTGACAAGGCCCACCCCTAATCGATAGCGTCGATTATGCATCGGCGTATGCCTGGGGTGCACTTATTCTGAACTAAAGTCGTAGGAATACCGAGTAACGACTTTGGGCGGGGGCATTATTAATTGTCTTGGTTTGGTTATAGGCTCAAGTAAATTGTAGGACTTTGCAACTCCTATAAATGTCATAACAAGGATACTCCCACTTTATAAAGATTTATTAAATTAAAACCTGTGAACTCACCAATATTTATATATTGACGATTTACAAACATATCTTTCAGGTAATTGATTGATGGAAGTTAGCATGGCGAGCAGGGTCGGGGATGTCTCCAAGTTGGGCGTTGGGAATGTCGTAAAAGAGTCACCTCTCTTTATTCCATGGACTTAGGGATAAAGGGAGTAGCCTCTTTATCAATTTCAAAAACAATTTATAATTATGTATGAATAATTTGACATGATTATTAGCATTGAATAAATGCCCGTTTTCTAATTAATATTGTGCTTTGCATTAATCTTGGCTTAATACTTTTGAACCGTCGCGCCACGTGTTTCCGCCTTAGACGTGGTGTGACAGCAGCGTTCCAGATTGTATAATTTGGGCCATCTATCCTTCAGTATAGTGCTGCCAATCCAAAGGTCATGCCAGAACCGAATTTGCATCCCATCTCCTATTTGCGCCTTTATAAAAGAGCTGAATTTACGACAATTGTAGGCATGTATACTATTAGTTTTGGATAAATAAAGTGAAACAAATAACATACTGTCTTTCAGCCTAATATCCACTTGAGCAACACCATAGCAAACGTAGACGGAAAAGATAAAGAAAGTGCCAACCTCATTATCCAAATGCAATCCAACATGCTCAAGGAGTCTACAACATGACAGCAAGCATATTAGAGAATCTTACAGGTCCACTGCAACTAAAAGTTGTGTAGACCGAATAAGCCAGCTTCATATTCCCAGGTCGCCTTCCAAATTTCTCCAAAAACACCTAACGAATCGATCAACGCCTGGAGCACGCTGGACGATCTCCTTAAACCCCTCTTTAATTCTAACACAATCAATGTTTCGAATATTATGTCCAGCCCAAATCACATCACCAACACGCATCAACAAACTGATTTTTTTTCTGTTGTGCGCATCACATTTTCTGTATTGTTTATGCATCTTTGTATAATCTTGCATTTTCAGCATTTAAATAACATTGATCACCTGTAACAATAAATTATAACTTCACGTTTGGGTGCCTCAACCTGAGACAAAGAAGCACACCTGTTATCACAATATTAAACATAGGACAACAAATCACATATGGGTATAAAAATTTCGCACTGACCTATTCGATCGTAAGAAGTTTTAATCTATATATTGAAACAAAGGGGAAATAGCTTTATACTTCTTAACTACCCCAACAGAATTCAAAGAATTTGTGAATCTAATGCCAAACCTGACTCTCCCTCTCACCATGTTCATCATCACACCACCCAAAGATTGAGCTCACATTTTTAATCCTACCACCATCGCCATCATTCAATCCTCACTACAACTACAACTACAACTACAACTACAACCACAACCGTAAACCATGATACATGATTAATAATATGTAAGAAACCAAAGATATCATGATACATGATTGATGCTTGAAAGATTGTGGAATTCTCACAATTCTTTGTCCAGAAATAATTCTAGAGACTGAGGCTAAACTCAAGCTCCTTTCACCATTGCCAGAAATCCAAATTAAAGATGATTCATCCTGTGGATTTAAATGCAAACCATTAGCAATCTAAACAAACACACTACCATCCGAATCCTAACCAAAATTAGCAAAAAATTCACAACATATTACCTGCGTGGTCAGATTTGGACCCGGATGGTACCATCACGTCAATCCGCCGCTGCTGCTCATCACCGTCTTCCTCTACACGTTTTCGTTTTCCGTCATCTATGTGTGATAAGAAAACCCTCATCATCATCATCATGTTCATCATTAAAACAGAGAAAAAAAAACCTTTAATCTACAAAAAAATCAGAAAAAAAAACGAACAAACACAGAGAAAAAGAGATAAGAAGTGTAGCGATTTACCTTGAAGGAGACGGAAAGAAGACAATGATGGCCGATGATGTACTCGTTATTGTGATTTAGGCAGAACTAATCGGAAAGAAGACAATGATGGCCAAGAAGAAAGCGTGAGTTTTGTGATTTAGGGTTAATGATTGAATGAGTTAATGAGATTATCATCAAACAAAGTTTAAAACATTATAGATCTAGAAAAAACTTACTCGGTTGCTTGACTACTTCCAATTGAATAGATTTATGTGAAACAAAAGAAAGAATAATCGATCAATGAACATGGATTTAGTGAAATAACAATCAAATACAGATTGCCTTGGATTGGAGTGAAAGATTATGTTGAATCGCCCTTCAATAGCTGAGATTAGGGTTTTCTTTGAAGGAGGCAATGATAATGTGGGAAGATGTTATCTCCGTGTTTTTTTTAGGGTTTTATATTTTATGGATTTTTGATTAAAAAAAAGAAAATTTTATAAATTCCCACATTGTGCCATGATGGATGAGCATTAATTGCTAGGAGCCTAAATGAATGACAAGTGTCCACAATTGCTCCTAAATCTATACATATAATAAACCAAAGCCATTTTAATGACATGACACTCAAAGAGGCATTCTCTTCATTGAGTGTGCCATGTGTCATCCTATGTGGCATTGAGATATTTTAGGAAAAAAATAATTTAAAAACAAAATTGGATTTTTCACCCTCATGTTTCCTCTCATAATTTTTAAACGTTAATATATTTAATATACGAGATTTTTTAAAGAAAAAAATTACACCAAATTAACGAACGTTTTATTATCTTTCCAACGAGTACCATAGTGCTATATAAAAACGGAGAAATTTTTTTGTGGGGCTTTGTTCATACAGGAAAAAAAAACACAAAGTGTTCAGGTAAATCATTAATCATGTATAGACAAGTCACTAATTATGTTTAAATCAGTAAATATGATTTTTTTTTTTCAAACAGAGCCGAATAGGTTAATAGAGTTATACGTTGTTTTAAGTTAGGTATCAATATTAGTATGTTAGAGTTGTACATTTGTTTAGTATTTAGGATAGGTGTTAATATTAGAGTTACATTAAAGTTCACATTCTTTTAGGTTAGGTGTTAGCATTGGAGTTGTACATTGTTAATTTGTTTTAAGTTAGATATTAATATTAGAGTTATACATCAATCTATTTCATATGTAAAATTGATGTATTATATTAAATTTCTCAACCCGAGACGCTGCCGGTGTATAATCTAGTATTATATGTATAGATATATATATAGATGCGTTTCATGAAAAACCCCAATGTGTTGTGTTGTGTTGTGTTGATAAAAACCAAAAACCCTGCAACACAAAAACACGAAGTGTGTGTGATCAAAGATCGTACGGTGATATCTCAACAACTTTCTGAATAATAATAATAATAATAATAATAATAATATTCTCACGCTACTTCCTCCCTTCCAATCCATCAAATCATTTACAGTCTTCTCCACAGTACTCATAATGCATACAAACAGTCCCTCTCTTCCCTTACAAACTTCACCCCAATTAATCCAAAACATGCAGTCATTAGAATCAGAGTCTTCAACAAACCCTTTGAAGAGAAACTTTCAAACCATGATCAATACCCACCAACAAACCACACAGTAAGTGGTTCAAAGTTTCTTTCTTGCATAAAGAATAATGTCATATGATATGATATATCTGATTTTGTTGTGGGTGTATTGTATTGTATTGTATTTATTTATTTTTTGATTTATTAATATAATGTTATTGTAAATTAATAATCTTTTTTTTTTTTTTTTGTCATTGTTGAAATTAGGTATGAGATGAATGTGGCTTTTTTTTTGGGTGTATTTGTTTATTTATTTTTTATTGATCAATAAAATGTTATTGTAAATTGATGATCTTTTTTTTTTTTTTTTTTTGTAATTGTTGAAATTAGGTATGGGATGAATGTGGTTTCTGTTCTGGGTTTTTTTTTATTTATTTTTGATTGATTAATAAAATGTTATTGTAAATTGATAATCTTTGTTTGTCATTGTTGAAATTAGGTATGAGATGAATGTGGTTTCTGTTCTGTTTTTTTTTGGTGTATTTTTTAGCTATTTTTTGATTGATTAATAAAATGTTATTGTAAATTGATAATCTTTTTTTTTTGTCATTGTTAAAATTAGTTATGAGATTAATGTGGTTTTTTTTTTTTTTGTTTGATTAATAAAATGTTGTTGTAAATTTATTTTTCTTTTTGTTATTGTTGAATTTAAGTATGAGATGGATGTGTGTGTGTGTGTGTTTTTGTGGGTATATTTTTTTATTTATTTATTTTTGATTGAATAATAAAATGTTATTGTAAATTTATATTCTTTTTTGTTATTGTTCAATTTAGGTATGAATTGGATGTGTTTAAGGTGGCTATGGAGCAAAATACCATAGCACATATTGACACTGGTGGTGGAATGATAGCTGTTATGATTATTAAAGAATTTGCACATTTAGTCACAAAAGAATCACCTGAGAAGAAAAAGATCATCTTTTTAGCCCCGACTCGTAATCTTGTTGAACAGGTGTATAATGGTTATGTTATTAATCACTAGTTCATTAGTGTTTATAATTTACAATGTTGTATCGGGTATTAGAATGTGCTTAGTGAAGATATACAGCATCTGTTATGAATGAATGAAATACTATTTATTTGTGAGTCTTAGGTTTGACTCTAAAGTCAACTTTTTGTGTTGCAGCAATGCAATGTTGTTAAGGAAAATACAGACCTTGTGGTTGATTTTTACCATGGGAGTAAAGTGACAGCGACTGACGGAAAGAAGGTTGACGAGTGGGATGCCGTGGTTTGGGAACACGAAACGAACAAAAATGAAGTGAGCTTGTTTTTAAGTTTTTTCGGTCTCTAAAAGTTGTTTTGATGAAATTTATTTGAGTCGTGTGGTCAAATTATTTTACAGGTAATGGTTATGACACCTACGATTTTGTTGAATGCCTTGAAGAATGCGTTTATAAACTTTGAAATGATATGTTTATTGATTATTGATGAGTGTCATCATGCTAGTGGTAATCATCCTTATGCAAGCATAATGAAGGTATGGTTATAAAAACATATTGGATATATGCAATTTTGATTGATAATATGTTGTGGAGGGTTATATCTTTTTTTTTTTTTTTTTTTTTTGAAGGAGTTTTATGTCAAATCTGTTTACAAGCCGAAGGTTTTCGGGATGACTGCATCCCTGGTGACTAAAAAAGGTCAGGGTTTTAAGTTTGTTTAGTTTCTTAGCACTAAAAGGCTTTTAAAATTGATTATAACAATGCCAAGCTATGATCCGTGTTGACTCAACGCTTGCATCTCACTATGCGTCACTCGATATGGTTGCAATATGTAGATCATATTTAGTGATGCAATCTGAGAATGTAACAGGGCACGCATGGATGATAGATGTATCAAATCTATAAGTAAAAAAATATATTCTCTGTCAAGAAAAGGAAAAAAAATGATTACAAAAAATGCATTTTGGAATATTAGTCTAAGACTAAGTTTTTAAAATAAAATGATTTTGGAAGCTGCATTTAGTAAAAAGTAAAAACAGACATTGGCACACTTTTGGCCCTTTTTCAGTTCAGCTAAATTATTTGACTTGACCCGTTTTAGATAAATTATAAGTTATAACTCAAATCAATCAATTCATAATAATGTAGGGAGAGGATTGGGTAGTTGGAGTGTCTTTCTCTATATATTTTAAACCATAGTTATCAAAGGTGCAAGGCGCAAAGAAAACCCAGGGCTGAGATAAAAAAAAACGAACAAAAAAAAAAAGTTAAAATATATTATGTATTAGAAAAGTAATACTATTCTTCAAAGAAAATAAACAAAAGCTGTTATATAACATCTAATATCATCTAACTAGTACGAAAGTTTTAAAACGTTTGTGTATTAGTGTAAGGCTGTCTACATATTACCCTCATCAGACCCTACTTTAGCTTTTGCTATTGGTGGGATTAACTGAGTATGATGATGATGATGATGATGTGTATTAGTGTATAAAATAGTTTACCTTAGATAAAAGTAGAAATCTGGTTGGAAACTCTCCGGAATTTTGGAATCTCACCGGAATCTGCGCCTAAACCATAACCTGTAGAATTAAAGCGCAATTTCCTCGACTTAAAGCGAAATTGCCTCGCCTTGCGTTTAAAATGGGTCTAGGCGCAAGAGGCGATGGCTTTTAACAACTATGTTTTAAACTAAATCTTTTGCACACGTTTTCAAATATTTATGCTAATTAACGTATTATATGCATCTTTGTAATATGACTCTGCATTAGGTGCCTCTTCTGCTAGAGACTCTGAAGCAAAGATAACCATGCTTGAAAGTATCTTTGATTCTCAGGTATTCTACAAATTTAACCCTCTATTCCAAATTTATTTTGGAATACAAAATTCGATCACAAAAATGATGAATACGTGCAGGTTTACACAATACAAAACAAGACAGAGCTGCAGAATGTCACACCAACTGCTTCAGGAAACAAATCTATAAAAATTACCAAAGAATCACCTTCTGATGTCACACCGACTGCTTCAAGGAGCAAATCTTTAAAAATTACCAAAGAATCACCGTCTGATGTCACACTGACTGCTTCAGGGAACAAATCTTTGAAAGTTACCAAAGAATCACCTTCTGATGTCACACCGACTGCTTCAGGGAACAAATCTTTGCAAATTACCAAAGAATCGCCTTCTGGTGCGGGTAGGACGCGCTATTTAAATTATAATGCTTTTGATGAAAACCTTTGGGCCTTTTGATGAAATCTGGATTATTTTATATTGTTTTATTTTAAATAAGGAACTACAAAGAGGAAAGAATTACATGGGTCAATACCGATTCGAGCAGTTTCCGGAACCTGGGGCGATAAACTTGATGATGGCGTGGACTTTTATGCTTACAAAATCAGTTTCATATGTAGCGTTGAGGATGTTAAATATTCAAGTTTTGGTCTTTTGCTTGAATCAAAGCTTGATGATGACGTGGCAAATATTGAAATGAAGTTATATCTCGTCTCTAAGTTTGTAAATTGCAAAGTCTCTTCATGTGTGAAATTGCATCTCGATGCAGGACAGGTTTGACTAAAACTTTGTCGATTATCTTGTGTTTAGTATTCGCTTTAAAATGCCATCGGGCCCATACAGTGTCTATTCTTATATTTAGGTAGCAAAAGGCAAGTGCTTTCAAGAGCTGTTCTTCAACGGAATATTTGCAAAGTTTTTTCCAGAAACCGACCCAAAATTGTGGACACCGTCATACATGTACTTACTTTTGCCGCTAGAGTCATTAGATCCATTTGAGATCAATTGGAAAGTGATCGACTCATGTGTATCTGGGATTGAATTCTACAAGAAGTCGTCTATTTCGAGTGCTGAGAAACAGAATGTTGATTTAATCATGGAATGTTCTGAAAGCACGAGTATGATTCATTTTGCCAACAGTTGTGTTCACAAAGATGACGTCACAAATATCGTAGTTTTGGCACTTCATACTGGAAAAATGTACTCTGTTCTTGAGGTTATTCAAGATAAAACCGCTGATAGTCCTTTTGACGGAGATGCTAAAAGATATTCATCGTTAAAGATTATTTTAAAAAGAAGTATGAAATTGATTTAGTGTACCCCGGACAGAACATGCTGTTGCTTAAGCAAAGCCATAAGGCGCATAACCTTCTTGTGGACTTCACGGTGAAGGTTTGTTGAATCTTATGCGGTTTTTAACGATGATACTTAGACAGAGAGTTGATTGATAATTTATGTTTTTAAAGGTATTTTGCATGGAAAAAAGATTAAGGCCGAAAGTTGTAAGGTTAATACGGACAGACAGAGATATAATGCTCGTTTACCACCTGAACTTCTGGTTACTATCGATGCAAGGCTTGATGTTGTGAAATCTTTATATTTGCTGCCATCGTTAATGCACCGGCTCGAGTCATTAATGCTGGCTAGTCAGCTTCGTGAAGAGATCACTGGCCGCATGACCGACATACATATCTCAAGCTCATTGGTTAGTGGTTTTGTGTGATTAATCATGTTCTTTGGACGTCAGACAACCGACAAGTTGGAAACTCCTTGTTTCTTTTTAATATTGTTATTTATTGTCTCGTTTAGATCTTAGAAGCGATCACAACTCTTCGATGCAATGAAAGCTTTTCAATGGAGCGATTGGAGTTGCTTGGTGATTCGGTGCTCAAGTATACAGTGAGCTGTGATCTTTATCTTCGATATCCGAATAAACATGAAGGACAGCTGTCTTCCCAGCGATCATGGCAAGTTTGTAATTCCACCTTGTATAATTTGGGAATCGGCTGTCGGTTACAGGTACGGCTATGTGGATTGTAATCTATGCATATTTAACTGTACTTTTCGTAGATAAGTGGTCATATCTAACTGAATTGACCCATTAATAAGTAAATTGGTCGTGTACTCTTACGCGTGAAGCTGCTTAATTTTAGCAATATTTGACCTTTGACAAATGATACTGTATGGGATTTGTTTACAGAATTACATAAGGGATGTCGCATTTGATCCTACCCGCTGGGCAGCGCCAGGTCAGATTCCGTTCCGACCCTGTCCGTGTGATCATGGTGTTGAGACCATAGAGGTACCGATTGATGCCAAATACCATACCGAAGACCCAAAAATACTGACCGGGAAATGCTGCGATAGGGGCCACAGATGGTTGGGCTCAAAGACGATATCGGACTGTGCTGAGGCTCTCGTTGGAGCTTACTTTGTGGGTGGTGGGTTGACCGGCGCTCTGCACTGTATGAAATGGCTCGGTATAAGCTGTGAGCTTGACTTGTCACGTGTCAATGAAGCCATTAAAATTGCGTCACTTCATGTGTACACCCCAAAACTCAGCATTCTTCAAGGTTTAGAGTCGAAGCTTGGTTACGAGTTTGTGGTCAAAGGTTTGTTATTGGAAGCCATCACACATGCATCTGATCACAATCAAGATCAACGAGTTGGATACTGCTACCAGGTGAATCATTTAGCAACTAGTTCTTCATTATAGAATTACGAACTGTTATTTTGATTATTCTTTATTTATTTTATTTATTTTTATACGTATTTTTCTTACAGAGGTTAGAATTTCTTGGCGACTCTGTACTCGACTTGCTCATCACCTGGCATCTTTTCAATAAGCACAATGACATTGATCCCGGCGAGCTAACCGACTTGAGGTCAGCATCCGTTAATAATGAAAATTTTGCATATGCCGCTGTAAGAAGAAATCTTCACGGGTATCTGCAGCACCATTCAGTTACTCTCCAAACACAAATTTCAGATTATGTGAAGTTTGTTGCCACCTCATCAACCGACACAAACTCACTCCAGACCAACAAGAGCCCAAAGGCACTTGGTGACCTAGTGGAGAGCATCGCCGGCGCCATATTACTCGATACAAAGCTAAATCTGATGAAGTTTGGAGAATATTTGAGCTGTTGTTAACTCCATTGTCACACCGGAAAAACTCGAGCTCCACCTTTAAGGGAATTATTAGAGTTTTGCGACTCCAAAGGTTATTTCATCAAAGACAAGTCTAGACGTACGGTTGATGGTGTAACGGCAGAGCTAAGTTTGCAGCTTGAAGATGCTTTATTGAATGCAGAGGGTGCGGGTCCCACCAGGAAAGTCGCAAGGGCCAAGCCGCTCTTAAATTGTTACGTCAGCTTGAGGTTTGTACCGAAATGCCATTTAGCTTCTTTATGAATCCATTCCTTTAAATAAGCGATATTTAGGAAACACTCTTTTAACATCGGTTATCAGTACTTAAACAGTAGAAGCAAATCCATATGCCACTTTTGTTAGCAGCTAGGTTTTAAAAAGCGCGCCTGAGCGCGAGGCGACCTGAGGCGCAGATCCATGCGCCTTATGTCACTCAAGGCGCGCAGTGTACAAAAAGCGCAGGAAAAGCGCGTTTTTTCGTACAGGGGGTGTTTTGTGCTTCAAAGTGTTATACATTTAAGTTAAATCATATATAAACCTTATTTATATCTATATTTTGGGGTAAGGATGCTAAAAACCTATAGGATATATAGAAAAAATTATATAATCGTCTTGCGCCTCGCGTACGAAAAGCCCACCACTTTTGCGCTCTGCGCTTTGCGCCTCGGTTTTAGACCCCGTCGCTTTTGTGCGCTTCGCGCTTTTTAAAACCAAGGTTAGCAGTTTATAATCTGACTGTAATTCAGACACGCTAACTAGATGATTAAGCTCGTCTTTGACATGCTTGTGTTGTTTTATTTGACAGAAAAAGGAATTTTAAGAAGACTCAAGGTGAAGATAATAAAGACAGAGAAATCAGTAATAACAACAATAAAGAAAGTGACACGTCTCGATCAAATATAAATCGGTTTGATCCTCCACCGGCTGCAAATACCTCCGTCGCCAATTCAAATACAGAAGAAGAATCAAATTCCAACACTGAAATCCCTGGTAACTTTCTTGGAGATTTGTTTATTTTTAAGACATAACTTTCTCAATTTTTTAAATTTATGTTTATTTTAATCGCAGTCGTAAAGTCGATTAACACAAAAAAGGGAGGACCAAGAAATACACTTTTTGAGCTGTGCCGAAAAATGCAGTGGAAAATGCCTACCTTTACTCAATCAGAGAAAAAATCGAGGTTAGTAAATGGTCGATTTAGATCAAATTTAGTAACCTCGTTTCTTAATCCGAGTTGTAATAATATTTAAATTGAATCATGATTTTGCAGAACTCTGATTGAAATTGGTGAAGGTGTTGATAAACGAACAGCGTTTAATATCTTCGAGTCTGCAATAAGTTTG